>CM046833.1:7313514-7838514 GCA_025618425.1 Heliocidaris tuberculata
GGAATGCGCTTCCGTGTTCTAACTCAAAACCAGTATACCAGACATTTAGAGTTATATATATATATATATATATATATCGTCTCATATTGCGCAAAGGAAAGCAATGTTAATCATGTTAACAGGGTGTGTCAGTTTATTTGGATTCCACATTATACAAACACTTTTGAAATCAAAATGTGAATAATCATTCCTTTCTTAACCTCAAGGACAGATAAAAATAGGTTACTATAAAAGCAATAAAAGCAAAGCAAAAATAAAATAAAATAAAATAATAAGATTGCTCCAGTCGATTCTACAGGTTGGTGGACATGGACCGTAAAATTTGAATTTGGTAGTTCACTTGAATATGAATATTTTTTTTGTGTGCTAAATAACTGAAAAACTTGCGCAAACATTGGTAAACCTATCATCAGTGGTTTACTTTAAGAAAACATTATTAAAAGTTAGAAAACTGTTTTACACTTTTGGGTGATATTTTGCCTGTAACTTGTGCATTTTTATTAGCTTATCTATATATTTTTTTTCTCCAGGAATTATATAAAAATTAAATTTGAAAGATGCATTGATCATTTTTCATTGAAAAAACACAAAGAAGAACCTAAGTCCAGCAAGTTAGAATGAAACCAAAGCTGCTGTTATCTCATGGACAAAATGTAACATAAGTAACCGTAACGTGAGAAACCATTATTCATGTGAAATCTGCAAGATAGATGAGTCCAGTTATTTTTTGTTGTCACCCAGTTGAGGTCTCCCAAGCATGGTTCTTTGAAAATTGGGGTAAGATAATTTCTCAAGAAAGCCTCATATTAGCACACTTTTCATTTAAGCCCTCTTTGCAATTAATGCTTATCCAAATTATGTAACGTGAGTGATCGACACATTGGTTAGGCTAGCAGTAATTACTGTTCCTCTTCTAATATTTTAGTTTTTTATGTACGTACTCCAATATGTATGCATTGTGTTAACTGAAACTGATTAAGCTGATACCTGTAATAAGAGAATATAAGAGCTGAAGATGTAACCCAATACCTCTTCAACTGTAACGTGAATAACTGTCACCGGTGGAATTGCCCATACAACGAACCTCACAGATGAGATAGTGAGTGTGCCGAAAAACGGCACTCTCATACGAGAGGTCCCGGGTTCGATCCTGCTCGGCCCTTCCAGCCTTGGATTCGATGTACTGTCTAAATTAACTTTTCCCTCATGTTCCAGGTGTAATAAATAATGTAAATGGGTACCTGGAAATGCGGGGGGTAATAATGATTACAGGGCCCGCAGGAAGAGCAGTATTAATATTGATCTGACTACCCTGGGTAAATAAGATCTAATTATTATTATCATTGTTCTTTACTGACAATTCAATTTTTATTCATCCTTTTTTTTTCAAATTGAAAAGGTCTAAAAAGTGAAACAACAAATTGAGCCGTCAAGTCGTTTTGGACATTTCTAGCCACTTTGCAAATTCCCTAATACAGAAGCGATGAAGACTTTTGTATGCCCTTTAATGTTTAGTAACTAGGCAACGCTTGAACTTTGAGCAGAACAAATCATCTACAGCATTATCATATGACAGTAAATTCATGCGCTATTCCCTCCTTGAGTTACCTACCAGCATGACCAGCTTATCAGACATTTTTGTACGAATGGGGAACTTTGGCGTGTAAATGTTGCTATAAATGCATCAGGCGTATGGCGTAGTCTCGTTTTCCCCATGCACGTTGAATTTCCACATTTTCCATTCCATTCTCACGTCCTATTTCCTTTTCATATTTTCTGAAGAAATGGAAATAACAATAAAGATTTCGTCATGTTTCAATACTAAAAAAAATATCCATTTTACGCATATTTCTTATATTTGCCTAACTTTATAGAGTCTGAAATAGACGAACCTGTAAATAGATGATAAATAGATAGTCAACTTCGATCGTATGGCAATAATTTAACAACGTCAATAAAGCCACAATTATTTTTATATTCATTCTTCTTTCAAGTGGTCATGCGAACAATTAAACATCTGCTACCCAGACATGCCAGATGGGAACTTTATTCTAAGGGGATTTGAGGCTTATATTTCGCCCTTTTTTCAATCATTATTCACAAAATAGAATATATCTTATCAATGCAAATTATGTGAATACAATCTGTATTACAACACCATACCATACTACATTGTTATAACTCCATGCATTGTTATAACTCCATGCTGTTCACTCTATTTAGAAGAAATCAATGCATATTCCGTCAATGAATATATGATTGTCGTGGACAGGTAATAAAAGGAGACTTGATGTATGTAAAATGCATGTAACATGATGATTGAAAAGAGATTTCACATTTATTGCCAATTAATGGTCTGGTGAATTAGTGCCCTGACACGTTAGAGTCAAAGGTTTTATTATTATCATGATTATTGTTTTTTTTTTTTAACTGTTGGGATTTTGAACGGCAAAATATATATACATGTATATATCTGAGAACAAATAGCTGCATCTAAAAAAAGCAAACCCTCATGCTTATGTTGAACAAAGGACAAATGCATCATGTGAAGTGAGTCGGTTAAGAATAACCAATGGGAAACATTGGCTGGATTTTCTGATGTTTGCCTTTGAATGTGAGTATTCAAACATTGCATGAGGGGACAGAGCATAATGTTGTGTGCGGGTACCATTATGTTTCTTGAAAGGGGATTTTGAAGTTAAAAGAAACCACGATCATGTGATGACCACTTTTTTTTTCCTGTAATAGACAATAAGTAGTCAAAATTTGTCCCTAAAAGTGTGTTCCTATTTTTTCTGCTTCTCGGAGACTTTTTTTTTTTTTTTACTGTTCCCCTCTGACAGTGTAGTAAATTCAAGTTGACGCGAAATCGTTATAACGGTTTAGCGATATATTTGTTGATTGTTATGTAAACCCCGCACACCAAGGTCATACGGTCCAGTAATTATCCTAGTCTCTTATTAGTCGTTCGCCCGTATTTGACGCAAGTGTTCTGCATACTGAAAAAGGAAGACAGAGAGAAGACAAACAAAGAAATACATACGGAAAAAAGGAAGACAGAGAGAAGAAAAACATAGAAATACATAAAGAAATAAAAAGAAGATATGGAGAATAAAAACAAAGAAATAGATAAGGAAAAATGAAGATAGAAGAAAAACGAAGAAATAAGGAAAAGGGAAGACAGAGATAAGAAAAACAAAAGAATACATAAGCAAGAAATAAAAGCGAAGAAAAAAAAAACATAAGGAAAAAGGGAAGACAGAGAGAAGAAAAACAAAGAAATATATCAGGAAGAAAAAAAAAAGACACAGAGAAAAGAAAACAAAGAAGTACATACATAAATAAAAAGAAGATATGCAGAACAAAAACAAAATAAGAAATAAGGAAACAAAACAACAAAGAAATACATAAGGAAAAAAAAGGAAGAGAGAGAGAAGGAAAACAAAGCAAAACAAAAGAAGATAGAAGATTGTGGAGGTCCATAATTGCAGTGTACAAAACAGACGGGATATTTACGATAGGGATCTACATGCATTATATTCTATTCATTTGGAAACGCCTCCCACTTTCTGTAATGTTTTGTTTTTTTAGGGCCTAAGTAACATTTTTGCTTAATTAACAGTCTTGCCCAATTAACATTCTCATCTAATTAAAATTTCTGCCTAATTAACATTCTGTTCACGGAGCACATTGCTTTTCTTTTTTAAAAATTAAAACAAATGTGTTTTTGATAAACCTTTATGAGTAATGTATTTTGAGGACGGTGAGATATGAATTCCACAAAGTACAATCATGAGGATTACATCCTATCATTTGTTATTTGACATTATTATAATTTCACTACCTTATGTAGACACTCAATGTTGCTATCTGAAAGATTTATGCGTTTGAAAAAAAAAACTTTTAAATACATGTATTTATTTATAAGTGTTTCTATTTCCAGATAGGAAGGGCGTTGAATGGAAATTCTTGTGTGAACATCCAAATCGAAATCGGAATTGAAAATAATGTATTATAACAATTAAAAATTATAAGTCACTGGTATTTCATCAGTCGTTGCAATCTATACATCTTTCCCCCCAAAGTTGACATTTATTGAACTGTGAGAAACGTTCACATTTACGTTTTAAATTCCTTAAGTAATTTATTAAGACATACACAACAACATCAGACGTAGAAAAAGTCACAATAGCTTATTTCAAATGCCGATGTTTCATCAAGTTGTACTGCCCTACTGGACTGGAGAGCGGCAGTCCATTGATGGACGTAGCTACCATTCAGCATGTACATAAAATAAGAGCTGACATCTCTTTAATTTTGCGGATTTTTTTCTTTCTTTCTAGAAAAGCGGTATCAAAATGAGACACATTAAAAAAAAATAGTAAAAAAAGAAAAAAAAAATCTTTATTTTTTCTTTCACAAAAAACTTGATAGAAATACACAGTTTATTCGGATTGGAGTTATTGCATACTGATAACATATTTTACACATGTGATGGTGTACAATATGTAGACGCAAAACGTGAAAAATTAACATTACAGAGCGTTGGAAAAATTCATGATTAAATTCTATCATTAGGTGGAGACTTCATTAGGTGGACATTATTTGCCTTAAACCGCATTTGGATAAGATGGTAAACACTGCTGACTACCATCAAGAAAGCGGAAATGATTTGTTATCCCTGCTTAGTTTATTGGACTTGATCACCAAAGTCCTGGATCTAAGAAATATACTTGGAGATGGAAAGATTTAAAGAGCCAGAGTAGTTAGGATTACTGGTTTATCCCAACAGAGTGTCAAGGTTTTGTATCATATTCTAGCATCATTCTCTACAGACCACTCAGCGATTACACTGTATTTGAATTCTAAAAAGGAAAACTGAGTAATGGATATTTGAAGTTCAGTGCTTCTCTTTGTTCAGATGTGAAATACTGTGAATCCTTTAAAAACGTAACTTCCGGTTTGGAGAAAAGACTACGATTCATTTGATTCGGAGTCTTCATGGGAATATTTGATGTTCAAAATACGACAAATGACACAAACATACAGTAAGAAGAAAGCAAGAGATGGTAATAAGAAACGGATTGAGTTAGAAGATAAGGTTCACAAATTTGAACATATTATTGGAGAAGGCGATGAGGATAAGATAGAAGAGTATGAGAAAGTAAAAGAGGAGTTAGAAGAATATTACAAGTAAGTTACTGAGGGATTGACCCTTCGGTCTACAGCGAATTAGACGGAATATGGTGAAAGAAGCAATACATATTTTTGTCTCTAGAAAAGTGTCATAAAAATAAATCAACCATTCGTAAGCTTCTTGTAGATAATGATGAGATAGAAGATGAAGAGGAGACTGAATAAGATAATTTTTTTTTATTAATCTTAGTACTCAAAAAAGGATGTTGAACTGAATTATGAAAATGCCAGGAATTTCTTAGATAACAAAAATCAGTTTCAGTTATCTGGAAGAAGAACCTTGTGAGGTCTGTGAAGGCCAATCAACAATGGCAGAGTGCCAGGCAGCGGTGAATGACATGCCGACAAATAAATCACCTGGAAAAGGAGTTCTTTGTCAGATTCTGGGATATGGTATCTGCTCCTATGGTATCGGCTTTAAATTATTCTTTCGTTGTTGATATATTACACTTAACCTCTAATAGCTTCGATGGTTTATGACAATTCTAATAGACCTGTTGTGTGATATGATGTCTGCAAATTTTTTCAGTGTAATGCTTATGCTTACACCACATTATCTTGTGCAATATCTTTTTAATTATCCATGTACTTTTAGGATGTTACAATCCGTGCTATATTATGTTACTCTTGCTTCTTGTGGATGCTTCTTTTTCTTCTCCTTCCCCTTTGGTTCTCATTTTTTCCTCACTTTTTCTGTTTTCCTGCCTCTTTCCTCTAATACTATCACTGTTATTTCCTCTTTCTTCACACGATACATAATTTGCCATAACTTGTGTAGTAACATTGAACATGACTATACTATTCTTCAAATCTTCATATTGTCTTATTGGTTTAACAATAATTGCACCTTTTCACTATCGCTAGAAGGAGGCTTCTTGTTTATAATTATGCCTGCAATTTCACGTAATGTATTGGTGTATCCCACCTCCTGATTTATAATTCATGTATATTCAGAATTTCAGTTGTTACAATTCTTTTTTTTTATTAAAATAGTACCTAAAAAAGTAACTTCAGTTTTCGTGTGAATGTTTCTTGTTCTTCTCCTTTCTCCTTTATCTTTCTCACTCTTTTCTTTCTGTCTTCCTCTTCCTCTGATCCTCTTCCTCTCTTTTCAAACGATGATTTCTGATTTAAATTTTTTTTTTTTTACCCCTTCAACTTCAGGTGCACTTGGCAGGACCTTGCATTCCTTTGTTTGGAATGAAAACATACCTCAAGACTGTACCAGTCTTCATCCTCCTCTCTTTCTAGTTTCTACCTTTCTTTTTTCTACTCTGTCTTCCTCTTTCACTCTCCCTCCCTCTTTTCTTATATCCTCTGATCTACTTTCTTTCTTTTTTATTCTTGGTACCTTCTCTTTCTCTTTCTCTCTCTGTCTCTCTCTTCTCTCTTTCACTCTGTCTCATTATTCTTTCTCTATCTTTTTTTCTCTTTCCATATTATACATGCCTCTGTTCACTTTCTCTTATTCTCACTCTCTCTCTCTCTTTAACCCTCTCCTCAACTTTTCGTTCCTTTACTTCTTCTTTTCTATTCTTCTCTACTCTTCTCTTTCCTCTCCCTCTTACCTTTGATGACACAAAAGTTTTAATATTTTTAGATTTTAATGTAATATTTGAGTTTCATTTAATTTTTGTATTATGCATGATCTATGGTTATATGTTCTAGATCTTATTTCGATCGTTTGATTTGTACATTTGACTTTGTAAATGATCGAGCAATTTCAGCTGTCCAGCTGCATGATCTTTTATTGCAATAAACCGAATCAAATTTAATCAAATCTTCTTTCAAAAAATCTAAAATGTCTGCTAGTCAAAAGAAAGTGTTATTACAATAATTTTGAAACCCAAGATCATTGAAGGTGGATAAAAGATTCATAGAGAATTACCGACCTTTCTCATTGATAAATTTGTATGTGAATTTTTTTTTCTCAAAAGTACATGAAACACGAAAACAAAAAGTATGGGAGGCTGTAGGCTTTGGTCCCACATAAAGTAGGTTGAAAAATTATATTGTAACATTCTTCAACCGGATATTTCCCCATATCCAGAGGTGTAAGGCAAGGAGACCCTCTATCGTTGTACCTCTTTCTGATAGCAAGTGAAATGTTAGCTACTCGCTTTAGAAATAAAACAAGAATTAAAGGTATTTTGACTCTAATTAAAAACTATTACTAAAAATGCCGATGACTTTTGTGCATTTTGCTTAGACTATAGTTCAGTTGAAGTGTCGTTCGATGTGTTAAAGCAATTCACAAATGTTCTAGTTCTGATGTTCAGTGGAGAAAAACCGGAAATATCGAATGTTGGAAAACATCGAGGTGCCCAGATTATGCATAGTGTCTGCCAAGTCCATAATATTAGAATCTAGGGAACAAAGGTAGGGTATAATACGGATGATCTTTAAGAACAAAGTATGAGGGATATGCTGTTATCACTTTAACGGACGGGAACTGAATGTTTGGAAACAGAGAAATTTAACATCATGTAGTAAATACAGATTATAAAAATTTTCGGTAAATCTAAATTCATTTACCTATTTTTCTTCTTCAATTTTTATGCCCAGTTGGGTTGTGAAATAAATTGAGACTATATTTTATGATTTCATTAAAAGGGAAGGACAGAGTTAGACGGAATGTCCTTATAAAGCAAACTGAGAAAGGCGGTCTTAAAATGGTTGATGTCAAATCCGCCATCCCGGCACAACAGTTAAAGGGAAATCCAACCTTAATAGCAAGTTGCTTTGAAAGAAAGAGGAAAAATCTGAGGAGCAGATTGGTGAAAGTTTGAACGAAATCGGACAAGCAATAAGAAAGTTATGAATTTTTGAAAGTTGTAATCACAATACATATGGCAATTTCAAATTGGCCGAATAGGTAATGTCACTGTGATGTAGCTGTGGACAACTCCCCCATTCACTCCAACACACAAAATGACTAAAATGTCACCTTTTTCAAAATATATTACTCAGTAGGATCTATTTCTTTCATGAGGACCTATAACAATATGCTATCTCCAATATATTTTGAGTACTGCCCCGAGGGTAAAAGCGCCTCGAAGAAAACCGCAAATTAATGATGTTTTTGTGTACGACAAACAGGAGAGTTGTCAACAAAAATGTCACAATCGAATCACCAAATTGCCAATTTGAGATATAGATATAGATATAGTGATCTCATTTTTCACACATCCATAATTTTCTTAGTCCTTGTCCAATTTCTTTCAAACTTTCACAATCCTGTTTTTATTATTTTTCTGCATTCTCACAAATCATCTTATTACCAAGGTTGGATTGCCCTTTAACTTCGGTTTTAAGAATGAAGAATACAAGCATCCAAGCTTGATTTGATGGTTTTACTTACTATACACAGAAATATGGCAGTATATTTCTGCTTAATTGCAACTTTGATAGAAATCTGTTAAGCTTACAGTTGGCTCCTTTTATGCCTCTATTTTGAAAAACTGGTCACTTTTACGCTCGTCTTTAGAGGGTGAATTCTATGCTAACCAGATTATATGGAACAATTTTGAGGTACAAATTGACGATAAAAAAAAAAATTTGGGGGGGGGGTAAACATTTGTTTAAAAAGGGAACTAGACATCATTGATTTCTTCAGTATCATACATAAACAAGTGTCCAAGCGTATGTATGTAAAAGTATCAGTTATGTAAAAGTTTGATTGTATCATTTCACGAAATATGTTTTTTGTAAATCGAAATTATCAATAAAAGACGACTGAAATATGCAACCAAAAGCCAACATAAAAAAAAATAATAATAAGAAAAAAAAAACTCATCAAGGGTTTGGGAGTGGAACATAAATGTGTTCTCTCCCAAGCTCAATTCTGATCCATATCTTTGTGACGTTGTTCATGATTACGGCTAGGTAAAATAATATACAAGTTGGTTGGCAGTTGTGCTATTGGGCCGAATGTATTACTTGTAATGGTGCCCTTTGAATTGAATCTATTTTAAAGCAGGTGCAAGCCAAATCCTAGAATAAAATTTCTAGTTGCATGTTTTTTTGCTAAATTGTCTCTTGTGTTCTTAAAAAGGCAATGTTAATAAAAGCATTTGAAATAAAAAAATAAAATCTAAGTAAATACCAACTTTGTTATCATTGAACAATTGAAAGGGCAAGGTGTTTTTTTTACATTAAGAATGAAAATATGCCTACTAATGTAAGCAGAGGGGTTTATAGTGTTTAGGACTATCTACAAATTTCTTTTCTTCTTCCTTTTTTATTTTTCATTTTAAAATTTGTTCTTAAAAATTTCCTGTCAGTTTCATCGACAAGAGGTTAAATGGGAATAAACATAATCATGGACATTCGAATTGAGAAGAAGCAGAAATCAGGGGGAAATAGTGAAAATTTGAGAAAACTCTGAAAAAGAATGAGAAAGTTAAGGATTTTTAGAAGCTGGGTTCAGTGATGATATGGGGAATCTCCCTTTGGCTATGCAATCCCTATGTGTGGTGTCATATATGGAGATTGAGAACCCTTTATGTACCAAAATATTAAAAAATACCCATTTGTTCATTTTAAATGACATAAACAAACTTTCAGTCCATCATTCATTATGGGTAACATCTTTTTACATGCCCATCCACAGAAAATGTCTTTTCCAGGATAAGAGTTATGGAAAGGGATACTTTGAGTAATTTATGCACTTTTCTAAGCAAATGGGAAAGTTCTCCATGTATGGTATCACACATTTCATGACCGCATTGTCGATGCAAATATCGCCATATCAGTTGTGATCTCAACTTAAAAAAAAATAAAATAAAAATCATAACTTTTTTTTTCTTAGTGCGATTTATCTCAAACTTTCAGTAATATGTTTCTTTTCAACTACACTCCCAAACCATTTCACTTGCATTATTTTATACAAAGTAATTAGGAATAGGCGTACTTTCCATGTTGGATCACAAGTAAAAAATAATAATAAAAATAATATAATAAAAATCAACGGAAAGAACGTTTCATAAACTGTCAAATCACCTTGAGGCCGCCTCACACCTTAATATCGGTCTGCGATCCGATTTCAGAAGAATATGTAATATCATTTGACAAATCATTTAAAAACGAAAAATATTTTTGATTGAGGGTCTCAATAGTCATACAGATAGTAATCTCGATATTACGGCCTTTGCCGAGTTTTCTAGTCGGTGGAATGGCCAAATCGACTCCGAGTCGTAGTGACGTCACAAAAATCGTACGACTGCCTACGATTTGAAACTAATTTTGCCCTTATTCCCTGTAGAAAGCTGACAGTTCACCAAAACCCTATGTTTAGTATCATACTTTTCAGAAACTGAATAGGGTAGATTTCATTTGTTCACAAATCGGATCGCAGACCGATCGTAAGGTGTGCGGTGGCCTTCACAGCCTAACCGTTACGAAAAAAAGTTCTATCGTTCAATCCAGAACTCTCCGGTATTGTAATTAGAATACCACATGCCGAGGGGCCTCAGAGCTTTGGGATGTATTGAAGTCTTTGGACTTTGAACTGCTGATTCAGACCCCAAAAAGTTCATAGACTTCGAAATGAAACCATTGATCTTCGATCTGGAAAGAACATTCAATTGATTCTTAGTGTACATTTATAGTTATTGTTGTGGATATTTGAAGGTTACGTGTTGGGTTAGTTGTATAAAAGTAAGTGTATTGTTAAGTGTATGGTTTTGATTTATCTTATGGTTACCGTAACTTGCCTCCTCTATTAGGTAAATCGTTATCTTAATACAGGGGAAAGGGAACACGGGGCAAACGGGTTTTAGTTGATCAGGATCATTACATTTGTGGAATTTTATTCTTCCTGGTTCATGACGCCAATATAACAACGTCGTCAATTCAACAATTTCGCAGTTCACTCCCAACAATTACAAACACAACTACAAAACGAAAGCAACAACCTAAATAAAAAAAAAAGAAACAAAAAAAAAAAGGCAAACGAATCTTAGGCCCGCTTCATACGAGGCGTCATTTCGATTGCGTCATTACTTGCACCAATCGAGCCTGTGAAGGTATTTAACCCATACGCCAGATGGATTTAGATATTGTTTGAACTGCTCATTTTGCAATCACTTTCTAAACGATATCACTCTTTCATGACACCTTAAAGACCGTACAAGTCACTGACGCGGTTCTAACGTCAGCAAATAACGCCTCAAGTGAGCCGGGCTTTACATTTTATTTGGAGAGCAAGAATTTTGGAGCACCTCGTTATTGTTTGAATACAATTGAATTTGATCAAAGGCGTTGAAGAAACACACTATGTCGACATCCTCACACCAGTTATATTGTTAAATCTAAGTTTTGATTTTATCAAACAGAGCCCTTTCTTCAATTGTGAAACTAAAAAAGAAAAAAATGTCATGTGCCTACACACCATGGAAATACCCTTTCCTAAAATAGTTTTGTTTTTTTCACTGATCACATGCCAATATCCCTTTCCACTATAAACATTCAACCTTGAACTCTAGTCTCATTATAAACATGCACTGTAAACACAGTTTACTGTATTTTTTTCGAAATTGTGCAGTAAATTATTAGACCAGGAGCCTGTCCCGAAATAGTCACCCCATTTTACATATGAGATTTGACCCCTTAAAGTTACTTAGACCATCCATGTCATTCACAAAAAGCTTGTCAGCTCGAACGAAGCCTCCGAGTTTGGCCCCTAGAGCTCTCCAAAAGGGCCCCAAAGTCGGGTCGATTCGAACCCATCTAACATATGCGCCAAACTTTTTAAGAAGGAAGAAGTATGACCTTTACATTACCAAAACACAAAAACTGACAAAATTTTACGTCGGGATGGGTTGTCAGACCGCCCCTAAAAATTGAGGAAAATTTTTGCCCTTAAGGCCCGTGGACCAAATTTTGTCAGAAGGAAGAAGTATGGATTTATATTACAAAATATTAAAAAACTGACAAATTTCCACCAGGAAGGGGGTGTAACAAACCCTTGAAAAAACCCCACCAAAGTGCCCCTAAACCAAGTCACTTTTTGTGTCTTGGTAATGTATAGTCATACACCTTCCTTCTGACAAAAATTTTTGGCGCATATGTTAAATGGGTTGAAATCGGCCCCGACTTTGGGGCCCTTTTGGGGGCTCTGTGGGCCGAACCCGGCTGCTTCGTTCGAACTGACAAGGTTTCTAGAATGACATGAATTGTCTATGTAACTTTAAGGGGTCAAATCTCATATGTAATATGGGGTGACTATTTTGGGACAGGCTCTCAGACTATATGTCTATTTCAAAACTCCTACACCCTCCACTTAGAGCCCCGTTCCTGCGAAATCTTGCAAGTAAACCTTTTTTTTTTGTATGATGATAGATGCAGATCTGCTTTAAAATTACAATGTCATTTGTAGAAACAAAATAGTATTAATGAATATTGAAAATGAACTGATCTTGAGTAGGTGAGTTTGCTATTTAGACTAACTCTAACAAAAATCACAAAACCACTAAAGAGTCGCACAGTGTGATTTCCACTTAGAGCTCAATCAATGTGTTTTGGGTTGACGTGGGCAAATTTAGTTTTTGGTATTTTCTGAAAGAGTATACTTTTTTCTAAGTAATCTACAAATTTGGAAGCACTAAGCCATCTAAAAGTGATATTTTTGACAGTTCTTTTTATTACACTTTTGTGTGTCTTCTCTGGATTTTGATGTATCACTTTTCTTTTTTACGACCCTGAATACTTGTCTCATTTCGATCTCCGATAACTTTTAAACAGAGTAAGTTCTTGCATTTATACTTGTGCACTATGATGAACAGGATATGCTTAATTAGTACGCCAAGTTTCAGGACAATCTGATAATCTCTTCATATAATTTTTTATTGAGTTCTAATCCTCCTTTTGTCACCTTAGCACAACACCTTGTAAGTCAGAGTGCTTTAATACACTGCCTTATATCTCAGAAGTAACATTCTGAGGGATTGTGCATTCTACTCTTTGTACAGTCAGTTAGGAACATTCAATGCTAATGAGTTATATATCATTTTAAAGCTGAGAATCCCCTCTTTCAGAATCAGAAAAATTCATATCTGGCGACTTTTGGTGGTTTTGTGGTGCCTGGGGGGGGGGGGGGGGTGTGTGTTTCATAAAGCTGTTCGTTAAGCCCCTTTCACAATTGGTCTGCGACCGTTTGCGACCATTTGGTCGCACGACAGGCTGCAACAGGCTTCAATCGCCATCGATCTCATCAGGCCGCAGAAAGGCATTCACAAATGCAACAGCGGTCGTAAAACAAAAGCGACTAGAAGAGACCGTTGCACGAGTAAGTCGCATTTGCTCGCATATGCTCGTGCGAGTGGTCTTGCGTTCACATGCGAGTGTTGCACGAGTGATTGCGAGTGGCTTGACGCCAATCACAATAGTCGCACGATCGATTGCATGGTCGTGCGAGTGGATGTGAGACCATGCGATCGCTCGTGCGATTGAATGAGACCGGTGCAAGTGGTCGTGAGAGTATTCGTGCGAGTGGCATGGGGTATAAAAACCCCTTCGACAATTGACCGGTAGTCAGTTTCAAATTGGCCTTCTTAATAGTCAAGATGCCAAAGAAGAAAGTTACAAAGAAGAGAAAGTTGTTAGAGGAGGGCCCTGTTGCAGAAGATCATCTCCATAGTCCCCCTCAATATACCCCCGAGGAATAGTCGCATACAGTCTCATACAGTCGTGCAACGGTAGTACAACGTTGTAAGATGTGCTGCGATCGGTCGTGCAACAGTCTCATGGTCTTAGCACAATCGCACCCATTCCCAAGACTGGTCGCTATAGGTCGCTAGCGCACGTGCGAGTGTTGCACGACCTCCAGCCCACCCACTGCGACTATTGAGTCGTGCGAACTCTCGCATCTAATCGTGCAACGTTGTGCAACACTCATACGAGAATCGCACGACTGGTCGTACGACCTAATGCGAGTGAATAGATCGCATCTGGTCGTGTCTGGATTTTGAGCATGTTCAAAGTTCAGATGCGACCAGTCACGACCGCCTCAGGTTCGTGCGACCGCCTGCAACGACTGCGAGTGGTCGCAAGACACCAAGCGTTCGGTCGTGCAACACCCCGAAAAATCTGTTGCAGGCGGTCGCAAACTGGTCGCAGACCAATTGTGAAAGGGGCTTAAGTTACGAACGACTTTACGCACGACTGGTGATACGTTCTTGTGCTAAATGAGATATCCCAGATTTTCCCGGGTGTTTTAACATGTGGGACTGAATTTCCAATAACCCTAATCAATTTTGACAAATGATAAACTTTGCATTCGGATACTTGTTTCACAGCAAGAATTTTAAATCCACAAAGATCAGATTTCAACTTTAGCTGATGGGAATCAAAATGATTGAGAATCTGATTAGCACCGAAGAACAGGTACCAGTCGTGCGTAAAGTCGTTCGTAACTTTATGAACAGCTTTATGAAACACCTCCCTGGTCACATATCTGAGATTCTGGTAAACCACACAACAGCCCATTACAATAATTTATCTTGCTTGCTATAAAGGCATGCACTAATGTTTCCGTACAATTACGAGTTAGGTATTTACGAATGTGACGAAGGTTATATAACTGTAGGTGATAAAAGGCTGCTTTACATGTCCTGGATATACGGGTTTCCATACTAAGCTGAGAGTCAAACCAGACACCATTTTTTTTTCGAACTACAGACTTCAGTATTGCCAACCTTGATGCAATCGATATTCAGATTTGACACCTGTCTGGGTGTTCCAATGATAAGAAATTCTGTTTCACTATCGTAAAAGTATTTGAACACTTTTATCAGGCCAATAATGACACAGATAACAATTGTGGATGCAAGGAAAGGTAAAAGATTTTAATAACACATTCGAACTAGCAGATATGAGCCTAAAACAAGGTGAATGTATGAAAAATAAAGTCTTCTGTAAGATACATACAAAAAATGTTCTTGCCATAATACAACTAAGACAACATCTACACGACGGGAAACACGTGATTGTTTGTGCAAACCTCAAACGCGACTATGCCATATATATATATATATATATATATATATATATATATATATATATATATATTAACGTCCGATAACAAATAGATCCTATAGTCCTAATGAATTGCCTTACATATCATTATTAACAGCAATCTGTCTAAGATATACAACAAAATTAATTTAAAGTTTATTATAAGAAATTATATATATATATATATATATATATATATATATATAAGAAGAACACAGTAGAAATGCATTAATTGCCAAATAAAATTTATTATGTCCGAATTTTCGGGGGCCTCCCCCTTCTTCAGGGATAAAAACCTACAATGCAATATTATACAAATAATAACAAAGATGTTGTTTATTATAAGCGAACGCAATCTAAGCGTGATCATGACAACCATTAAGGTGCGCGGGTGTTGCTAAGCATTATAACGGCGTTCATTGGTTAAGCGCATACAACCGGGTTGCTCAGTTGGCAATTAATGCATTTCTACTGTGTTCTTCTTGTTTAATAATTTTGCCAATACGTGGAATATAATCATCATGTTTATATATATATATATATATATATATATATATATATATATATATGTTAAGGTTTCACGTATCGGCTCAAACAAATTCAAAGAAAACTGCTAAAAGCGTTTGTAATGCATTGTGGCCAATTTTATTTTTCTACTCAAATTTTCGACGCTCCCTGGCGTCTTCTTCAGGAGAACAATAAATGATAAGGTATCATACAAATAATTGAAATAGTTATAGTTATAGCGCGCGCATACTCAGTCAGATATAGGTTGCTTAGAAACCGTCTCTCTTGGAGATCTGACTGAGGATGCGCGCGCTTTACAAAAAAATGATGGATATAGTTATGCAGATGAGAAAAGAGTACTGTGCGCGCTTCATTATTACGTAATTTACGTAATTAACGTAATAATACACAAAATCCCAAGTAGTATTAGCGGCAAAGATTCAAAATAATAGTATTGAAACAAAGAAGGAGAATTGATACCAAATCATTATTAAAGAACATGTGATTGAAAAGATACAAAAAAACCTAGCGAAAATATGTAAATCCATTGAGAAAGTAAAGATCTCTGTTAAGACCTTTTCCTTCAAAACTCCTGCTCTTAACAATTGCCCGTAATTCGGCAATTTTCCTATCGTCCGCTGACTTATAGCCTCCACCGAAAAGGCAAACCTTGACATCCGCAACTGAGTGATTGGGAAGGCTGAAGTGTTTAGCTACAGGGAGATCATTCCGTCTTTTGTTGATGGATGATCTGTGGTTGTTAAAACGCATCCGAAATTTGGTGCTAGTCTCACCAACATACACAACGTCTGGGCAGCGTGCGCAAAAGAGGCAGTAAAGAACATTGCTGGAATCGCAGTTATGGCGTCCCGGCCGGAGAGTGAAATTGTCAGTGACCTTGATCGTGGTGTCAGTGATGAGATGTTTGCAAATCTGACATCTAGGTTTGGCGCAGGGAATATTGCCTCTCCGAGGTGAGAAGGTCGGGAGTTTGCTGCTAACAAGCAAATTCCTTAAGTTTGGGGGCTGACGTTGAGCATGAAGGGGAGGGTCACCAACCACTTTTCCTAGGTTTTGGTCAAGATGTAAGGTAGGCCACTCTAATCTGACCCGTTTAACAAAGGATTTCGTGGCAGGATGGTAGGTTGTAACTAAGGGGATGCGCGTTTTATCCTTTGCGTTTGTGCATTGATTGAGGAGTTCTGTGCGGGATTTTCTCTTTACTCTGAGAATGGTTTCCTTGATCAGTCTGGCAGGATAGCCTCTTTTCAGGAACTGTTTTCCTAGTGTGAGTACTTCTTTTTCAAAAACTCTCTCATTAGAGATAATTCGTCGATAACGAAGCATCTGGCTGTATATAACCGAATGCTTGATATGACGAGGGTGAAATGAGTCATACCTCAAGTAAGAACACGAGTCAGTAGGCTTGCGAAACACTGATGTTTCGATCTTCCCATTTTCCTGGTTAATTGACACACTGACGTCAAGGAAGCTGATTTCCTCTTTAGAGCTTTCCATTGTGAATTTGATATTTTCGTTGCAAGCATTGAAAGCATTGTGGAAGGCTGTCAGTTCTTCCATGGAATGTTCCCATATTATGAAAACATCGTCGATGTATCGAACGTAGAGGGAAGGTTTGCATGGATAGCTCGAGAGGAAATCCTCTTCCAGAATGGCCATATATATGTTTGCATATGCCGGTGCCATATATATATATATATTTATGTATTTATTTATTATAGTAAAAACCCAATAGTTTACATGTAAATAATAAGAGTATCTGTTAAGAGCTAAATATACCTTAATTCTAGTTGATCATTATTTGCTTTGTCTGGATATACAGAATATAAAATTCAACCGGTATGGCCAACCATGCATTATTCCATGTGAGTAATAACAACAATACAGTGATCGCGTCTGTTATTAAAGACTATACGAACCCTTTTTCATGGACAAAGGGCATTTCGGTTGTAGACTATCATGGATGTGGAATTCCCCACTCAATGCTTCATATGCAAAGAGCAGTTATATATTGATTGTAGGTCATCAAAAATTATCAAATCGTTTGCTCAATCTTTGTTTCAAACTAGTTTTTTAACTACTTACTTACATAATAAGAATGTTATACACTATTTCCCATTGACTTTCCGTAACTCTCATTTCGAAACGCTGTTTCATTTCACGTTTTGCGTCTTATTATGATATTTTCAAAAATATTTCTAGGAACATGGCGACATATCAAAGTTAACATACTCGAGAATACCACAACAATGTTAAACACTTCAAGTTCACAGAGTATGAGCAATGTTTATTCTGGTTTAACCCATACGATGCCACAACCTTGTGTACTGATCTGCGTAGCAGTGCCACGTACATGTGCACTAGCCTGTGCTCGTGTTCCACAATCTTGTATAGTAGCCTCCGTAGCTGTGCCACGTACATGTTTAGTCGCATTGTTTGTTCACGACTTGAGCACCCCAAAACTAAACCTGGCACAGGTGGGATTAGTGGCTGGCACAATAGGGATTAGCACTGGCACTGGGGTTGGTACATGGGGGCAGATTAAGGGTTAAGAGTCATGTCCATATTATATTCAATATTTCATAAATTTGATGAATAGTTGGCATGAAATTCATCAGTTGTGAAAGTACATCATTTTTGTTTACGTATTGTACTATCAATTTGTAGATATTCATTATGACGTTTATAATATTCCTCTTTTAAACTTGAAAATGCTTTGTGAATGCCATTCCGTAACGCTTAGACTTAGGCCTCTGACTAATTTCTTTATTAAAACTCGACATTAGACCGACGGGCGGGCTTAAATTTGAGCAGAATACGGGCCAATGACTATAAATTAAGAAACGCCACGTGATCTTAATAATCTTTATCATCATGATCATATGAGCCTCAAAAACAAGGGGCAAACATTAATATCGAAAACGGTGGCCGATTTCTCTACAATAATATGTCATATTTCTATAAAGAGTTTGGTTTCAAAACATACAACGTCGTGTGCCCGGCAGAAGGGCGCGAACGCAAAAATTGACAAAATTTTCTATTTTCAGTTCTTGGTAACATAAGATAGAGAATTAAAAGGCCTTTCGACTGATATGCTTCTCAACTCATAAAATGCCTGAATTATTACGTAATACAAGAAAATGAAAATGGTGCGGGCAGCCAAATACAAAAATCCTTCCCGGCAGAAGGGCACGAACACCTGTGCGCGCACGGAAAACACAGTTTCGAGAAAAACGCGATTGACGATTATGCTTTAATTTGCAGCCGCATTCCTAATAATAATCCAAACATCTTCTAAATTTCACCAAATGATAAAATGACACTTCAAGAATCATCAGTGTAAATATTATTACCAATGGTGCTAAACTTTTAAAGATATGAATACATTTTCCGTTCACGACCTTCTGCTGGAAACAAATTACGCGAAATCAGTGTTTTTCTTCCCGGCAAAAGGGCGCGAACAACGGAGCATTGTTCGCACCCATTCTGCTCCGTTGTTCGCGCCCTTTTGCCGGGAAGAAAATCTGCGCGACGTAGGCCCGGAAGAAGGGCGTGAAGCCTCCTGCGCATAGCCGTGTATGTGACGCGAACGTTGTTCGCGCCCTTTTGCCGGGAAGAAAAACACTGATTTCGCGTAATTTCTTCCCAACAGAAGGTCGTGAACGGAAAATGTGTTCATATCTTTGAAAGTTAAGCACTACTGGTAATAAAATTTACAATGATGATTCTTGAAGTGTTATTTTGTCATTTGGTGAAATTTAGAAGATGTTTGGATTATTAATTACTTCAGAATGCGGCTGCAAAATGAAGCATAATCTTTAATCGCATTTTTCTCGAAACTGTGTTTTCCGTGTGCGCAGGCGTTCGCGCCCTTCTGCCGGGCACACGACGACAATATCCATAAATCTAAGCTCTGAGAAGACAAAGAACAAGAATTAAAAAGAAATCCTATACTTAGCGTTATCAATATGGAATGAAACTCTCTATTTTTGTAATATATAACAACTTTTTAAAAAATCCAGGTGCCATAGTTTTTAGTAATTGATTTATAACTTTTAAAATTTTGTGTATATTATAATAATATGTAAAGGTTTTTTTTTTTTCATAACTATACCTATACCTCCTTTAGCATTATACTGAATTTTATAACGGTTATATTAAAATAATCAAGTTATGCGTTTTTAATTTTCTTCTTTCTATGCCGGCTTGGTGTCGGGAAAATCTTCCCCTTTAATCCTCAAACACTCTTACTTATTAAACAGATAATGCAATAACATGTTTGGTTTTATCTGTTTCTATCTTAATTACATTGTTTGAAATTATGTAAAATACAGATTCTAACTATTCACTGATCCAAATCATAATTTTTACAATTTGTTTTTATAGGGTCATTTTCTTTGTATTCACCATTATGTTAATGTTAATAAAGTGGACTGAACCGAATTTGCTATAAATATACCAAATCTTGCATGAAGGGTACTTTTTTACTGTTCAAATGAAACTTTCAACTCTTAGTTGCTAAGACATACGAGAAAGTTTCAGGCAAAGAGTGATTCCTTGAAATATGAATTTATCCTCTATCGTACTTTTCGAGGTCCGTTATGTCAACGCACTTGCAGAGAGAGAGAGAAAAAAAAAATGCTCCCCCAAAATCATGTCAAAGAAAATTAATGTACTAATATAGGTTTTCCAGGCTAATTTCGCAACTTTGTCCGTCAAATTCATTTTACGAGCAGTCAATTTAAACGATTTTCGCCATGCCGTGCTATTCGGCATTTCAAGTTCATGATCTTTGCATTCGAATTCATCTCGGAAGCATTCAAATTCATATTTCAGGCAGTCAAATTAACACTCTTTTCATTCAAATTCATAGGTCACGCACGTATTTCATAAAGCCTTCATTCAATTTAGCATCCCCTGGTCACGTGATCATGCAACAAACCCTTTCTTGCACTCGAATTCATATTTGAGCATCCAATTTAGCGTGTTGAGCATTCAATTTGAAAATCCCCCCCCCAAAAAAAAAAAAAAAAAAAAATTGTTTGTGATATTTTCCTGTTGACTTGTATCATGTGTTTGACATGATATTTTCCATTCAAGATATGACCTACATGTTTTTAGTTATGGCGAATTTTAAAGATTCCATCGTTTGAGCGAATACAGGTTTATTCATTTTTGTCGCGAGGTCGTGGATTTATACATAAAAACACGAAACAAGTGTAGGCTGCGAGAGAGAACTTACAAATATAATTATTTTCTGTGTAGTTGGGGACACACTAAATGTTAGAAGACATTTTAGAAGACAAGAAGACAAATAAAAGCTCTTAAACCGCTATTTCATGCTGGAGATGATAAAGAAAATATAACCTCATCTTCTAAGTAGACATAAAGGGGAGTTTTAAAAGTTACCCTATAATTACCTATAGTTAGATGAGAAAAAATAACACACATAAGAGAATGCTGGTTTTCTGACATTGTCTTGTCTACTCCTTCCTCGGGGGAGATTATCGCCTATGCTTAGTGCATGCATTTTCTGGTTCAAAGTCTAGGCCTATATTTTCAAATTAACCCTTAAGGTATATTACCCAAATTGCGTGGCTTTGGGAAATCTACAGGATACAATCCATCCTTTAAAATTTTAAAGTAGCCTACAGGACAATAAGGTCTAATATATCATGGACTCAAGAAGGAAATTAAATTCGAAATCAGCCGTATTTAGGGAGAATTGTAAACAAAACGGGGGGTTGATAACTTGCGTGTTAAATTGAATGAACATGTTCTGAATTTGATTGCCCATTTGCGAATTTGAATGCCCGAGGTGTCCTTTCGGCAGTTGCCGATGAATTTTAATGATTCTTACATACGTGCTAATTTGAATGCATGGAAATGAATTTGAATGATACAAAAGCGAAATCCTTTGCGCTAAGCGCTAAATAGAATGACTTAAAGGGTACCAAGCACCAAAAATAATTTTGCTCCGTATGTTAGAGGTTGCATGTCGTTATACTATATTCAAAATTATGGGCTTCAAATATTAATTCTATAAAGAGATATTGCAATTTTAGTTACACTCTCTATAAGCGTAAAAGCAACTCGTGAGTAGACTACTCGACGCACCCGTACGAGCTCGTCAAGGTAAAGGCTCGGGCGGAACTAAACTCTCGGTTCCGCGCGAGCATTTTCATGTTATCCTTTATTTCCTTCATACTCATTAACTGTTGACCTATAGAATACCAGACAAAGTTCTTTGAGGTTGATTTTATACTTTCCAGCTGTGCACAAATTATTTTTTCAGGTGATGGGTACACTTTAAATACACTTTTGAATGACAGAAGATTCGAATTGAATGCTCGTTTTATTAAATTGACTGACAAAAGTGCGAAATTGGCCGGGAAAACCTATAACAAATTCGAACCACATGGAGTAAAATTAATCGTCAGTTATTTACAATAATTTTCAAACAATATTACCTCGATCTAGTCTCCTTTCAGGATGCGTGAAGTAAACAAACATTTACAAACGGTGCTGCCCCTTTTGTATTTTTCTATGTTATAAACGGAAGTGTCGACTAAAAAGGTTGCATTAGTTAATTTCTAAGAAAACTGATTTACGTCTTATTTGTTGGTCTATCTAAAATACAAAGCCTTAGTTGTGTTGTGACAGTGTTTCGCAAAATTATGACGTTTAACGCCACGTTTTATGATGTGACTTGGTGAACGAATTCATGTCAGTTGATTCTCTCCTTGACTTCATTGACGTCCTTGTCTGAGATGTGATGAGAAGATTTGCTTTGCCTTGCGGCTGTGTTTGGTATGGAGAGAGAGAGAGAGAGAGACAGACAGACAGACAGAGAGGGAGGAGGAAATGAAAGAAAATGTGTATGACAGATGCGAGAAATGAGAGAGAAAATGGAAAATAGAATGACAATGAAATATATGTACGTAATAAATACAGTATATGCATACACCCATATATATATATATATATATATATATATATATATATATATATATATATATATTTATATACACACACACCTACACACACACCCACACATACTCAGAATGAGAGAGAGAGAGGCAGAACAGAGCGAGAAAATATATCATATTAGGAGTCATAAATCCTGTTTGGAAAAAATGGAAAATGTAATGCCATATTTTTACATGAATAAATACAAAACAAAAACAGAACAAAATCAATTAAAAATCATTTGAAATTTATAAAAATGAAACATACCGATCAAGTTTCCATTACTAAAAATTATATCATGCATGATTCTCAAACCTTCTATCAGGATTCTCTAAATTCGGCTTTTGTCTATCAAATATGACATTATAATTTTCAGTTGTAAAAGTCAGACCTTGATCGATGGACTTACCCGCTTTGAACTTCTCTTTGCCGTTTCCTCTCTCTTTACTTGAAGGTTTTACAGGTTGGCTTGCTTTTACATCCTGCAGAGCCTGCATTATGGCTTCATTATACAAAGAATATTTAAAATATATAGTGTTTTAAGATCCTGACTTTGAAGTGGAGTGATTTTATTTTACCATCACATTTACTCTTTTATTTTCAGTTATTTTGTTTTTGGTAGCCCCTAGGTCTGAGGAGATAAAAAGATTTTACTAAATGAAGTATAACTATTTCAACGCCAGGAGTATCATTCATGATAAACATTAGTCTTATGCTATAATCGTCTATCATCTAATTTTTTTTGGGTTTTATTATTGCAATCATGTATTATCATTATCATTATTATCACTATCATTCTCCTTTGTTCTTCTAAAACAACAGAACGAATTTCGCACAATAATTAAAACAAAATTACTTTAACAAAATGCACCTCATTATAATAATTTATTGTAAGCCATGTACATGTAATGCGGCTTTATGAAGTTTGTATGCTGGCACAATAACAGTGAATAACCATTTATTGAATACATCGTTGCTATATTCCGTTGTCGTTCTTTTTATATCTTACTTCTAGTTCTAGTTTTTTCTCAATTTTCTTCTTGTTTTTCCTTCCTTCCTTCCTTCTTGTTTATCGTCATGATCATTATCATCTTCTTCCCCTATCCTTCCTTATTTTTCTCCTTTTCCTTCTTTTTCTATTCTTCTTCTTCTTTCTCCATATTCTTATTGGTCAAATCATCCGTCCTTCAAATGTGCAATGAAGGAGCTGTTTTTAAGATTAGGTTATTTTATACATTTTTTGAGATAGACTTCTACCCTACATAAAAATTAAATATGGCAATACCTGAAATTTCACTAACTGTCAGTAGGAAAAGTGATAATGTCAAAGCCTTAATTTTGACCAAGCCATAAACACACCCATACATCCCCCACACACGTACATTATCATCTTCTTCCCCTATCCTTCCTTTGTTGTATCTCTCTCTCTCTCTCTCTCTCACACACACACTCTCTCTCTCGTCGACGACTGAAACGTGATTCAGATCACAAGTTTTAATCTCTAGGCTACTTTAGAGGCAAAAATAATATCCTTTTAAGAATAAAATGACTGATTTACCGATATTTCACACCAAGTAAATTTCAACGTAAGGAAACGTAATAAAGAAATTACCAGCTTCCATCAAATGGTCATGTTCTTGTGCATGAAGAATATTTTCAAGTTGATTCAGCATCGGCATTAAACCTGTATTAATTATGTAATAAGTGAGATGAGAGAGAGAGAGAGAGACAAAAGAAAGGGGAGTGAGAGAAAGAGAGAGAAAGAGAGAGAAAGAGAGAGAGAGAGAGGATATTGAATTCGAAGATCGATAAAACGTCTATGGATGATGTTATTCAAACTAAATAGGTTTATCTTTGTCTTAGACTTTGCGCAAAAGTACCTGGATGACCGTGCAATTTTTCAATAATTCGTGTTTCTACAAGAAAGTAACCGAATTATATACCTGGAATAAAAAAAAAAAAACCTGATTGTACAGAAGCGCAATTAACCATTCTGTGAAAGCTTTATGAGTATGGTGGACGTCCCGAAAGAAATGCAAATAGAAATCCTTTTAAACACTCCAAAATGTCTCATGGTTTGTGAAAAAAGTATTGGGATGACGGTGCAATAATTTTATATATCTTATGGTTGGCGGTGCGCAAACAGGTAAAAGTCATGATAATAATAATTAATAATAATAATAATAATAATAATGATGATGATAATAGTAATAATAATATAATAATAATAATAATAACTATAATAATGATAATAATTATAGTAATAATGATAATAATAATAATAATAATAATAATAATGATAATAATAATAATAATAATAATAGTAATAATAATAATAACTAGAGTTGAACAAGTACAACTATACAGGTGGGCTGTGGATGAATTGAAATGCGATAGAGTGATAATATTAAAGTATGAAGTAGGCATGTTCCCACATAAATGCTTTGACACAGTACAGTACAGTGTATTAAAATGTCAAAATGATGCGCAATCAACGTTAGAATCAATTTTAGACCATTAAAGGCATTTCTACATGTTTGCGCGCATGCGGGTAATGCGCGCGTGCTCGTACTAGGAGTTGTAATGCGCGTATGCAGGCGTTTAAGAAAATATTCTAGAAATCATGTAGGATCAATTAAAATGCTAAAACAGTCCAAGATAAGTCATTTTCATGCTGTATACGGAACTTAAGGCCACTGACGCGCGCGCATATGCGCACGCGCGGAAATGGCCTGAAATATGCCCAACATTAATTATAGGCCATTTTGAGCATTTTCAGATTTTGCGCGCGCGCACCTTCACCGACGCGCGCGTACGCGCACGCACCCTATGTTCAATTAATTTCATTTTTAATTAACTTGCATCATGCCAAATATTGCTATGTTATGACTTTGTATTGCAGAGATATAGCGTATGTCAGAATTTTACAAAATGGCAAATTGCAAATGTTCAACAATGCCCTGGAACACATGCAGTCTATTCCAGTCAATCTAAGGCATTTTTACCGTTTGTGCGCGTATGCGCGTACGTACGTGTACGCACGCGTTTAAGAAAATATTCTAGAAATCATGTAGGATCAATTAAAATGCTAAAACAGTCCAAGATAAGTCATTTTCATGTTGTATATGGAACTTAAGGCCACTGACGCGCGCGCATGTGTGCACGCGCGGAAATTTTGAAATGTTTAAAATGGCCTTAAACATGCCCAAAATTGATTATAGACCATTTAGAACATTTTCAGTTTTTGCGCGCGCGCATCTTTACAGACGCGCGCGTACGCGCACGCACCCTATGTTCAATTAATTTCACTTCTAATTAACTTGCATCATGCCAAATATTGCTATGTTATGACTTTGTATTGCAGAGATATAGCATATGTCAGAATTTTACAAAATGGGGCCTAGATGACGTCACGATGCATGGACTATGTTGAAAAAAAATCCTGTGCTGAGACAATAACCATATATATACCATCGTACCAAATTTGAATACATTTGAATAAGCCATTTTGGAAATATTGTGCCTATACGGAACTTAACGCCATTGACGCGCGCGTATGCGCGCACGCGCGGAAAATTTTGAAATGTTTAAAATGGCCTGAAATATGCCCAAAATTATTTATAGACTATTTTGAGCATTTTCAGATTTTGCGCGCGCGCACCTTCACCGACGCGCGCGTACGCGCATGCACCCTATCTTCAATTAATTTCATGTTTAATTAACTTGCATCTTGCCAAATATTGCTATGTTATGACGTTGTATTGCAGAGATATAGCATATGTCAGAATTTTACAAAATGGCGCCTAGATGACGTCACGATGCATTGACTACGTTGAAAAATTTTCTGTGCTGAGACAATAACCATATATACCATCGTACCAAATTTGAATACATTTGAATAAGCCGTTTTGGAGATATAGCGGACACAAAAAAGTGGGTAGAAATAAAAATAAACTAGAGTTGAACAAGTACAACTATACAGGTGGGCTGTGGAAAATTTTGAAACGTTTATAATAGCCTGAAATATGCCCAAAATTAATTATAGACCATTTTGAGCATTTTCAGACTTTGCGCGCGCGCACCTTCACCGACGCGCGCGTACGCACACGCACCCTATGTTCAATTAATTTCATTTTTAATTAACTTGCATCATGCCAGATATTGCTATGTTATGACTTTGTATTGCAGAGATATAGCATATGTCAGAATTTTACAAAATGGCGCCTAGATGACGTCACGATGCATTGACCACGTTGAAAAAATTTCTGTGCTGAGAAAATAACCATATATACCATCGTACCAAATTTGAATACATTTGAATAAGCCGTTTTGGAGATATTGTGCGTATACAGAACTTAAGGCCATTGACGCGCGCGCATGCGCGCACGCGCGGAAAATTTTTCGTCACTGAAGACGAATTAGGTGGTCTGTCGGTAATTTTGATAACGGTGAATGACCCTTTTCCATGTTGATATTGATGTATCTGAATGGGGTAAGCACATTTCGTCAGATTTCACATGTTTAAACCACCACACTGCCATTTTATGGCCATCGTTACTTTCAAATTTACCCTTGTAGAATGTCAGTGCATAATCATGACATGCTTTATGCATATATGTGCGTGTGTGTAGGTGTGTGTGCGTATGTATGTAGCACACAGAATCAGCTATCACATACTGAAATTTTGGGGAAAATAGAGCAAAAATGACGGAGATTCGGCTCAAAAAAGACTGGCATGCAGAATCATGATTTGAGAAAAGTCATCTCCCATAGAGAATACACGCAAAATGTGAAAAATTGACATGCCTCCATTCATAGCAAAAATACGCCATGATGCCTTTGTCAAAATGAAAAATGATGAATAGTGATCTTGTAGAAAATTGTCTCCCCTACAACATATCGAAATTTGGAAGAAAATTGACCAAGTATGAGTGAAATATTGTCGAATGAATACAAAATTTATGACTTCATTTTTTCAAAATCGAATTTTTGAGTTTATATGCAAATATGATGACGTCACAACATACATGTGGAGAATTTTATTCATGAATTCTGATTTACAACTTACAGGCTTTCAGAAAATGTACAAAAAATGGGGGGTCTCCAGGCTTTCTAACGAGCTATGGCGGATTCAAGATAGGCATGTTTTTACCACTTTTTACATTATTTTGCCTATTGACGCACGCACGAATTTTAAAGTTCGTTGCGTCCTTATGGCATTATGAAAGGTCGAGAATTTGTGTAAATAGTTGAAAATGGTCAAGAATGGTGTCAAGAAGACAAACCATGCGAAAAAACGGCAATTCTACGTTGCGTACTGGCGTAACGCACAAAAACGCGCGCGCAAACGTGCGCGCGCGCAAATTTTTGAAATGCTTAAAATGACCTGAAACGTTCTCTGGTTTGGTCCCAGGATGATTTTGAGCAATTTTAAAATTTGACGCGCGCGTACGCGCACGTTATGACCTTTTCATGACCGTTGATGACATGACCTGTTGACCCTTGCCCTGAAGTTAATGTGTTGTAAATATGGTTGGATTTTTATGATGCGTTGCGATGATATGATGAATCATGTAATTTTACAAAATGGCGCCTGGATGACGTCATGATGACCTGATGTCCTTGAAAAGTTTCGTGTGACATCTTCATTATAGGTTTGATAACTGGTATAAAATTCACTTAAATTGATTTGGTCAATTTTGAGATATCGTGCGCACAAAATTTAGGATAAAAAAAAAATAACTAGAGTTGAACAAGTACAACTATACAGGTGGGCTGTGGAAGAGTTGAAATGCGATAGAGTAATAATATTGAAGTGTGAAGTAGGCATGTTCCTACATAACTGCTTTAAAGCAGTGTATTTAAATGTCAAAATGATGCACAATCAACGTTAGAATCCATTATAGACCATTAAAAGCATTTCTACATGTTTGCGCGCATGCGGGTAATGCGCGCGTGCGCGTACTAGGAGTTATAATGTACGCAGCAATTGCAAATGTTCAACAATGCCCTGTAACACATGCATTCTATTCCAGTAAATCTAAGGCATTTTTACCATTTGCGCGCGTATGCGCGTACGTACGCGTACGCTCGCGTTTAAGAACATATTCTAGAAATCATGTAGGATCAATTAAAATGCTAAAGCAATCCAGGATAAGTCATATTCATGCTGTATACGGAACTTAAGGCCACTGACGCGCGCATGTGCGCACACGCGGAAATTTTGAAATGTTTAAAATGGCCTTAAACATGCCCAAAATTGATTATGGACCATTAAGAACATTTTCAGTTTTTGCGCGCGCGCAACTTTACCGACGCGCGCGTACGCGCACGCACCCTATGTTCAATTAATTTCACTTTTAATTAACTTGCATCATGCCAAATATTGCTATGCTATGACTTTGTATTGCAGAGATATAGCATATGTCAGCATTTTACAAAATGGCGCATAGATGACGTCACGATGCATTGACTATGTTGAAAAAATTTCTGTGCTGAGACAATAACCATATATACCATTGTATTAAATTTGAATACATTTGAATAAGCCGTTTTGGAGATATTGTGCGTATACTGAACTTAAGGCCATTGACGCGCGCGCATGCGCACACGCGCGGAAAATTTTGAAATGTTTAAAATGGCCTGAAATATGCCCAAAATTAATTATAGATCATTTTGAGCATTTTCAGATTTTGCGCGCACTTTTTAATTGTCATTTTTGTTACCTATATTGATGACTATTAAACATAGTAAAAGAACTTCTTGAATGGAAACATATAATTGTGTGAAAAAAAAAAAACCTTGATTTACGAAGAATTAGCTAAAGTGGATTTAGTCCCTTTTGCATGAAAAATGTTTTGGATTTAGGCCCTTTTGAATGAAAACATGAATTTCATGTCCATTTTTAATAAACTTCCTGAAACTTTTGGGAGTTGGACTATAGTCAGTTTGATGCACATGGTGACTGTCTATGTAAGCATGCAAAAAACTGCCAAATGATAAAAAAATGGATTTAGTCCCTTTTGCATGTCAGCTCTTCAAATATTGAGGAGCCTAAGGAGGAAGCTACGCTTGTGAGTTTTAGGCTCCAAAGAGTAATAAGATTTGTAATAGTCTCTGAAAGTAGTAAGAACGAGCTATGCATGATACAGCAATATGAGTATATAAATAAATATAAATAAAATCATTGTGTTACAGTAATCAAAATCGAAGAAATAGTATTGGATGGCTTTGTCACTTTCATTACAGCAATAATAAAACAATTCACATTTTTAGGCTAAATAAACATTTTTTTAGGGTAAATAAACATTTTTAGGGTAAATAAACATTTCCTGTACGCCGTGGCATTTTCTGAAGCATATATTCCGAAGTGCTGACATGATTTTTTTTATTCTCAATTTTTACCGATGGCTTAACGCAACGCACTACATAAGAAAAGACATATAATACAGTAATTACGTATGCACCAACGTAACGGGATTATGATGTCAGCATTTCGGCATAAATAAATTAGAACATTTTATCAATATGCAGAAGAAGATATGTTCATTAGCTCGTAGGAAATACCCTTGTATCCCACTATCATATAATTATTTGATAGTCAGGCCAATACAGTTTTCCACATTTGATTATTGGTAAGATATTCAAACAGTACTCTGAACAAATGTTATTCACTGCTAAAACCTGGGTGTTAATTCAATACCATCTAGGTAACAATACTGGGCTACACCTGTCCAGATAAGTGTTAAAACAACAACAGTTTGATATTGGGCTACACCAGATAAGTGTTAAAACAGCACCAGTTAGTGTTAAAACAACACCAGTTTGATTCGAAACTGGTGTTGTTTTAACACTTCTCTGGTGCAGCCCAATATAGATACCGAGATGGTGTTGACTTACCACCCTGGTTTTTGCAGTGTAACTGCACAATCAAAAAGTTAATGTATATTACCGTTTTCTCTTCTCTTGTCATCTTGATCCAGCTCAACATCACTCATCAACAGAGACTGTTGGGACCCTCGGGAATGATGCATCAAGTCTTAATAATTTAAGATGTAAAGGAAAGTGTCAGATTAAAACCTAAGGTATTTTAAAGTAGAACGCTACCACCTCGAAGAGAGGGTGATTGGGAGGGCGAGAATAACACAAACATTGCCATATTCACGTATATGATGTATATTTATGTAGTCTTTTCTCCCCCGTCATTAGTTTTTCTGTCCTCCAGAGGTCCAAATGCAGGTGTCGTCCAAATTATGATATTTTAGACAATCTTCTCTTCAGGCATAACATGCCTATTGAAAAATATTTTCAGTTTTATACTTGGACTTGGCAATATGCCTAAATGTGTCAAGTTTTGACCTTATTCAGTTCAGGTAAAATATCATTTATTGAACTTGCAGTTGATTTAAGAGCAAGCCACAAACTGGTCAGGCGACAGATTTACGCTTATTGTGCACTGACGTTCTTCAACGCTCTCCATAATGATATGTTTCATAAATGTGATCAAATTATTTCAAATTTTCGGCCATAGGCATTCATCAGGAAATAGAATTTTCAATAACTTAAGTCAGTTTGATTATCCTGATGAAGGTCTATGGCCGAAAATTTGAAAACTTCTGGGTTTAACGGAATTTTCATTTACTTGTTTTCTACTCATCTCTACATTTACAATTCCGAAGCAGAACTCATATATTGTTATATATATATATATATATATATATATATATATATATATATATATATATATATACACATGTAAGTAGAAAAAGAAGAGACAGGTATCAAATGCATGATATTGCCAATTCAGGTTCCAATTTATTGGCCAAATTTTCAAAACGAGCACATTCCTTTTTCAGGGACAGAACGGGTTATAATTTGTTAACTATGCTACTGACTGAATGCACAGTCACACTGTATAGTATCAATCGTATTTTGCTATATATTAAACCTTTGCCGAAAATCATAAATTAAATTACTTATTAAAAAGTCTGATGAAAATAAAAGGCAACAAGCATAACAATAATGTATTTTGTTATTTACTTGTCTGCTGATCTTCCTTTTCTTCCTCCTCATCAACTCTCATTTCTTGCTCATGTGTCAACCCATGAAAGATCTGCTGCTTTACACCTGTATCATGCAAGAACATGAATTGAATTTAAGAGATGTAAACAGCCCCAGACAGGGAGATGAAGAGTTGTACATTCGCAAGAACATATTCAACCTAAAATATTCCACAGAAAAGTAAGATATTGATTCAGTATCACGAAGCATAGTGAAATTTCCTGTACATGTATTATTTAGTATCAGATGAAACAGTTTCGTTTCTTTATCAATTCATCCGACGTTTACTTTGGCTGGAAGAATGTCAATTTTTCCATTCGATAAAAAGCTTTACACAAATAACACATTAATCCCATCCAATACAACCCAAGCTCACCCAGATTCTACATCAAAATGAAACACATTAATCAAATATTTATGAACTCAAAATGTTTTTATATAAAAGAAAATCTATTTAACGTATAAATTTCTGAAAATCTACAACCAAAATGAAACAACAAATGAATGGATTTTACAACGCAAAATGTTTTTATCGAATCACGAATTGATTTGGCGAGTTACTTACTGTGATTCTACAACCCAAACTAAATAAAAGATGAATGAAATATACGGTGCAAAATATTTCCATGTATTAGAAAATTGATTTGGTGTAAAAGTTACTGAGTTTTCTACAACGCAATCGGAAGCAAGTCTTATATTTAACTTGGCAGTTAAGACGTTGATGCATCGATATATTTTTAAGTAAGTGATTGTGATCGATAGACTAGTCTTTGCTCAAGTCTAATTAATTTATATCAATTTTGGGTTTTTTTCGTTTTCAAACATAAATATCTCTTGTATGCTGTCACCATTGAATGTCTTGTTAAGTTTTCTGGGGTTGATTTAATGTAGGCTAACTGTACACTTTTTTTTTCTTTTGGCCTCAGGTACTCTTTAAGTCTCAGCCAAGTGGATGGTTAATGCTATTCCCTAGGGCTCCAGGGCACTGGTTCAGTTTAATATTTCAAACCCCTTAAATGTTAATACCATCGGTCTATCCATACGGCCTGCTAAATTTTCCCACCAAGGTGTATTACATTTGTACCTGACAATTTTCGGCCATACGCCGTCATCAGGGAAATAGGATTTTTCAAAAAGTCAGTTTGATTTTCCTGATGAAGGTCTATGGCGGAAAATGTGAAAACTTCTGGGTTTAACGAAATTTTTATTTACTTGTTTACTACTCATATATATATATATATATATATATATATATATATATATATATATGTATTATATATATATATATATATATATATATATATAAATATATATATATATATAAATATATTATATATATATATATATATATATATATATATATATATTTATATAAAGATATTCCGAAGCAAAACTTATATTTTGTTATTTTATATGTAAGTAAAGAAAAGAAGAGACTGGTATCAAATGCATGATATTGGCAATTCAGGTTCCAATTTATTGGCCAAATTTTCAAAACGAGTACATTCCTTCTTCAGGGACAGAACGGGTTATAATTTAATTATTTGTTAACTATGCTACTGAAAGAATGCACAGTCACACTGTATAGTATCAATCGTATTTTGCTATATATTAAACCTTTGGACATATATTCCAAACCGAAAATCATACATATAATTATTTATTTCAAAAGTCTGACGAAAATAAAAGGAATCATTAACAGCATGGTTATTACTATTTTCTAAACAATATAATAATCATGATCATGACAATTATTATCAAAATTTGTGTTATTGTTGTTGTTTTGTTGATACTACCATCATCATTGTCACTATCATTAGTAATTTATTCGGTTCCTGGGAGGGAAAGAAGTGACAGTAATCACTGTAACCCTCGATCGATCGGGTCTGTCCACAGGGTATAACTGATTGCGATATGCAGTTTTACCAAATCCCCAAAGATTTCACCAAATTTATCTATTTCATTTATTTATTTGTTTAAATATTTTTAATGAAAAGAGTGCAGTAGGCTCTTTACCGGCATAAATGGAGGTTCGCCTTCACACGGGAGCTCCAATTAACGTCCCCTCTTGCGGACATAGTGTTCTCCATTAGAACCTCATATACGTTTATGAAACAGGGGAGGGGCACAGCACAACAAAGGCTTCATTTATCAGACTGGTGGGTTTTCAACCACAATCTAATTTATTAATTTCAATATCTAGTATGTGATGTACGACACAGGACAAAAAAAAAAGTTTGATAAAATAAAAATGTTCTAAACTTTCGTTATGTTCGCTTAAATGACACAATGACACGATGACCGCTTTTCCCCAGAGTGCTAAAATAAATGACATTTGGCATTATCCAGAGGACTTGAATTTTATGTTGGATAAATTTAATTTAATTATTGATTAACTATGCTACGGAATGAATGCAAATTCACGCTTCTTAGTATCGAATTACTTATTTAAAGGTCTGTCGAAAATACAAGCAAACAAGCGTAACAATGATGCATTTTGCACTTTACTTTTCTGCTGATCTTCCTTTTCTTCCTCCTCATCAACTGTCATCTCTTGCTCATTTTGGCACCAACGAAGTGACTGCTGCATTACACCTGTATCATGCAAGAACGTGAATTGAATTTAAGAGATGTAAACAGTCCAAGACAGGGAGATGAAGAGTTTTACATTAACCGGAACATATCCCGGAACACATCTAACCCAACATTTTCCACAGAAAAGAGCAACTCGAAGGTACTATGAAAAAAGGATAGAATGCATCAATATTTTTTTTAAATGCAATAATAATAATAATAATAATAATAATAATAATAATAATAATAATAATAATAATAATAATAATGATAAAATAATAATAATAATAACAATAATAATAGTAATAATAATAATAATAATATTAATAAAAATGATGATAATGCTGTTGTTGTTGTTGTTGTTAGTAGTAGTAGTAGTAGTAGTAGTAATAGTAGTATCAGTATGATAATATAAGTCTTCTAGCCCAATTTCTTAGTTTCGTCACTCAAATCAATTACGGTGCATTCAGATTCTCACATTATCGTCTTACGATCGATATCGGTCTTTCAAATTTAAAATCCGGGTCATGGAATTCATTTGAAGACACCCTTACTAATTTATGAGCATCCAAATTAATTCATCTGCTAAATTATTTCAGTTTAGGGCATTCCAATTATTGTTATACGCATTCGATTTATTTTTAGGGCAAAAAGAAAAAGTGTTAACGTCCATGCGAAGTCAATGGACAATCACTCACTACAAGGCATTTAATGAAATAAATGAAATACAACAAGGATTTTCTAACAATGAGAATGTCCTTGGAGACCCCACTAATCCAATCATTAACACAAGAAAGAAAAGTGTCCCTTTTGTGTTATTGTGTTCAGATGGGGGGGGGGGGGGCAAAGGAAAAAAAAACATTTTTTTTTATACCTAGTTTGAGTGAGATATACATGTTCTAAACTTTTGTTATGTTTGCTTAATTGGCACGATAATCACCTATCACCCGAGTGGGAAAATAAATGATTGGTGGCAGGATCCAAAGGACCGGACGTTTATAATAATTATATGAAATCAATTTTATTATTGAATATCTATGCTACAGAATGAATGCACAGTCAAACTTCTTAGCATCATTTGAATTTTGATTTGTAATGAATCCTTGGAAATGTATTCTAAATCATACATCGAATTGCTTGATTAAAAGCATGACAAAAATGCAAAAAAGCGCGTTAAAATAATGTATTTTGCAATTTACTTCTCTGCTGATCTTCCTTTCCTTGCTCCTCACCGACTGTTATCCCTTGCTCATTATGCAAGTGATGAAGTAACTGCGGCATTGTACCTGTATCATATATAAACATGAAATGAATTTAAGAGGTGTAAACAGAGTCGCAGATAGGGAGATGAAAAGTTGTATACTCACAGGAATATATACAACCTAATATATTCCGCAGAAAAGTGAGATATTTGTTCAGTAACACAAAGCTACTATGAAAAAAAAAAAAGACAAGAGGGGGAAAAAAATGAACATTTCTTTACAACACATAACTACAATTTAATCCATATCCAGGGAACCGGTAGTTGAGGGTTAATGTTATACCCTAGGGCTCCAGAAGACTGACTGGGGTTAACATTTTGAACCCCCCAAATTTCAGTACTCTCTAAATGTAGAAGAGTGAATTTGTCACTTTACATTAAGAGTGAAGGAACTTTCACTCCTAATGGAGTGGTAAAGTACTCCTGTTTGAGTGAGCATGCCGATATTTCTTTATCAGCCTTCTCACTCACTGGCAGAGTGAGCCCATGTTCCGCTCAATATCATATGCAGACTAAATTATTTTGACTCTTGAGTAACGAGTGACACAAGGCAAGCCGCTTGAAATTCATTGTCAGCGTCATTTCTTTGTTGTGAACAAAACTACAGGCACCACTCTTGAAAAAGAGTGGTCAATACTGTAAAGAACCAGTGCTAAATATTTTAGCACTATGCTGTAGTGAGGGATAGGTATAAGTGACAGCACATCGGTATAACATGCAAACCAATAGAGATAACAACGTATCGGTACTGGCCGGGCTTCAGCATAATTAGCATATCTAAATGGTACAGAGGTTTTGTCATGACTCATTTTGATAGATTAATTTTTGATAAAGTAGTGTTGCCAAGAATCAGTGGTTACATTTGATAATTCCATAATTTACTGTTACATCAATGATTTGTTATATTTATATATAGTGTAGTACATGCCGCAGTTAAAAAGGATTGTGTGCTTCGGCCTATCCATCACACTATATCCGCCCACATCGTGGCCCGATGGATCTCACCGAGTTCTTTATCAGGCATTTACTCTGCAGCCCATGGACTGTTCATGATGATCAATAATCAAATATTGCAATCCCCCGTTGCTTGGAGATAATATTCAAATATGCTACACATTTAGGTTATAAACAAATCTTCAGAGTAATTAATTGAGTTCATCAGCGGGCTGATGATCTGAGAGACAGGGATTGCTGGTGAGTGATCTTCAAATCAAGGTGCTGGATTGTTCGAGGGATGAACTGTCTGCTGCTGTGAAGAGGCGAGAAAGGTGACCGATTGGCATCGACGGAAGAGTGATTGATGGTAGGCCTGGTGATGTGCAGTGGCTGACGGTGGTGATGGTGGAGGGCCGGTAACTCCAGCCATCAGCAGCGGTCATACATTATTACCAGACGGACGGGGAGCTCGGACACGCACGGGGGCATCCTGACAAGATAGCCGTGTCAGTCGGCGTGGCGAACCGTGCCCGTCAAGGTACTCTTGAGACTGAGTTGATGAATTCACTCTGAAAGGGGTGAATTATCTCCACTCCGTCCACATGAGTGATACAATTTTCACTCATTAAAGGACTGGTGTTTCGCTCTTTCCTAAGTGAAATAGTGATCACACTTAGTTTCACTCGAAAGAAGGTTGCCCCTTATTCTGCTTGTGAGAGTGGAATTTCATTCTCTTTTGAGTGCTTTTTCACTCTTTTACAGTTAGAGAGTACCATTGTTCTATCCATACGTCCTCCTTTAAACAATGAAACTAACCAAAATTTTAAGATCCAAATCTGAAGTATTCTGATCATGAATTAATCATAGTACCAAGATCATTCTAGCTATAATAATATCACAATGCGAATGATATTTTATCTGTAGGTGTAATCATTTTCCGATGTGCATTTAACGCTCTACCTGTATTTATTAATCAATACATGTTTAACAAAGCCTGTTAAATGAGGCACTGTAATTTCAAATGTTGATATAAAATCAGTGTTCCATTCTATAACTGAATTTAGAATATTTAATCATGATATCAATGAATTAACCAATCAAGATAATATTAGAAAGTGAACTACTCGGTTTACTGGAGAAAAAAAAACAACACACACACAAACATACACACAAAAAATGTACAGGGACAACAAATATCCTTACCACGCGGCATCGAAAAATGTCTGTCTCCTATATTGCTCCGGAACTGCATAACACCTGTAAGAATATTCGACAATCGGAAAGACAGTCATTGAGAGACTGATTTGGAAAGTCCCCGTATTTCTTATAGGAAAAACAAATATGGGTAAAGTGAAAAGGACTTTCAAAAACGTTTCAGCTTCAGTGAGGCCCACGTGATATGAACAAACCATTGCTATTTTATGACGCTTTGACATTTATTATTTTTTCAATCAATTCACCAAAATAATCATGATACGTTCGAATCAGATTATCCAAACAGGTACAGTTATCAAAAAATTGGAATTACCTTTCACATGAACACCTACACCCGCACACACACACACACACACACACACACACATACGTTATATTTGTGATAAATGAAAATGAGAGAATAATGGTTGCGTAACTTAAATCAAAGTTCCCCCGAGCTGTCCCCCCTTTTTGAAATTTTTGCAAAGGTTGAAAAAAATGTCCCCGCCGGGAAGATGTGTCAATGTGTCGGTTAATTGAATCTGGTGTCGCCGAAATCACTGGCCCATCTCCGTGTTACTGAACATCAACAAGATTTATACTGATGAAATCATAATGAGTGGATGACTACTCCCTAAAGCAATTGCCTCCTACAATGAATAACCCCTTGGACAATTACCGTCTGGTAAATTATTTTTAGGTCAATTACCCCCGGTCAAATATCCTAAACCACAATTACATCTGAGGGCACCCACATTCCTGATAAATTCTTCAGAACAACTAACAGAATGTAATTATCATTGATGGATTATCCTGGAGATATTCTCCAGGGGTAAGAGTTTTGGAATAAATGACCTAGCAGTAATGGTCTGGGGATAATCGTCCAGGAAGTATGCCTGATTTTCTGGTTAAGCCATGTTTACTTCTCTTGGGGCAGTTTGTTAAGTTCTTTGTGGTAAATTGCTGCATTTGATGGGAGGAGCCATGCAATGTGGCATGCTGTCCACAAGGTATTGTTTTTTCACCTCACAGCAGCTCGTTCCTGTTGCAAGAATCTTATTTTCTTTGATAACTTTATTTTCTATTGTCTTTAATTTTTATGTCACTCACAATGTTCTCAGTAGAATAATAATCAGGCCATGGTGCGCAGACAAAGACAAGTAACAATTGACATTCATCGTGTCGGACATTTATAGTCTAATAGGAAGTCCAAACCCATTCTCATACGAAAGAAATGGGGAGGGGTAATTGTCTGGGGAAATTTGACCTGGGCAATTTGTCCCGGCTGAAGTCGTCCCAGTGGAAATTGTCCTTGGGTAATTGTCATATAGGTAATTGTACTGGGGAGTTGTTGTTCATTGATAATGAATTGACTGTTAATTAACATTTTCCCAGTTCCTTAGGCAATAGATTTAACACTACATACATACCTCCAATTAGAGTTGGTTTGATAATTGTTTCCAGCTATATTATACAATTGTCCTCAAAATTATTCATAACTCTCGGTAAATAGGAGATTTTTGCATTTTTCGCAAAAATGAAAGGAGAACTGGATTTACTTGCACACCATTTAAATACATTTAGTTATCATCTAAAAATGAATGCTGTTTCTGGTTTCAACTTATTTGCATAGCAAAATAAAAAAGTGAGTTATCCAAATTAGATGATGTTCAAAATTATTCATACCCTTGGTGATTCGTTGACTTTGCCGATCATTATGAATCAAATCCTTTGTGAATAAAGCTTGTAACACTTCACTACACTGTTCCAATGCTCTAGGTCTCTACTGAGATAGAAGGCCAATACCTGGTACCCAATGGCTTAATTTCCTTGAGGATGTTGTCCAGAGATACCTTCACCTGTTTTTCAGTGCATTCTTTGGATTTAAAGGAGATTTAATGCATACACGGAGTGTAGTTATTGACTTAGTGGTTACGGGACTATGATACTGCTTTTTTCATTCAGTTTTCTGCTTATTTTGATGAATATTTTGCTCTGAAGACGAAGAAAAGCACTCTTCCTGGAGAGAATTCCCCTGTAGCCCTTCCCTACTGCACTGTCTGAGAGGGAGTTTGTCCTCATACTTTTACTCCATTCTCATTAAGAATGTTTAGGAAGGCCATGGTAGAGGTCTAAATGTTAGTTGAGGCCATTTTAATCAGTTTGTTCAGTTACACAAACTGACACACTGGGATCTGGACACCTCCCACAAGGCCCTTCACAAATGAGTACTCTGGTGAAGCTTAAATTCTATCTTTATTTTCCTGTGTGCTGTCTAAGTGGTAACATTTTGTGCTCTGCAGCTGGTACCATTGAGGGAATATGGTATAAATTTAGTTCCCAGTGATACTAAGGCTTGTACCCACCATACCAAAGATAGTATCAAAAATATGAAAATTTGCACAGTAAAAGTCACTTTGGGATGGTACTCAAAGGATACATACTGTAATCAATGGTGACCTGGTATTAGGGTCATGAAGTGACTTAAACATCACTAACATGGCCTTCCTGAGCACTCTCATTGAGAATGGAACCAAAGAATAAGGGCAAACCCCCTCTCAGACAGTGCAACATGGAAGGACTCTAGGGAAGGTCTGTTCCAGGAAGAGTGTTTTACTTCATCGTTAGCCCAAAATTTTCATTAAAGTAAATGAAAAACTGAATGAAAATATTAATATCATAGGCGCATAACCACTAAGTCAATAACTACAGTCCTTGTATACATTAAATCTCCTTTAAATCTAAGAAATGCCCTTAAGACCAGGTGAAAGAATCTCTGGACAACATCCTCAAGGGAATTAAGCTATTGGATACCAGGTATTGGCCTGCTATCTCAGTAGAGACCTCCAGAATCAGTGGAACAGTGTACTGAAGGGTTACAAGCTTTAATCACAAAGGATTTGATTCACGTTTATCGACAAAGACAATGAATCACCAAGGGTATGAACAATTTTTAACATCATCATATTTGGATAACTCACTTTATCTATTGTTATACAAATGAGTTGAAACCAGAAACAGCAACCATTTGTAGATGACAACTAAATGTATTCAAGTGATGTGCGAAATGCAAAAATCTCCAATTTTCCAAGGGGTATAAATAATTTTGAGGTTAATGAACATTTCATGAACATATTTTGAAATGTTCATGAGGGGAGACTTTTTCCATCTGTCAACTTTTAACGGTTCTCAAAATTTGTTAATCCCGGCCAGAACAAATACCAATTCTTGTCAGGTCTGGACTTTGCTCCCTTCCGCAAAAGTGGCTTTTGCTCGCTCGAGCTTAAAATATCGCCAGATTTTTGGATGTCATTTGACAGAAGACACCCTAAACTATCTACAGGTATGGCAATTTCCAACAAATATTATGAAATGTCTTTGGGGAGACTTTTTCTAACTGTTAACCTTTTTAAAGGGACTCACTGTATATATATCTCAATAAAAGGTAATTAACATTTTTAGGTGTCACTTAAATAATATCATTTCGGACGATGGATAAGACTTCTCCGATTAAATATGCGCATACTCATTCAGTAATTTTGGTATACAGGGTGTCCCAGAAAAAAAACAAAACAAAGAAACTAAACACTTGATATCTGCAATTTCAAGGACATCTTTCACACAATACTATTATTATCTCTTTTTTTTTTAATTTATTTTATTTTATTTATTTATTTATTTATTTATTATTATTATTATTATTTATTTATTTAATTTTTTTTTTTTGGGGGGGGAAACATCTTTTCTGAGTAAAAGGACAAAAATATCATCAATTTCGGGTGAGGCGTTTTGATTCTATGGCTATTTTTGTGAGGAAATGTCATTTTCAAAATTTGCTACTTCTGCAACCTTAGTCATGCCTGAAGCAGCGAGAAATTTGCGCATCTTTTCATCCAGGTTGTCTTCGTTTTCAAAGCGAGAGCAGTCATGCGTTTGCCAACAGAGCCGACTGTATGCGAAGCCGTCATACGCAAATTTATCGCTGCTTTGAGCATGACTACGGTTGCAAAAGTAGCAAAACGCCTTACTCCAAATTGATGATCCTGGTGTCATTATTCTTGGAAAAGAATTTTCTGCCCAACAAAATAAAAACAAACAAACAAACAAATATATATATTGTGTGAATGATGTTGTTGAAATTACAGATCTCAGATGCTGGGTTCTTTTATTGGCCATCATGTATATTTAGAAGTGAAAGGCTCCCCCCCCCCCCCTCCTCCCCCTGAGTATTAAACGAAGAGTTCATTTTTACATTATTATCGAAAGGGAAGCACTTCGACTCTACAATATCTTGAACATGGACTGAATCTAGGTGTAATGGATTCACATATTTATATTTTTTTACGTTGGGCAAAAAATACAGATGCATGGATGTGTCTTGTCAGTCAAGTAAAAAAGGTTAATGAAGAAATAATGCGGTACACATTATCAGGGGCACATTATCAGGCGATGTAAAATAAAATAAGGACAAATTATGCAAAATCGGGAAATGAAATCTTTCAAACAATTGAAATACACAAGTATTACACGATCAGACTTCAATTTCACCCCGCGCTCCCCGGGCAAATTCTCTAATTTTCCCTGCTTCAAGTAACGGTGGAGAAGCTGGTAATTAAAAAGCGTTAAAAAATCAGGTGCGAAATGAACATCGTTACGTTAGGCTGCCTTGCCCTCCCCCATCCCCCCAAAACGGATCGACGCCCCTGCACATTAGACCCCCCCCCCCCCGGAAGCGAAGGCGGAAGGGGCAGATATCTTGGATGACGTTGAAAGACTTTTAGTGATCTAGGATAAATCTGTGTCAGTAGCATAATGAATAACATAATTTTCTGAAGAATTTATGAAGCCTCAACCTAACTCTATCAATTAAAACTTAAAACATCCATAACGGAAATCATTTGATAAACAAAGAAGCATGATTTTGTTTTCAAATAAATTCCGACACAAATAAGCATAATGTAAATTGAAAACAAAAAATCCCTTGGCTGAACTTTCGCCCCCACCACCTAGCCTATGAGATAAACCTGACAGAATGGAAATTCGTCAATGAATAAAATATATTTTTATTTTCTTCGCTGTAATTTGAATACATTTCAATAAATCAACTCAGTTAATCGTTTAAATCATTCTATTTAGAACTTTCGAGGCTTCTACGTAGCCCTAACATGCATTTGAAGTAACTTAGTGAATGAATTACGGAAATTCGCTTAATAGATAAAACAATCAAAAACGATTTTCAAAGTTATAATAAGACATAACTAGCATATTAATAATGATAAATGTCAATTTAAAGAGATCTACCAAACATAATGAAAATCGGAATAAAACATAGAGAAAATAATAATTTAAAAAATTATTCTGAATATATCGGCATAAATTTGCGTAGTTATGTGAGTACAGAATTATATATAGATTATTTAAAGCCCCAATCAAGCTCTATCAGATGAAACATTGAGAATACAAAACAAACGAAATCAAAATAGCTCAAAAATAACGGAAATAATGTCGTGTCATACATACATGGCATAAATTCAAATAAAGCTTCGAAGTCCCCAACTAACCCCATCAGATAAATCAAATAGAGTGAAACTGGCCAAGAAATAAAGGGGAAGCATTCTTGGTGATTTGTACAAACTCACACATTCACACACACCACACACACACACGCAACTGATTTTTCTGTGAGGATGAATTTACAATATTTTTAGCAATTGACATTTGATATGCAATAGGCTACTCAATAAGATAAAGTTAAATATAAAATGAGAAACTTACATAAATGTGCATGCATATATTTGAAGAAAAAAAAAATTACCGATTGCATGCAACTCCCTTTTTACTTCCTGTATTTCCTTCACCAGCACCAGAAGCATGAAAACCTGATTCAGTTCATGGGTATATTTTGCATCTAGTATTGGTTAAAAACAGGGTGTAAGAAGGAGATAAGGTATCGAGTGTGAATAAGAAGGGAAATATATTTGCTTGACAAGAGGAAATACCTCGGTTCTTAATAATATCATTGTGAACAGTAACCTGCAAATCACCGATATCGATATTTCCATTTTGGTATCAAATTTGGTATTATTGTCACATAAATTTTATTCCCTATTTACAACACTCCATTACTAAAAAAACAACAAAACTATTAAACCTTTAAAATGAAGACGCATATGAAGACGTTACATATAATGTGATGACACCATACAATTATACATTCCATGAGTCATACAATAAGTATATAACTAGACTGGATTACACTAATTTATCGACACTGTAGGATAAGATGTACAGAAGTAATCGAAATAACTTACATCCAGCATGGTTTTAAGAATATCTGACAAAGTAGAGAAGCACCTACACATACTTTTGAATTTAACCAAAAAAATATTGAAGGGAAATTGTATGATGTGGACCTTCTACATTAATATATACATATATATATATATATATATATATATATATATATATATATATATATATATGTATATATATATATATATATATATATACATATATTTATATATAAGAACAATCATGTAAATAACCGTCTGAACCCTTTTTCATATATATATATGTATATATATAAACTCAGTCCAACTATAAAATATTTTTGTTTAGGTAATTACCACTTTGTTGAGGGTTGATTTGTTGTTTCTCAGCATCCACATTTAAGGTTTTTACCCACCTCATCATCTTATGAACTATATTAGTAAAACCAAAACACACACAAACGGAATATTGAGAGTAGACGCGAGAAAACCCGAACACGAAATTTTAGACTGGGTGTGTATGTTTGTGCGTTTGAAAAGGAGAACAGGGATTCATCTCAGTGCGGTCATGCACTATCGTGTTATAATAACATTAACATCATGCCAACATCAATATCAATCAGCAAAGTCATTTTTTATCAAACGTATTTACAGTGCAGGAAACCTTGGCGAGAAACTAGATATAATATTTGTCATATATATATATATATATATATATATATATATATATATATATATATATATATGTATATATATATATTCATATATATGTATATATACATATATCATAAACCAGGACTGTCAAGTACGTTGAAGGACGTCCGTGATTAACTGCAAATGAAAACCTTATATACGCTCTAATTATTTTTTTAATGATATAATCTATTTGACCTTCTTTAGCGTAATTCAAACATTACTTGTATTGTGTTTCCCTTAGACATAAAATAAATCTATAAGGAGTATATCCAATACAACCTCAGGTGGCAAACGGATATTTTTTTTAAATGAATTAACTAAAAGCACTTGCTCACAACGATTTTATAAAAAAAGATCAAACCCAGGGCTAGTTGGAAAATGCAATTAAATATCACTTTTTCCTTAAAAGGACGCAACCTGATTTACAGTTGGTGTTTCATAACGAGCAGCCATGATTGTTTGTACCTAACGGGGAGGTCCTATTCGACCAATAAAAATGACTGTGAAGCATTAGAAAAATAGGGTTCTTGTGTCTATTTGGAAAAGTATTGCACATCGGTGTTGCAATGCCTTTGATCCTATAAAATCGATTATGGAGGCTCATTTGCTTGAATCGGTGAGATGGGACCTTGAACACCAATATATAATAGGCCCTACCTTTGCCATTTAAACTTCAGGAGACCGTTTTGGGAAGAATTTATTGATACACTTTATTTATCGGTAAAACGATTAAAAAAAAAAAAAAAAACCCGACTTGTATTGCATTCACGTTGACAGTGAAAAATGTATACTCACGTAGTACATGAAGAGCAGTTTGAATGAGACTTATTATGAACACCAGGATTAGAAGAACGACCATTGCGGTGAAATCATGATGAACTTTTTCTGGCTTGATTTCTGCATACATTTTTTTATTTTTTTATTGAAAGGACAAATTACTATTTTCAATCATAAATGCGCATGGAATATATATGTATATTATTTTTAAAAAAAAATAACCTAAGGTATACAGGCACATTATTCATACTCCTAGTACCATCGGCGATGGTGTATGAGCAATATCCTGTACTAACAATTGACTTCATAGTTGGTATACACTATCTATGAATTTATTGAACTCAATACTTAGAGGCTTCTTGAAAGGAACACGAATGAGGTCATACATTTACACAGTAAAAAATATTTTAAACAACTCTTCAAAATTTTTAAACAACGCTGTTTAAGCCGGTCACTCTAACAACTATTGTTTAAAATGTTAAACAACTACGGTTGTTTAAACTTTAAACAGCCTGTTGTTTGAAATTTTAAGCAATTTTTTTTAAACAACGGCTTTTAAACAGCTAGTTTGTTTAAATTAAGTTGTTTAAACACACATAGTCACAACTATTGTTTAAAATATTTGTTGTTAAAAAAAAAATGTTTAAAACTTTCAGGTTGTTTAAATTAAGTTGTTTAAAACTTTTTGCACAAATGTTGTTTAAAAAAATTGAAAGTTAATTGTTCAAAATAATTGTTTCAAACATTATAGGGCCTACACATGTGTTTACACATACACGGTTGTTTGAGGCTGTTGCACACAAATTAGTTCCAAATGGTAAGCATTTAGACTAAATATATCGTAATCTGATCGAGTTTATACTCAAGACATATTTGTGTTGCGGTGACATCTACATGATGTCTAGATCTAGACAGGGGCGGCGCCAGGGTATTTTGATAGGAGGGGCAAGACGACCTAAAGATGACCTCATATTTTTTCTCCATTAAATAACAGGGGTAATATAGAGTTATATGTTTAAGACCTCTCTTTCTAATACTCCTCTTTTTTCTTTCTTTTTCTTCCTCCTTTTCTTCTTTTTTCTTCTTTTTTTCCTTTTTTCACTACTTGAAAAATCATAGGGGGGGGGGGGGGCGGTCGCCCCTTCTACCCCCCCCCCCCCCCCGTAGCGCCGCCCCTGGATCTAGACCATATCCACAAAATAAATTATGTAGACCTGGAACTTTGCAGCGCAGCGCAGTTTAAGTTAGTTGCACACAGTACACCGGACCCACGCGCGCGTTCACTGTGTGCAGCTTAAACTGCGCTGCGCTGCGCTACGCTGGAAGAGCGACTTGCAAAGTTGCAGGTCTAAATCATAGTTAATCATGTGACTCTGGCTTAGATCTAGATATCATATAGATGTCATGGCAACACAACTATATCTTGAGTATAAACTCGATCAGATTACAATATATTTAGTCTAAATGCTTACCTCTGAATGTATCAATCAGCTCCGGCATTTGGAACTTCTGCAACATGTCAACCACAAAGTCATCCGTCATGATGACCCCTGGCCGTGTTTGGCGGAGAAGGAAACCCGTCTAGCGCAAATTTTCAATATTTCAAACAACGTTGTTTAAAAGATTTTTCTACAATATCATTGATGTCTTAAACAGCAGTTGTTTAAAATACAGAGTCCGTTTTTTAAACAACGTTGTTTAAAAATTAAACAACACAATTTTAAACAGCGAAATTTTAAACAGCGTTTTTGGTGTGTACGTCTATTGCTCATCTGCTATTGCTCTGTCGGTCAGCTTCGACCTTGATCATTGTGCGTAGAGCGCCCTAGGTAAATGATGTGCTGCCGCGGTTACAGCCGTGGCATTGGCCAGTGAGATGTATGTAGGCCTATACTGCTTGTTTGTGCTTGTTTTTTGTGAAGCTACTGGCCTTTCAACAGGCTTTTTATTCTTAGCCAAGTCCTGGCGCTTTTCCTCACGCATCCCAAGGGGACCACGCGGAAGGGCACTCCAATATTAGTGCGGTCATCCGTAGGATATGTTAAAAATGTGAACAAACAACACCGCTGGTGTCATGGAATCAAGGATAATCTATGGTAAACCCTACAGGGATAAACAGCACCTGAATAGGTGTGTGCCGTTCACCTACAATTTAAGGGCCATGTCCCGTAGGCTCATCATTCACAGGTCACCATCTCCCAGTCAGGTAATACCTACACTTCAAACAACGCCATGACCACCAGAAAAAGTAGATATTCACAAAGAACTTAGGATAAATTATCCATAAGAAATGCATTCACTGCTCTCTTAAATAGACCGAATTTGGAGTTTCTGGGAAAGTTGAAGCTGAGAAAGAGTTCCATAGCCGGCTTATCCTTAAAATATATATGAACAGAGGTAAAGTTCAGATCTTGATCTAGGAATTGGTACACAGTGTAGAAGTATATTGGCCAGGACCATTGATGGACGAAGGAAGAAATGACGTTAAAATACGCAAAGTGATGCGACATTCATCTCGAGGCTCAAGGGAAAAATACCAAACTTAAGAGGATCTTCAATCTTAAGTAGGCGAAGTGCTTTGTTCTGAGGCCTATCCGGTAACTTTAAAGATGTAGATTCTGCGCCTTACCAGAATGGGGACGCATATTCCACGAGGGGCCGAATGTATGCCTTGTAAACGATGTGCATGCTGAGGGAGGAGGCTACTAGATCGGCCCAAGATGTAAAGACGTTTTTCTGTCCTCTTAGCTGTCCTCGATATGTGTTGAGACCACGAGGGTGTTTTAGTGACGGTGACACCCACAAAGGGTTATACTGTCTGTTGGCTGAAGTTCTTTGCCCATAAAGTAGAGTGGGGAATGATTTTGGCATCTCTTCCGGCTGATGATCCCTTGTATGCCGAATGAAGAGAGCTTGGAAAGAAGACTGTTTGTGTCATACACGATTAAAAGGGTGTCTAGTGCGTTATTCCACCATTGAGTTCTGTAGGAAAGCATAGCCACAGTATACCTCTTCTCCCGAAAACCATACTGAGTGTCACAAAGAAGTTGATGCTTGTTCAGGTGACAGCGTATCTGATCACGTATGATGCTCTCTATGACGTTGGAAATTATAGGAAGCAAAGAGATTGGCCTGTAATTGGAATAATCCTACTCCTTTCCCTTTTTATGTGGGGGGGGGGGGGCGGCGATGACATGGGCAGTTTTGTATTCAATTCTCTGTTTTACAAGTAGTGCAAATAAGTAGGTGTTATGTGATCGAACTTTCTGCCTCTTGAAAGAATACGTGCTGCAACATTTTAGCGTGCTGTACTGTCTTCAGATGGTGCTTTGTAATTCAAATGAGCAAGGAATTTCCACTTTCTAATTGTGATGTTTTTAGGCATGTACAAATAGGGTGGCTGCTTTATCTGAAAGCACCGTCCTGATACACTAGACATATTCTACCTGGGTATACACACTCTGACATACTCATTTTACTTGAGCATCCATTGTCATTGTGCTGTTGAAGATGACACTCAGGTTCCGCACTGATAAGGAGGTGGAAATGTAATAATAATAATAATAATAATAATAATAATAATAATAATAATAATAATAATAATAATAATAATAATAATAATAATAATAATAATAATAATAATAATAATAATAATAATAATAATAATAATAATAATAATAATAATAATAATAATAATTTAGGTTTTCCCGGCCAATTCCATGAAACTATCATCCATTTTCGTTTTATGTGCATTCAAATTCGTGTGTTTGAAGCGGTGGAGTGACTTTGGTCAATCGATTTCATGTTTAGTGCTTTCAAATTCGCTTCTAGGCACCCGAATTGATGCTTACAAAGTTAAAATTCTGATATAAGCATTCAATTTCATGTTTGGGCATGAATTTCCACATTCGTGCATTCAAATCAGTGCGATGGGCGGGATAAGCACTTTCAAGCACTTTCAGTTTCGTTTTCGAGCTATCGATTTCCACAATTTAGCATTCATTTTCATAATACACATACATACTGTATATGCACGAGTGATTTTGTCAATTTAATCATTGAACGTCACTTTCAGTTTTCATCGTTAATTTCATCAGCATCATGATCATTATTTTTTTTATCTGAACATCTTTCTTTTGCTCAACTTTTTATGTGATCTTCAATATAAATCCTTCTTTTCATCATGATCATCATATTGTTCTTGTGATCTTCATTAAACATCTTTATCCACGAAGACGAATTGGGCAAGAGCACCATTCTGCAGGAACCAATTCGCATACTCTGCTTGTTGGTCCAAAACACAGGGAGCGTTTCGGACATCAGGGACGTCCTCCACCAACTTGAGAGTTATGAGCAAGTCATCTAGCACCCTGGCAACGGTTAATGTGCTCAGCGTGGGTTTCTCTGGGAGAGATTTAGCCAGATCATCCTTCATCTCCTGCAGTGTCATCAGAAGACTTCTATCAATCATATGTTCCAGTCTCACCTTCATTGCGTCGTCCATTTTTCATTTTTAACTCCATCCCTTGGTAGGTTGTTTCGTCTGCCCTCCCTCAGATAGACAGCGATGACAGACTTGGCAGTGTTTTGATTAATGCCCATGTTATCTCCAAACTGCATGTAGTCTTTCTGGCCTTCCAAGGCTTCGATTAATCTACCCCTGTCCTCATTGATAATGCGCCTGTATCTAAGACGGGGCTCCGCCATGATTCCTAGTTTGATGTTGTTCACATGAAGGCTAGATTGAAAAGACTGCGTTACTGTTATACGTCTCCTAGTTGCTAGTTAACGTGGTTGATGAGATGTTTTTAACATTCAATTTGAAACACAGTGCAAGTATTGTAATTTTAAATGGACAGTTTACAAATTTAATTTGAATGCTCCTATTATGAACTTGTTTGCGCATATGCGAATTTGAATATTCTGAATGAGCTGGTGACAGGTGGAGACGGAGTTGAAAACCCAATGCCGAAAATGTATGCGCATTCAATGAATTAGAATGCGCAAATGCGAGATCGGCTGCCACATTAGTTAATTTGAACGGAAAAAAAAACCAAAAAAAAAAAAAAAAACGAATATGATTGACGATATTTCTATGCATGAGCGTATTTGACGAAAATGAATGTTTCTAGTATGAAATTGAATGACAAAACAATGAAATTGGCAGGGAAAACCTATAATAATAATTATTATTATCATAACAACAATAGCAATTATAACAATAATAATAACTGTAATAATTACCATACTAGTAATCTATTTTACTCTTTCACGTCAAATCACGTACGTGCGCGCAATATTAAGTGCGAGCTCGTAATGGCGGGTACTAATGCGCGCATCAATCCAATGATTGCCCCACCCTCACCCCAACGGAAAGCAAAATAATTGATCTGACCAACCCCAACCCCGAGACAGTGAGCTGGCTGCGACGTCTGATCCAAACTACATAGCTGCTTCTCACGAAAAAAAAAAGAAGAAGAAGAAGAAAAAAAAACAAAACAAAACAAAACAAAAAACAAGGAGAAGAAGAAGAAAAAAAAAGGAGGATACGCGCATCATTTTCAAATGTTTATCAGTGCTCTAAAACACATGCACAGTCAATTCTATCCTATGATGTTGAGAGACATACTGTCGGCAGTTTCCTTGTGCATTGCGTCAAAATTCGCATACACCTGCGAGTCTCTTAGAGTGTTCGGGTAAAGGAATTATCGATGATGAGTTTTCTTTCCGGGCGGTTATTCTGATGTCGGTTGAGGGGGTGCGCATTACCTACGACTTGTCGGCAGGCGCGCCGGAAGCAGTTTGGGATGGGGGGGGGGGGGGGGCAAACATTCAAGGGGGCTCACCTTTCAAGGGCTCATGTCTTCTCAGCCCTAAAAAACACACACGCTTTCCCACCCTCTCACAACAATACAGATCCTACTGCTAAATCAAAATTTTACTCAAAAATTCTCCGACAACCAAAAAAAAAAAAAAGGCAAAAAAAAACAAAGCACCAGAATTATGCTAAAATTCTGCTAAATTTTGTCAAATTATACTAAAGCGGTCAAAATTCTGCCAGAAAGCAGAATTCTGCCAACTCTGACAACCTTGCGTCTAATACAAAACCTTCACTACGTTAAAGTTTAAAGTTTGAATGCTTTATCTGTCTTCAGTGATCTCCATGAATACGAAAAATGAATACAAAGGCTTATAATTACGTAATAAAGCAATCAAGCTTTTAATATACACACGATTTTTACTCCTTTACTACTGATTTTTTTTTTAATGGGAGGGGGGGGGGGGCTTTTTTTTTTGGGGGGAGGGCGAAATGCATTTTGCCCCCCCCCCCCCCACTTCCGGCGCCTATGCTTGTCGGTCGTAAAAGTGAAGGCTACTCTCGGTGATCGATATTGGTAGAATACCCGAATGGTGTCGAATTCCCCATTAGAACCCATGCTTATATGTCTGTGGGGTAGTAATAATAATATTCCACTTTTATAAAGCGCCTAATACATCGGCGATGTCTCTAACCGCTTTACAGATATATTATTGCCCCGGTCATCGGATTCTGGATGAATGACACGCGCGCATGCAAGCACGTGCAGAAAGTTTTTCAAATGTTTAAAAGGGCCTGAAACATGATTGAAATAGATTTTAGTCTTAATTATTATGGCCGCAAAGAGTGAACAGAAACTAAGAATTGATGATGAAAATCAGTAATAAATAAAGGGGGAATATCGTACAAACATAAGAGGTGGACTGCACTTGAAGTACAGACCACCCAGTAATCTAGTAACATGAAAAAATTCATATCTCTGATCAAACTTGGGGTTCAATTTTCTTTTCTTCCTAGAGTTTAAATGCAAGTTCATCAGTAGACATGGATCGGGAATGCGTCCAAATTCAAACTATGCAAAATGCATTGCGCTTGTCAAAGATGTATTCTCTTCAACGATGACCACTTTCGTTTCGAGTATTACTGAATACATGGCAGTTACAGTCATAATCGAAGTCATCTCTAACATTGAGGATAATTTCAAACTATAATTTTATCAAAATTTGTAATTGCCCACGCTCAAATGAAAATAAGATTTACAGTTCTCTTCAACATTACATCTATCTTAAAAATAACAACTTTTTATATCATTTGACAACAGATTGAAAATACTGTCTTGCTGTAGATTTGTTTTACCACTGTCCGCTGTATAGACAGTATAGATTTTTCTGTTGATTCTATCTGTTATGTTATGTACATGTATATATAATTTCGTTGTATATTTGTTATATATTGCAAAGTCAAGAGCAATAACTTATAAAGATATGTTTCTATAAAGATCAAAACATGATATTACAAAATGAAAGTTACAAGTTACAAGCAATATGAAGTACCGAGATAATGTTATGTTTTTTATTGAAACGTAATCAGTAATTGTTTTTCGTAAAATGAGAGAATCGTAATATTGCAACCACAGCAGCATTGGCAATACTCATTGTGCAGGGTTTCACATAGGACTTGCCCCCATATTCACCCTACACCCTAAAATCATATCAGATCATAACAACCATCGTCATTAGGCCAAGTAAAATTGATTCCTAGTCTTTCGTCCGGATTTTTTGAAAATGAGGAGGATGTTATTGAATATTTGAATTTTTTCTTGTACATAAAATGCAATTGGGTCAAATTTTCTTCATTCAGTTTTATTTGTACACGCAATTCACAGGTTCAAAACGTGGTGAAGTCGCATTACATTAATGATCATTGTTTTCTCATTGTCTAGGTGTTCTCAAAATTTCTTCCATTTCAGAACAAAAATATAAAACAAAAACAACAGCAAAATAATAATACTAGAGGTCGGCCCAAAAAAAGGAAGGGGGAGGGGAGGAGAAACTAGGAATTAATTTTATTTGGCCTTACTAAAGAGATGTAAAAAGGCTTATTTATTATAGGAAATGAAATGATCACAATATAGAAACATGACTCGATCAAACCTAAGTTTTTGGCAAGAAATCCGTGACCTATTTAAATCTGAAGTCAATGAAAATTAATAAAACCCCTACCTGCATGGTCGGTGTTGTTCTGTACTGTGGTTTTGCTTTGTGGAGGATCAGTAGTTGATATACCTACGTTACCGTCAGAGCGGTGTACAGTGAGAAATGAACTTTGATGCTGACCAGGGTACGAGTGGGAGCAATACAAAGTAATTTCACCTCCACTAAAGTGCTGCACGGCGTTGATTGACACCATGTACGTTCCATCTTCATTAAGGATTGTATGGTTATTTTGGTAAGGAAATGGGAAATTGGGATACACTAATGGAAACACAGGTCCATGTGCACAGGTGATTTCATGCATCTCAGTGTCTTCTAGAATTTCGTAGGTAATTGCTGGAGGATCATCAGGATACTCTGGAATGCAAAATAAATGAACATAATAAATGAAATTGACAGGCACATCAAATGAGGTGAAAGAAACCAGGGGCGACGCTCTAAAAAATTGTATGGTCATATCAGACCAAATATGCCCTCAAGTCACCTGAACATTTTCTATAAACAAGCAAGCAAAGAAGCTTTTGTAATTCAACGACAAAATTGAAATAAAGAAATAAGAAAAGAAAATACCCCCCCCCCAAAAAAAAAAAAATGAATGAATAAATAAATGAAAAAAAAAAATCCGACAGAATGTTTGTAATGGGATATGGTATACAGTCCTCTCACAACCCCTGTAGCGTTCCCCTTGCCAAAAAATCTAGGAAAATGGTTGAAGAGGAGGTTGAGTAGTGGTCATGTCATTGAATTGTGAAAGAAACTACAATGAGGTTAAAAGGAAAGGCTGGTTATGAGGTAAATACGATTAATTGTGTATTGAGAGTTTTTATCATCAAAATGATAAACAATCGACTTATTCTTACTGACATGTGAAATGCGTACTGCATACATATACGGGTATATTAAATTCCAATTGTGTGTGAAGTCAAATATACCCGTATATGTGTGTCTGCACTCACAACTGGCATTAAAAAAAAAATCATTTGAATACGAGGGCATATCAAGAGCAATGATTGTTCATTTGATATTGCTTCTATGATATTCTTTGACATAGGAATAAAAGGACACAACATCTCTCTATTTTTTTTTCACCGTAACCAAAACTCAGCTTTCTCTTCAAATAAAATACTACAAGACACGGAAATTGTACTATTTCATTTGCCCCCCCCCCCCAAAAAAAAAAACATTCAAAGCGTAAACGTTAAAGGTAATTAATATACAGTTGAACCCAACCTCCTATTGTATAATATTGTACTTTGGGTTGTATTTTTTTTTCTTGGATTTGTGGTATATGTCGAAAAATGGCGCGCGCGTGTGTATAGGGGGGGGGGGGGGGGATGACGTCGAGTTCCCAAATATAAACTGTCAGGTTTTTGATATATAAAGCCATTCTTTGTACTCAAAATGTTATTTTTCGGTCAAAAAATGTTGAAAATATATTCTAAATCATAGAAAATAGATCACCATTTTGCACAAACATGAGGTGAAAGTTGTCCCAATAACGAATATGAGATGAAGATTGCCGAATATTGGTATTTATTTATTTATTTTTTTTTTTACTTACTGTAAACGGTCAATCTGGTGTCATGAACCGAGACTGGTCTGGAGTCCTTAGGGAAAACAGTACATCTGTATATTCCAAAGTCCGCTGTTGTTACGTAATTTATTATCAAAGAAAAGTCAGTATCAATACCATAATGTTGATCCTGTACATTCTGGTCGCCATCCCATGATGCAACATGTGGATTCCCATTCACGTAGCAGTCGTCCTCGGTGCTTTTGATCCATCCAACAAGGTCAATTAAAGCCGATGGAATATTGTGTCTGCATGGAATTCGACCAGTGGTCTGTATTTCAAAGGAAATTCCTTCCATCTGACACGCCATCCCTGTAAAAAGATAATCAGACCTGTTAATTTACATATTCATTAATTAATTTATACATTTGGTTTTTAAAAAGGATGACCAGCAGCAAAGGCTGAATGGCTAAATTTTCTTCAAAGCAAGTTTTACATTATCAATACAAATTCACCATATTATAATTATAAGAAATGATACATGAGGAAAATACTTAGGAGACACAATCATAAATCCAAAGTATTGCATAAATTATTGCAACATGTTTATTTTAAGTTATACATGAAGCACTAGTCGGATACTTGTAAAGTAACAAGAAGATAACTTAATGCATAGTTTGACCTAATGAAGAGTTCACGAAAATAAGAGATGGGGTAGATGAAGATACGAAGAGCCAAGGAAAGGAGACAGGTAAACATGGCAAAGAGTAGAGAGATAAAGAAGAAAGAAAGAAAGAAAGGAAATAAATGGAGAGAGAGAGATATATATATAGAGAGAGAGAGAGAGAGAGAGAAATGGGGTGGAAAGTGGTTAGAAGACATGCTCGAAAAACAGGAAGTAAAATTTTACTTCCTGTTTTTCGAGCATATCTTCTAACCACTTTCCACATTGAAGTTGTGTTAGGTATACAGTATGTATAAATCAGAGAACTCTTAATATGTGGTATAATTATGTGTCCATGCCTAAGGGGGTGGGGGGGGGGCAGCCTCGTAGACCAATTGATTGGATGAAGTGTGTGGTATTCTAGATTATTTCTTTTTTGGTTTTAAATTTTGTTTTCGGGGGGAAGTGTAGAGTCTATAGCATCGAATCCAGTAGCACCCTGATTGGATAGGCCATACATGTAGATGTCATGGCATGAGGTCGTCTGTGAATTCATGGGATGAGGGTGTACTCTGGTTTCTCTCCCTTTGTGAATATGTACTGCAATTTGTCGTATGACATTTGACTGAGTACAATTTCTTCCTAAGAGGGGTTGGAGCAGCCATTTTTTCTATCAGATGGAAACCTATGGTTCAGATAATTTTCTTTTACCGTCAGAGGGATTTATATCGTAAACTTGAGTTGCTTTAATTACATGTGTGTAAATGGTGAACAGATTTGAGCCTGTCACCTCATATGCCAATCATATATCATCCATTACATAGTATCACATTGTCCCTGTCCAATACAGCTGCTTTTTCTTTAGATTAGAATATATAATTAAGACATTGATCATGCATATTTATGTATTGATGCTGTGTCATTTCGAATATATAGCATCTGTTTATTGCAATGTATAACAAGTTAATGGGCGTTCTGGTAAAATATATAATATTGTGATTGTTTATTTGATTTCGAATTCCATGAATCTGGCATTTTTTGTTCTCCTATCATGTTGTATTACGACTTATGATAATTTTTGTTATGCTCTATTACCTTCTCTGTATCTATCTTATGTTCTGATAATACCTTATTTATTGCTATAGATAAGCTTCATTTATACGATCTATTTTTATGTTGACATGCACATTTTGGGGATATAATGTGACTTATATTTCTTGTTAAATACTATCTACTTAATATATTAATGATTTCGTGTAGAATAAAAAAAAAAGACTGAATTTCAAAGCTTTGAATGTACATTTTCCGTGGATATGCATGTATAGCATAATATAACATTCCTTAAGGATACTATCCTAAATCATTAAGAATATATCATGGGTATTAAAATGTTTTTACAACATGTCTCAAGCAATTGACAACATTCAAAGAAAGGCACCCCAAATCATCAGAAATGATGAGGCATGTATTTTTATCATTGACGGCAAACATCTGCTCCTATAGTCTTCTACAAATTGCATACTGAAACAGTCATCTATCAAGTACTTGCATTCCATGCTTTAGCATATGACATACGCAGAATCACCCACTCGATTCTGACTCTGCGCTCTCATGTCCTCATCGCTTACTTGCTATTAGTATTAAGGCATACACACTACACAACAGAACCAATGTTAAAAAATTTGCATTTCTAAAAATTGATGAATATGTTCACAGAGCTACCAGCATTTATTTTGAAGATATGAAGACTTAGATAGCTCATATGTTGATTTTTTTTCCGACCCTCAATTGCAAGAATATGGTTTGTAAATAAATAATAAACATATTGAAATAAAGGTTTCATCAATTTTAGCAAATAAAATAGATTTTTTCCCCATAAAATATACCCTTGATTATTGCCCTTATTGAGCCAGATTTCCCAAACAGACCGATAAACATCGAAGCGGGGTTGACCTGCTATGACGTCACTGGGTAGAGTTGATCAATTCATCCAGGTCAATTCATCCGGTGCATATAACGCGCGCTATTGAAATCATGTGTAAAAACAACATCAACGAGAGTCGTTTTCTTCTCGGGGAATTGTTACGTGTTGTGACAAAATGCCACGAAATTGCGTTGCGTGTGTGTGTGTGGGAGGGGGGGGGGGGGGGGGGGTTACAATACTTCGAAGAACCCCAACATCAGTTTCTTCACCTTTCCAAAGCTCAATAAGCAACGGAATTTGTGGGTGAAGTTTGTGAAAATTCGGCGAAAAGATTTCACAGCAGCAACACACAGCAAGCATGCACGAATTTGTAGCGACCATTTCGAGAAATCTTGCGCTGATTTTGTGGACTCAATTCGAAGTCATAGTATCGTTTTTTTTCCAAAAAATGTCAAGTGACAAGTTAAAACCAACCTTTTTTTAGGTGTTTCACCAGATATTTCACTGCTGTGACCAGTATTAGGAAGAAAAAAGCGATTCTCTTAGAGTAGCTATGTTCTTTTTTCAGGGGGCCTGGGAGACACGTCTTACTGAATTTTTAGGGGGGATCGTCCCCCCACCCCCGAGAATCAAAGAAAGGAGAAAAAATTCAACAGTCATTAATTGGGGCTATAGCACACTTTTTAGGCTTTGAAAGGCTCTAGAATGCAAAGTTTTACAATTCAAACATGGAAAATCTCCTCACTCGGTGGCTACGCTTCTTCCTATAATAAACTTTCACTTTAGAATAAATATAAAGAACATCTGTAAAGAGGTGTTACATAAGCAGAAATGAATCGAAAAGCGAGCTATCACAATGAAATATATAAGTTACGAAAGGGGTCGCTAGAATGGGGGGGGGGGGGTAACCTCGCTAGTCATAAGGACCGCTAATTAATAAGAACCGCTATCCATAACTCGTGTTAAATGAATAGCGGTCCTTATGAATAGCGAGCAAACCATACACAAATGACCTCGCTATTCATAAGGACCTCCGTTCATAAGGACCACTATTCATAACTATTCATAAGGACCGCAACTCATAACTGGTGTGGAATCCACCCCCCCCCCCCCCCCCCCAGACGTTTCTCGCGATATGTCCACAACGCGCAAAACAGTCGCCGCGGCGTTTCATGACTTTATTATTTCCAATCTCACGCATCTTTTGAGACCAAATTTGACATGTCCGGGCATGCGGTTCCGAAGTTGCTCAATATTTCGTACTTGCACGTCAGACCAAAAATTGCTCAAAAACGTGATTTCATGTATAATTTAACTGTGTTTTCAGCCAAAATTTAAAAATCTATGAATATTTTTACATTTACTGATTGAAATTCATTCATTTTATGCTGTTTTATGATCGCAAAAGTGTCCCCGACAAATTTCATATAAAAAAAACAATGAAAAACAAAAGGTAAAAAAAAAAACCCAAATACATAAGAAATTTTAAATATGATAAAATACATAAGAAATTAATTGTGATACAGAATTTTTTCAAGTATATTTGCTAAGAATACTGGAAAGGATATCTAGACCAAAAATTTGCATAATTTGAGGTTTATTTAGTGATTTAGAGCAAATTTCTGATTTCATGCATACATTAGCATAATTAATTAATGTGAAATTATTTTGGAGCATTTGACTATACAGTTTTGTAGATTACATTGTGGACGACGTGCGTGCCGATTTTCGGCGCGGTCAAGATCTCGAGGGGGGGGGGGGTAGATTCCACCCCCCCCCTTTCGCCTTCTACCCTTTTATCTTTCTGCTTCCTCTCTTATTTTCCCTTCTCTCTTTCTTTCACCCCTTTTCTTGTCTTCCCATACTGATTTGACCTAAGGGTAGCCACTCACTACAACATATTTTCCAGCCTGCCATATATTTACGATTGCAATGCTGAATGGCTCTAGCGTGCAAGAGTGTGTCTCTCATATACACGGAATCTCCGTATGATATCGTATACTTCGCATTTTGTAACCCAAAATGTACCCTGCCTCTTTAGCGGTAGTATGGCGGGCTTCCAGCGAGCAGAAGTCGTGTCATACACCTCGTTAAACCATCGTAATTTTATGGAACATATATCAACTGATTCTTACCAGTGTTCAGAAAAAGCAGAATAACAACTGCTGAAAGAATGGATAACTGATTATTCCATGTATTTTCCATAATTTTGATCTCTCGCGAGCATTCGAAGTTATTGTTTCGGTGAATTATTCTGTTGTGTCATATACAACGCTCGAATTCAACCCAGCAATTGTACACTTCGGTCTGCGCGTTAAAAGCAGATCCGGTTCCTGAACAAGGCTAGCCTTAATGTACTTGTTGAAAAAAAATCATATAAAATAAATGTTACATAAATGAACTTATTTTTGTGAACTGTGATTATCTTAGAGGGATCATTGGTGGTTTAGATCATTTCCATGGAAGACTAGAGTTATTAACAAGTGGGATGAGGGGTGGGGACTTTATTAGTAGCGCCACAAACCTCATCACAGCGGTAGCTTAAACGGGAAATCCGCCTTAAAAACAACAACAACAAAAAAAAAACACGTTAGTTTTATGCAAAGATCAAAAAGAAGATAAGCAGATCAGCATAATCAGGAAATATTAAGAAAATTCCTTGTTGTAACCGATCAAACGCAAGTTAGAAACTCTGAGTACTTTTCCCATTCGCTTAGTACTGAACAATGCCATATATTTCTTTTTTCGCAGTGGGGGAGGTGTTAAAACACGTGTTTGATAAAGTATATAAGGCAATGGTATACATTTTTGATGGATTGCAATTTCTTAACATTCTTATCCTTCATCGGATTTTATATCGATCTTTCAGTAACCTGCTTCTTTTTTCATGGATGACACCGTGGTCTTCAATTAGAAGAAGTTTTGTGAAATGTGAATATTAAGAGGGATCAATGCTGGTTTAGATCAGTCCAGTACTTGATTAGTCCTATGAGAGAGCAGGGGTTGTTCCTGATGGGACGGGGGGGGGGGGGGGGGGGGGGGGGGGGGCTTTTAGTAGCGCGGGAAACATCATTACAGCCGTAGCTTGATTAGCAGAAGTTTTGGATAATCTGAATTACAGCTCCTCTACAAACAAAAAGTCATTGATAAACATTCCTTTATATAAGTAGCGCTGGAGGTTGAAAAAATCGTATTAACTAGTGGATATGCAAGTTTTAATGATAGGCCTACTTTTATAACGTTCTCATATTTAATACCCTACAGAGAAGAAGAGTCATCTACACACAAAATTTTGGCCAACTCGGCTCTAGTAGGTTACAATATGGCGCTAGTTGTTTTGTCAGGCAATCAAACAACGATATTATACGACATGTTGTGCCCAACTGAGACCGAGTCGTCCAAACTATGCGTATGAGTGGCTTTGCAGAGAAGAAGAGTATTGAAGTGAAGAACGCCCCCATCAGGGTATATTTCCAAACCACTGAAATAAAGTACGAACAGATACTGAAAATCCTTTTGTTATTCTAATTGGTTAAAATGGGACGGGACAGTGTGTGTGTGTGGGGGGGGGGGGGGGGTGGTAACAGAAAATAACACCGTTTTAGAGATGATAAATTAATTCATATTGAATTTCAGCCAAATCATATCTTGCCATAATTATGGTAAAGGGTGGTTATAGGGACACAGGGGTGAATAGGAACACAAATTTCAAAAAAAAAATGTTTGTGGTATATTTTTTCTTTGCATAAGAATATGGCCTACAGCAGAACTATCGGACTAAATTTCCAGGATAAGTACAAACTGATAAGAAATCTAAACTATGTTAAGATTTATTATTGGTCATTGATCTACATGGATATCGGATAAAAATGATGAAATTTCCATTAGCTACACGTTTTTTGGATACACCTATATACATAAACTTTCCTTCTCTCACAAAAAAGTAAGAAAACAAATCAAAATCGACTTTGTTTCCAAAACACTTTTTTATTTAACCTCAAAAAGAGTGTAACATCATTATGTAGACTATGATATCAATGAACTTCTCAAGGAACTGCCGAATCAATGACCAGTATGACATGCATTAACGATGACGACTTGAATTGAAGTCGGTTCACTTTGTGTGTGGAGTAGTGGCGTATCTAGGGAGTACGGCGCCTTAGTCAAACAATACAATTGCGCCCCCTCCCCGCTGCACAAACTTCAGTATAAACATTAAAAAAGATTAATTCCCTGGTTTGATTCAGGAAATATGACATTTTGTAGAAATGCTTTAATGCTTTTACACAGGTACTGGCAGCCAAAGTTTCATAAACAACTACAATCGGGGGAGCAAAGCGACAGAAAAGTTATCTTTTTGGTGCAATTTCAACCCTCAAATATGTAATTTCTGATTCCTGTTACCCTTTGGAAGAAGAAGAAGAAAAAAAAAAAAACGGCAAAGGAGCAAATAAATCTAACTTTATAGTTTGGATTTTGCTGTTGTTGAAAGTTGAACCTTTGAAATTGCTGTTTTACGCACTTAAACATTTGTTATTAGGGGCGCAAAATTTAACAAGATTTTAATGAAAATTATACGCTAGAGAGCAAAGCAACGAGTGCCAATTTCGAAACGCTACTTAAAGAGTATATCTTATACTGGGGGCGCAAAGTTACGAGATCCTTAAGAAACATAAATATGCAAGGAAGCAAAACGACTGAGATTTAGAAAATGAGGGCATTTTAAAGTGACAGTAAATTGAAGCTCCTAATGGCGCCATCTTTCAACAGAATTTGACAAGTGTCTGTGCCTCTAATTTTCCCATCATGCCCCATTCTAATTTATAGAAGCTTAGAATGTATCTGTAAGCAATTTTCCAAATGTGCAACATCAAAAATAATAGTTTGAAATATAAAATGTGCCTATTTTCCAAACAGCTGTTAGTCGAAATTCAAAATAAAATGCAATTAATTTTCAAATTATAATCTCAATTTGGCAGTTACTGTAAGTGGCGCTGTTTAAGTTTTGCCAGTTTAATTCCATTTTAAATTCTCTAAAACACCATTTCACACAATTCAGTTACCCTGGATTGGGGGCGCATTTTAACAGTAAGGCCACATATTTTCATCCCTTTTCCCTCTTGTTCTTTCTCTCTTTTTTTCGCTTTTTTTTGCGCTCCCTTCAAGCGGCGACCGGGGCACGTGCCCCATCTGCCCCCCTCCCCCGTAAAAAACGCCACTGATGGGGAGTGTACCAGTGATTTGATTTGATTTGATTTATTTTCTTCTATTTTCTTCTGCCTTCATATAAGTACAACATTTTTCTGTAACATATATAAAATAAAATACAAAAGTACTTTTTGACAATGAATCATAAATAGCAAGTATATGTAACAATCATTTTTCAAAAACAAACACAAAATGATAAATTGTCAAATTATTGTAATTCATTAATTATAAAGTCATTTGCGGAAGAAGGACTACCATTATAAGCAATTTGCTTGAGAATATGGCAGCCCCAGACAAATATTATGAAATAGCTAAAACATGTTTAAATAAGCTAAATGGATAAATAATTGAAATCCTAAATTAAAAGCATATTGATGATGATGTTGATGATGAAATGATGATGGTGATGATGATGATGATGATGATGATGATAATGATGATGAAGAGTTGACACAGAAATTTTATCCTGTGTATTCAGATAGTAATATCGTTTTAACTTTGGCTTTAAATAAGTAAATGGAACAACAGGATTAAATGAATTCTGGGAAAGAATTCCATAGGTCTGGACCATGGTGTCTTATTGATCTATGGGCAATCAGTAACTTTGAGTTGACTAGATGAAAATTGGAGGAATTGCGAGTAGGGTAGGAGTGAATAGTGTTATTTAAATTATAAAATTTTTGAAATGAAAGAGGGAGCAAGTCATTTAGATACTTAAATATGAACAGTAAACTTTGTACTGAATTGATGTCGAATACTGTTAGAGTTTTCAGTTGGTAAAATATTGGTCTGGTGTGAGATAAATATGGTGAACCGGTACATATGAGAAGTGCTTTTTTTTTGCAATAAGTAAATAGAGTTGATTTTTGTTTTGTTGGTGGTGGCCCATACTAAATTGCAATATGTTATATATGGTAATAATATCAATGAATTATAAAGCATAATGAGCGTTTTACAATGGAAAATCTGTTTACTTTATAAAGTATACCAACATTCTTAGAAATAGAAGTAGTTATATGACGTATATGTTCATTCCAATTTAAATTTTCATCGATAATGACACCCCAAAATTTTGTTTCTTTCTTTCTTTCTAGAGGTACATTATCTATAAGTATGTTGTAAGGAAAATCAATGAAATGAGAATTTACGTGCTTGAAATACATGAAATTGGTTTTATCTAAATTAGGGGACAATTTATTGCACTTAAACCACAAAGATAACTTTGGTAACTCATTATTAAGTGTATTTACCAGGGTATTTAGGTTATGATGTGAACAGAAAATGTTTGTGTCATCTGCAAATATTTTGAAAAATAAAAGAGGAGTTGTATTAGTTAAATCATTAATATACAATAGAAAGAGTAAAGGGCCTAGTTTTCATATAAGTACAACATTTTTCTGTAACATATATAAAATAAAATACAAAAGTACTTTTTGACAATGAATCATAAATAGCAAGTATATGTAACAATCATTTTTCAAAAACACACACAAAATGATAAATTGTCAAATTATTGTAATTCATTAATTATAAAGTCATTTGCGGAAGAAGGACTACCATTATAAGCAATTTGCTTGAGAATATGGCAGCCCCAGACAAATATTATGAAATAGCTAAAACATGTTTAAATAAGCAAAATGGATGAATAATTGAAATCCTAAATTAAAAGCATATTGATGATGATGTTGATGATGAAATGATGATGGTGATGATGATGATGATGATGATGATGATGATGAAGAGTTGACACAGAAATTTTACCCTGTGTATTCAGATAGTACCATCGTTTTAACTTTGGCTTTAAATAAGTAAATGGAACAACAGGATTTAATGAATTCTGGGAGAGAATTCCATAGGTCTGGACCATGGTGTCTTATTGATCTATGGGCAATCAGTAACTTTGAGTTGACTTGATGAAAATTGGAGGAATTGCGAGTAGGGTAGGAGTGAATAGTGTTATTTAAATTATAAAATTTTTGAAATGAAAGAGGGAGCAAGTCATTTAGATACTTAAATATGAACAGTAAACTTTGTACTGAATTGATGTCGAATACTGTTAGAGTTTTCAGTTGGTAAAATATTGGTCTGGTGTGAGATAAATATGGTGAACCGGTACATATGCGAAGGGCTTTTTTTTGCAATAAGTAAATAAAGTTGATTTTTGTTTTGTTGGTGGTGGCCCACACTAAATCATGTAAATTGCAATATGTTTTATATGGTAATAACATCAATGAATTATAAAGCATAATGAGCGTTTTACAATGGACAAATCTCTTTACTTTATAAAGTATACCAACATTCTTAGAAATAGAAGTAGTTATATGACGTATATGTTCATTCCAATTTAAATTTTCATCGATAATGACACTCAAAAATTTTGTTTCTCTCTTTCTTTCTAGAGGTACATTATCTATAAGTATGTTGTAAGGACATCAATGACATGAGAATTTACGTGCTTGAAATACATGAAATTGGTTTTATCTAAATTAGGAGACAATTTATTGCACTTAAACCACAAAGATAACTTTGGTAACTCATTATTAAGTGTATTTACCAGGGTATTTAAGTTATGATGTGAACAGAAAATGTTTGTGTCATCTGCAAATAATATTGAAGATAAAAGAGGATTTGTATTAGTTAAATCATTAATATACAATAGAAAGAGTAAAGGGCCTAGTATTGACCCTTGTGGAACACCGCATTGGATTGGTAGGAAATTTGAAGAAACAACATTATACACTACATATTGTTTTCTATTAGATAAATAGCTCTCAAACCAGGAGAGGGCAACTCCACGAATTACATAAGAGTGAAATTTTTAAAGTAAAATATGGTTGTCAAGCTTATCAAAGGCTTTAGATAAGTTCATGAATACTCCTATTACATGTTCTTTATTGGCCATGGCATTCGTTATTTTATCATATAATTGTACTAAAGCTAGGTTGGTTGAATGTCTTTTTCTGAAACCATATGTGACCCGGCACCACAAAACCACCAAAAAGTCGCCAAAATTTTTTTTTTCTGATTTTATCATATTTGGATAGAACAAAGTCTCAGCTTCAAAATGATATATGACTCATTATAATTGAAACTTTCTAAACCTTTTAAAGGGAAAGTTCACCCTGAAGATTACTTGAGTTTAAAAAATGCAGAAAAAATAAAGAAAAATATTGGCGAAGGTTTGATGAAAATCGGTCAAATAATAAAAGAGTTATGAGTATTTAAAGTTTTGGATTCGTGACGTCACATGCGAGCAGCTGCCCATTGGTCATGTAATAAATATTCCATATATTCGCATTTTTTTTACGTTCCACTATAAATTAATATTGTTTCTTTTCAGAATCTAGTATTGAATAACATTTCTGACAATATATCAAATGCACAGACGAAAATATTCTAAATTTTCTGAGAAAACTGTATTTTATGGAATATTTATCACATTACATAATGGAGGAGCTGCTCGCATGTGACGTCACAAAATCAAAACTTCAAAAGTCCATAACTCCGTTATTCTTTAACGGATTTTCTCCAAACTTTCGCTAATATTTTTCTTTATTTTTTCTGCATTTTTTAAACTCAAGTAATCTTCGGGGTGAACTTCCCCTTTAATTCAGCGAATGAAAGGAGCTGTAAGAGAGGTTTGCTGGTATTAAATAGGGAGGAAATGAGCTCTAAAGTTGAGGCCTATTCAAGTGTGCGGAGTAAGAAAACAAGAGACAAAATCAATAGAGAACGAGTCAAAAGGCCATAGCACCCACTATGAATGAATTGTCGGATTAGGTTGATATTTGGTAGGAGTGTTAAACATAGTTTATTCATTCTATTGCCAAGACTTCAAATTGTGAACTTTAGTCATTCGAAAGTTATTATGATGCAAATGAGAGTGTTCTAATGGGAGATTAAGCGCACCTCGGTGGCCTGACACCTGCACTAGACAATGCCTATTCACTCCATTTGGGTGTCTTTCTTTGTTCCCTGTTACATAATACTGGTTTGTTACCTTGTAGTCCTTCTGATATCATACATTGAACTTGTAATTTAGCCTATAATTAACTTAAATAGGACCTACTCTTTTTCTTTTTCACAATGATTAACCTATGTAATTTGTTTTACATATAACTCACATAATCTTTCCTTGCTCACATGAATAAACTTGATCGTTCGTCCTTTTTCAGACTCTGTTTCGTCATCGAAATGGACCTTAAAACTGCTCTGTAATTTGCTTTCGCGACTATTGATGAACTGTAATATCAGTATGATGAGATTGCTGAGAGTTTATTCTTTCTAACAGTATAAAAATCATTAGGGAAAAGGTAATTAAGGCCCGTGAGATTGCAGTGATTTTACGAGGGTGAGCGGTACCGAGTAAAAAAAAAAATCATACGGGAAGGCAAAGAATTAGGAAGAAACTGAAGCTGTGCGAAAAAAAAACTAGTCTAGAAAAACTGTTAGAAACTCATCTTCTTCTGCGTTTTAAGCTTCCAGATTTTGATGTAAGGTACAGAAAAGAACGATATTTTAGAAAAAAAAAATCCCCAAATCAAATTTTCCAACCCAAATTTCCATTTCAGCTGTTTACACAAAATGACGGCTTTGCGACTTTTTGGTGGTTTTGTGGTGCCGGGTCACATATTGATTTATATTTAGAAAATGAAATGTATGTAAAAAGTTATACAGCCTTTTGTAAATAATCTTTTCTAGGATTTTTGATATGCTGGGAAGAATGGATATAGGCCTATAATTACTTATTTCGTGAGGGTTGTCTTTTTTTGAAAACGGGATTTACCTTTGCAATTTTTAGGGACTCAGGACATTTCCCGGTGTTAATAAATACATTAAAAATGTGATTTAGAGGAGAAACAAGAAAATGTATGATTTGTTTAAGGAGAAAAGCACTGATTCTATCGTGACCTTGTGATTTACTTGACTTAAGATTTCTTGCTATTTCGATTATTTCACTAGGACTTATGGAATTAAAAAACAGTGAAGAAGTTGTAGGTTCAGGAAGAAATTTAGTAAAATTTTCGTTCGGTTTATTGAGTTTATTTGCTAAATTAGTTCCTATATTTACAAAAAAAGGAATTAAAGGTATGAGCTCTCTCTTCAGACTGTATTACTGTATTACCAATTGTAAAATTATTAGTAGGTTTTTTTTTTCTTGCCAATCAGATCATTTATAACGTCCTATGTAGATTTCATATTAGTCTTCACTCGGTTAAGTTTATCGAAATAGTACACTTTACGAGAAGTTCGAATGATATTAGTTTGTTTCGGTACGTTTTATATTTGTTTTTATTAAGAGTAGTAGAGTTTGTTAAATAAGCCTTATAAAGTTTGTCCTTGTGTGTATGGATCGCAGAATTGCTTTTGTTATCCATGGCATTTTACTACGTTTATTGTTCTTGTTTACAGAGACCAGAGGAAATTTTTTGTTGTAATACATCTGTAACTTTTTATTGAAAGTTTCGTATGCAATATTTGCATCTGACTCACTATAAATATCCAACCATTCTTCTGTTGGAAGATCGCTTTTGAGGGATTCAATATTTTGGGGTATTTGCTTTCTGTACATGCTTGATTTAACTGACCTTTTTTTTGAAATGTCATTATTACACATTAAAACAATTGGCAAATGGTCGCATATATCGGAGTAAAGAAATCCACTAGTCATGTCTTTGTCAAAGATGTTAGAAAAATATTATCTATAAGGGTTGAAGATTGACCATCAATCCTGGTTGGCTTACTCATATGTGGATAACAACTATTAGCATAAATAATATGAAGAAGGGTATCATGATAACTACTATGAGATAACAATTCTATATTAAAATCACCCATTAGATATAATTGTTTACCTTCTCCCGTAAGAGTATGAATATATCCAGATCTTCACAAAATGAATTTATAGAACCATGAGGGGGTCTGTAAATTAATCCAACGATTATATTTTTGTTGTTTGAATTCATGATTTCTAAAAACAATGATTCACTTTGTTTTAATGATATTTCCTTTCGAAGTTTAAATTGCAGTTGTTCATTGACATAAAATGCTGAACCCCCTCCTCTCTTTTGTTCTCGATCATGTCTGATCAGTGTATAATTCTGTATGTTGAATAGGTTGGGCGAAGTGTTATGAAGCCAAGTTTCCGTGACACCAATAATAGAAAAGGGAAAATTGTTTAAAGTATATAGCAATGTTTCCAGAGAATCAAAATTTTTGCTTAGACTTCTAGCATTTACATGAAGTAAACTAAATTTATTTCTGTTTTTTGAAAACTAGAAGTAAATTCGTCAGTTGAGTATTTAGTTACTATCAGAGGATAAGTTGTTAGTATTGAAAATAGACAACTGGTCTAGATCAGTAGTCTTAAAAAATAGCTAATATAACCAGTCTATTATAATTAAAAGTGTAACAACTAATTCGCATGTAAAGTTTCCGTGTCATACTAGTATGACAGTGGTAATGGTCATGAGATGGAAAGAGAATGAAATGACGATGTAAAGATAGGAGGTGACATAAGGATGAATAAGTGGGAACCAAGTAGTGTTTTGCAAGACCGTTTGCATTATATTCCTAGATTTGCTTTCATTTCCATTTACTTTAGCTCTCATGGGATGGAACACCCTGACAGCCAAAGCTGATTTTTCATAGGGGTCCATCATTTTTAAAGTTGTAGATTGATGTAAATAATTTGAAGCTAGGCCTACCCGAATTCTTATCAAAGATTGCCGTTACTCTAAAATGCAATAGGTCAAAGTTTCTGTTTATATAACAGGCCTAATTGCAGCATTAAAACCTATTTCGTTGAACAACTGAAAAAAGATGCATTTACGGCAAAATATTTATTCATATTTTGTTTGCATAGCAATTGTAACACTCAAATATAAACACTTTGATAACGAAAAAAAAAAATCTAAAATATTTAGGATCTAGAAATCTTTTTCATGCATATGTCACGTCATAGCAAAAAGCATTAACAAATTGCACTTTGAATTCAAGAAATTATTACTGTCATGGCATCTTCTCTCTCCTTTTCCGACGTCGATGGACGAATCGACAGATTAAGACTTATGGTTAAGAATGTTAAATTATCAAGAGCTCCACCTACTGTTTAGATCACTTTACTCTGATTCAGACCGTTGAATTTGCCGTCTAAATCTGCTCAGGGGTATAATTTTACTTAAAGTCTTGACATGTTATCATTTCACTCTCATACACCCGACCATGGATGCTCTAACAACGTCGTTTATATGGCTCTTTCTCTGTGTCCACCTAGGTTGTACGTATTAAGGCATTTATTCCAATGTCACCTTTATCATGTTTATTAGAATAGGATTTGTTTTAAAGATTATGTTCTCACTTTGTGCTTTTACTGTAACGTGTTGAATGGATGTAATTTTGATCATTCATTTATTTAATTAGATTCTTCAAGCGGTGTTACCAATAAAATTCATTTGATCGGAGAGGATGTGGAATTAGATTGCAGTCTATCATATGCATCTGAGCCATTGATTCAAATACGCTGGAATTTGAAGGGAAATGACGAACCTTTGTTCCTTTGTTCCCGTGAAGACTGCAAGATAACCAGCACGCTACATACACTTATAAGAGGACAGAACTACACGAGCATCCTACAAAGACCAAATGTATCATTGGAAGATGATGGCGTGTACACCGGCAAAATAGCTACATCGGCAAAGATTTATTCGTGTACCATTAATTTATCCATTATTGGTGAGTTACTTCTCCTTGTATCATATGCATTGGGCATTATTAACATCACAGCAAAATGTGATTTAAAAGAGTGTCAACATTTTTAAAGTTAAAAAGGATAATGAAATCAAGTAAACCTGCCTTATACGTAACAAATAATACCAATGATCCGACAAGTTCAATAATTTTCCTGGAGCACCTATATCTTTTCTTTCCGCACAAAATTGAATAATGCCTATATTTTGAGTAGGTTGTACAGCTTGATGTTCTAAAATGAGCGACAGGAAAATTCATCATTAGTAACCCAAGCAAACATAGATATATATTGAAATAGATTGTGGTAATGATTCTGTGACTGTCCTTGTCAATACTCCCTTAAAATTTTTATCAAAATGCCATATAGTTTTAAATGATAGTTTCAAAAGTTTATTTAGATTATAATGTATATATTTCCATTTAATGCTCGATCCGACAAACGCTGCAGACTCCAACCAAAATTTTTAGTTTATAGGTATCCCATGGGTTTGATGTTACATATAATTTGCTAATTTATACATTTATGATTACAAATTGGAATGATTTGATATTAACAATAGAGAGCATTATGTCTAGTTTGAAAATATATCGGAGATGATTATCTAAAAAAAAACTTAGGTCTCAGATAAGAGACATAAGAGGGGGGAAAAGAGTTAACGGCGAACATGCATGATAAAGTTACTGAGTTACTAAAGACTGAGGAACTCCATTGGACATGAATATCTCCATGGTGGACGGGGATCTCCTTTTCCGACTACTCTAAATATGCTTGATGGATAACCATGATTGAGCAAATTGAGAAAACGGTATTCAATCCTAATAAAAACATTGTCTTGCCGGAAATATTTTACTTTTTCAGGTCCTTTGAGAGCCTTAAGACTTTGTTACGTAACAGTAATATTTGTTTTTGTCAGACAAATAATAATAGCAATAAATAATGGCTAAATTTTTAAATATTTTTCTTTAAATTCCATATGCCTATGGAGGATTTAAGAGAGAAAGATAGAGAGAGATATAGAAAGAGACAAAGAGATTTGTAGAATGAGAGAACAAGAGCATTAACTTTGGGAACAAAGTCGTGAGGCACATGGCAATAATGAAAGAAAAGTGATGAAAACATTTTTTCGTCATACTTTTAAAACCTGACCCATTAGTTCGGGGCTTGTATGACACATGCTCCGGCAACAATTATTGCTGCTCAAAAACGACAATTGCTCCGCGAAATTTGCTCCGACGTCAAATGCTTCTGTGTCAGTTGCTTCAACGACAATTTCTTCGCGCGACATTTGTTCCGCCGACAATCGCTTTGCCCAAGAAAATAGTCCATGGCAGACAACTGCTCCTCCCAAAAAGTTCTCCGCCGAAAAAGCCAGATGTACCTGCAACAATTGCTTCGCCGACAATTTCTCCGGGGACAATTGCCCCCCCCGCCCCCCCCCCCCAAAAAAAAACAAACAAACAAACAAAAAACAAAAAACAAAACAAAAACAAAAACTGTATGGGAGACAATCGCTCCTGCGGCATTTGATCCAGCGACAACTGCTCCACGGATAATTGATCCTCCGACAATCGCTCTGTGGAAGACAATTGCTCCACCGTCAATTGCGCTGGCCGACTACGAATGCTACATTTTTGTGTTTGTTTTAAAATGATATGTTTTCAAGTGAAATATTTAAAGGCTTTTATCCGTTCTTGCCAGAATGAGCACCCTGGTTTTAAGAATGTCTTGTAGAAACCACCATGTTTCGACATAAAGCATGAAAACTTGACGACCACATGCGACCATAATGATGATGTACACTGTAAAAATATTGGGTAAAAAAATGCCAAACCAACTCCTGGTCAATCATGTGCCAAACTCGGGTGATTTTTTCCTCAATTTATAGTAAAAGATGACCTTCATTTGGCAAAACATAATTTTGTCGGTATATGTCATGACTGACAACATTTCCAAAGGAACTCACATAATATATAATTCCTCTTTAATGTACCAAACTACTATTATTCCAGAATTTCCTTCTTTTTGGAAAAACGCTACAAAGCTTCTCATACTAGAATGGTCAATTCCTTTCGAATCAGACGTACTAAAAAAATCATGAATACACATCGAACATCTCTCCGGGCAATGTAATGAGGTGAAAATGCTATTAAATGAAATCGGTAAACCTGTCACTCCGACACACCATTTCGAAACTTTCTGTGGTATTCTCTTTCGTCTTTTACTAGTCAAAAAACGCTAACAAATAATAATAATAATGATAATAGTAGTATATAAGATTTGTAATCCACTCGAAATCAAATTCTCAGGGCGCACTAGGGCAAAGAAAGAAATCGCATAAAAACACCTACACAAAGGTATAACATGAGTACGACTGAACACAAACAAGGAAGAACAATTTATTATAGGGCAACCAAATGGATACATGGGAATGACGAAATCAAAATAAAAACAAAAAACAAACATGCAAGGGTTAATCAAAATTACCACAGTTTCCAGTCAAGTATCTTCTTTCCTTTGTTAGCCTCGTTTTATTGCCTGACATAATAACTATTCAGCAAAATAATTTAATGTAATACTCCTAGAGCATATAAAATTTCTTGTACGGAATTTTCTCACAAATTATTTGATTACATCAATTTTAAGTAATTGGGAGGGTAGTGCAAAAAAAAAAAAAAAATGCATGTAAAATTGTCCATAATTTCTTTACATTTAGATTATTTTTCAAATATTCAAATCAATTCCTTTATATATTTATATATGATTCTTTTCCCTCTTAATTGATAACAATATATGTTCATTATGCTGTTTGATATGTTTTTATTATATGTCCTGTATCTACCAGTAATTTGTTTTTGTCCTGGGCTATTATGTATCCTTTATAATGCAAGATTGATCAATAAAGTCGTTTTTTTTTCTGTAAATCCTCAGTAGGTCTGTTGCACCGTTCGTTTATTGGATCTCTATTAAAAAAAAAAAAAAATGTTTCTCAACTCATTCAACACATAAGTATCACATGCATACAAAAATACAACTGAAAGTGACATACATTTTTGAATAACCTGCATGCATATATCATATCATTTTCATTAATGTTCTTGATACAAAACGTTCCATTTTTATCTATGCAAACTCGTCAAAGTACGTTTAAAAGCCGTCATTTTCTCAGGGTTTGTTCTTTTATAAATTTGATCTAAATCAAGTTTAAAATGAGTAAATGTAGGCTTTAGGTTCTTATATTTGCAGGAATATACCTTTAACACCAGGCGCGCCGGAAGCAGTTTGGGATGGGGGGGGGGGGGCAAACATTCAAGGGGGCTCACCTTTCAAGGGCTCATGTCTTCTCACCCCTAAAAAAAACACACGCTTTCCCACCCTCTCACAACAATACAGATCCTACTGCTAAATCAAAATTTTACTCAAAAATTTTCTGACAAGCATTTTTGGGGTGTATTTTTACTCGAAAATTCTCTGACAAGCAAAAAAAAACAAAACACCAGAATTATGCTAAAATTCTGCTAAATTTTGTCAAATTATGCTAAAGCGGTCAAAATTCTGCCAGAAAGCAGAATTCTGCCAACTCTGGCAACCTTGCGTCTAATACAAAACCTCCACTACGTTAAAGTTTAAAGTTTGAATGCTTTATCTGTCTTCATTGATCTCCATGAATACGAAAAATGAATACAAAGGCTTACAATTACGTAATAAAGCAATCAAGCTTTTAATATACACACGATTTTTACTCCTTTACTACTGATTTTTTTTTTTTTTTTTATAGGTGGGGGGGGATTTTTTTTTGGGGGGGGGGGCGAAAATGCATTTTGCCCCCACTTTTTCGTTTTGGGGGCGACCGCCCCCCCCCCCCTGCCCCCCCCCACTTCCGGCGCCTATGTTTAACACATATCTCAACATGCCATTTAGATTATTTTTTAAATAATGATGTTGTTACAAATAAAACAAAGATAACAAATGTGAAACCGATCTTTCAAAGTAAGTACTCCCTACTAACAACCTTTTCAAGAAATATAGAAAGACTTGAATATAATAATTGACTGGCAATTTTGAGAGAAACGTACTACTTCACATGATATTCTTCATTTTATCAATAAGATTGCGTCTTCCATTGACAGCCATTGTCATGTAGTTGGTTTATTTTTGAACTCCTCCAAGGCCTTCGACATCCCTGACCATAATATTATTTTACATGAATTATATTGTTACGGTGTTCGGGACAGGCCTGGCGTAGTACAAAAGCTATCACACAAATAGAACACAATTTGTATCACTTAATAGAGTAGAGTCAAAAAATAAATCAGTTACTTGCGGATTACCTCAAAGGAGTATTCTTTGCACCATAATATTTATTGTATTAACATGTTATTAGCATGTTAACAACAATTGTGACCCTCCACCAAAAAACGACCAATAAGTCGCAATGGGAGTTTTAGAGTAAACAGCTGAAAAGGGTGGTTTTGGGTGGGAATTTTGATTTTAATTTTTTTTTATTTCTAGAAAGTTCATTTATTAATCTACCATCTGACAAAATGTCAGGGTAAAATACCATGTTGAAATATGTTTTTACTCTCATTCAAAATGACAATTTTCCTGGACATTCAAACTTTGTGTGTCAGCTTGCTGGAATAGTACTTCACATCGCTTTTTCTGGGATAGCTCAAAATCTATGCAATGTCTGATATTTAAAATCTAAATGAACAAAGAAATATATCTATTCTAAAGGTATAGAAAGTTTCAACCCAATCCAAGTAGTACTTCACAGTGTAGGCTAGAGAGTTTTGACTCAACCTTTTGTGCGACAAACAATAGGACGCAGATTAAGCGCTCTTAAAATAATGGTCACTCTTCTTTAGAGCCCGTTTTTTCTATTGTTTTGGTCATTAGCCTGTCTGACACGGCACTCTCATTGTAATTTACAAGGATTTGCTTAGTCCATACAAGACAAGTTATATATCATTGTAAAGCTAGGAATCTAAGCTTTCAAACTGTGCTTAAATTTAAAAAAACTCAAATTTCCGACTTATTGGTCGTTTTGTGGTGGAGGGTCACAATTTGAAAACGTTATTTAAGTTGATCATGGTAAAAACAAGAAAAGGAATGGTGAAATGAAAAAGGAAAAATGCACAAGTGCTAGTCATGTCCGCCCCCAAGTTTAAGAGTAGCTTATGATAATACAATTTATCATTCTAATATACGCATATGCATATATGATTTAAAAGTAGTCTGAACTCTAGTTAACACAAATAGAACAAATAAGATAGGAGGTGGTGTTGCCATTTATATAGATGAAATATATGACTTTACAGTACGGTCAGACTTATCTTCTAACATACCAGAATATGATATTTTATTTATTGAATTAACATGTAAGAATCATAAACCTATTGTAATTGGATGTTTTTATAGAGTCCCTAACACAAACATTGAAACTTTTCTCGATGAATTAAATAAATGTTTAGATATTGTAAATAAAAATAATACAGAAGTATATATGTTGGGTGACTACAATATAAATTTATTCAATGCAAATTGTCATGAAAAAACAAATTCATTTCTAGAAACTATGTTTTCTCATAACTTGTACCCTTTGATAATCAAACCAACAAGAATATCTAAGACATGTGCAACTTTGATTGATAACATGTTTTGTTATTCCTTAGATAATGCAATTGACTGTGGTTTGTTCATAGCTGATGTCTCTGACCACTTCCCTATATTTTGTGTAAAAAAAACAGAAAAAAAATCATTGTTGAAAGTCAACCACGATTACAGAAAAGACTAATCAATGATGAAAACATACTCAAGTTTAATAGAAAATTATGCGAAGTTGACTGGAGTTGTGTTTATACCTCTGATAATGTCAATAATTGTTATGATATTTTCAAGTCAATCTTTCATTCAATATATGTTGAATGTTTTCCAGAATTGAAGCCAAGGTCACAGAATAAATGTAATTTTCAGAAACCCTGGTTGACCATTGGCTTAATAAAATCCATCAAGAAAAAGAATCGAATGTATAAAAAGTTCTTGAAAAACCACTGTGATAAGTATAAAAATAAGTACATTAAATATAAGAACAAATTGACAAGTTTATTACGTACTGCAAAATCTGAATATTATTATATTGTCTTCAACAAAATAAAGGGTGACACAAAAAGAATTTGGAATAACATAAATTATATACTTGGTAGTAAACGATCTAAGAAGTTACCTTCAGTTATGTATTGTGATAGTGTCAAATAAAACTCATTAAAAGATATAACAGAAAATTTAAATTCTTATTTTCTGAATATTGGCAAGAAAATTGCAGAAAATATTCCACCTGTAAATATTTCATATGATTCCTTTTTAACTCGAAATGGGTCACCAAATTCATTATTTTTAAAACCTACTTCAACTCACGAAATACTGAAAATAGGTTCTTCTTCAAATGTTTCAAAATCAAGTGGACCAGATGGTATAGATCCCAAAGTGATAAAGAAATCTATATTTTGTTTTGTTTAACCATTATGCTACATATTTAATACATCAATTTATACAGGAGTCGTGCCTAATAATTTGAAATTAGCACAGGTAGTACCAGTTTATACAAAAGGGAACTCAAATGACTTAACTAATTATAGACCGATAGCCATCCTTCCATTGTTCTCTTAAATTCTTGAAAAAAAAATATTCATGAATGTTTATATAGTTTTTTACAGGTAAATAATGTTTTAACCGATGCACAATTTGGCTTTAGAAAAAAAAAATCTCAACTGCATTAGCTGTTTCAAACTTATGTACTCATATACAAAATGAAATTGAAAAAGATAAATTTTGCATTGGACTTTTTATGGACTTGCCAAAGCATTTGACACAATTGACCATCACATATCATTAAGAAAACTCTATTTTTATTGTGTCAGATGTGTTGCTTTAAATTGGTTTGAAAATTATTTGTCTGAAAAGAATCAGTATGTGATTGTCAATGGTGTCAAATCTTCGATACAGCATAGTCTTTGTGGTGTACCGCAAGGATCCGTCTTGGGCCCTATTTTGTTCCTTTTGTATGTAAATGATATAATTAAATCTTCTTCTCTTTTTGAATTTTTCCTGTTTGCCGATGATACATGTGCTGTTATGAGTAACAGTAATATAAAAACACTCATCTCATCGGTGAACAGGGAAATTCCAAAAGTCTCCTCCTGGTTCAAAGTCAATAAATCATCTATGAATACTAAAACAAATTATTTTATATTTAGATCAAGGAACAAGAGAGTGCCCAATGACTTATCGCATATTGTCATTGATAATCTTGTCATTTCTAAGTTGAAGAGTATAAAATTTCTTGGAGTTAAAATCAATGAGTCTTTAGACTGGAGTATACACATTTCAGAAATTTCTAAAACACTCTCTATGTATGTTGGTATCCTATATAAACTGAAATTCATACTACCCAGTAATGTTTTGTATATTCTTTACAATAGCCTTGTCTTGCCACATTTAAACTACTGCAACTATATTTTGGGTAATACTTATAAATCACATCTCAATAAATTATGTATTTTACAGAAAAGGTCTCTTCGTATAATTATAAAGTCACAAATGCAATGTGCAAGTAAACCCCTTTTTAAAAAGAAGCAAATTTTGCCTGTACATGAGTTAATTACATTCAATACTCTAATGTTTATGTACTCTGTAAGACATAACATTTTTTCCGGAAAAGTATTGTAATATGTTTACCCAAAATTTAAATATTCATTCATATGCAACTCGTCAAAAAGATCATTTTCATCAACCAAAAGTAAGACTTACTTCCTCACTAATTCACTAACAGTTACCGGTATAAAAAAGGGGAATCAGTTACCAACTATTCTAAAACAATGCACGACATTATCCTCTTTTAAGAAACTTTGCAGAAATTATTTAATTGATAATTTATAGAAATGTCAGGGTTTGTGTGTGTATGTGTGTGTGTGTATGTGAATGCAATACTTCTGTCTTTGCTGGTCTGTGTATGTAGTGAATTTGCTGTTTTATTTATTGGATTTTAAGAAATTATGTTTATTTTCATTACAATTTTGAGGGCCATGCTTTATAAGCATCTTGCTTTTTGTGGTCCAAACCATATTTTGCTTTATTGTAGATTTTCAACTATTGATATGTATACTTCTTTTGTAAATATGTTTGCTTTTATGGCTGAATAAAATTTAATTGAATTGAAAAAAAAAATAGTTATTACATTAAGTGATGTCAAAATGTAAAAAAAAAAAAAATATTTGCGACGTTAACTAAAATAATGCCATATATTACAATACTAATCAAGTGCTAACTGAAAGTGAATCGTAAAACAGAAAACTTTAATTAAATCATATTCTAATAAATTATTATGTATCTTTTATACAAACTGCATGAACTCATTACGAAATCCGATGCTTGTATTTCAAAGTCCTATACCACTGGAGAGTATATTCTAACAATTGCTACCTGCAATTGACATTGGAAATTTACCCTGGGTCGTTTAAAAAATGTGAAAAAAGGAAACGTCCTCCTACCCTTTGTCTCATTTAATAACTGTCGTATGATTTTGCAATAATTGATGAGGGAGTGAGATAACTTTCTATGCACTTATCAAACATGAAAGTTGCTACTGATAGATAATTAACTCAAAGACTTAGACGAACCCGGCACCACAAAACCACCAAAAACTTTTTTTCTTCTGATTTTATCATATTTGGATAGAACAAAGTCTCAGCTTTACCATGATATATGATTCATTATAATTGAAACTTTCTAACCCTTTTAATTTAGCGAAAGAAAAGAGCTTGTAAGAGAGGTTTGCTGGTATTAATTAGGGAGGAAATGAGCTCTAAAGTCGAGGCGTATTCAAGCGTGCGGAGCAAGAAAACAAGAGAGAAAATAAATAAAGAGCGACTCAAAAGGCCATAGCAACCACTATGAATGAATTGTCGGATTAGGTTCATATTTGGTAGTCTGAGTGTTAAACATGGTTTATTCATTGTATTGCCAAGACTTCAAATTGTGAACTTTAGTCATTCGAAAGTTACTATGATGCAAATGAGAGTGTTCTAATGGAGAGAATAAGCGCACCTCGATGGCCTGACACCTAACCTAGACAATGCCTATTCACTCCATTGGAGTGTCTTTCTTTGTTCCCTGTTACATAATACTGGTTTGTTACCTGTATAGTCCTTCTGTTATCATACACTGAACTTGCAATTTACCCTATAATTAACTTACATAGGAACTACTAAGTATACATATGGGGCACACATATGAATTTCATGGTCCAGTTAAGCGATCACCGGTCAGAACCGCCCAATCTCACAATCATTATAACGTTACGCGTATGGGACAAAATCGTGCCTAAGTCGCTTACTACTGCGATAACTTTGCTCCTCAACAAAAAATCCTAAGTGCGCAACTAGATATAAAATCCCCAGTATTTTCTCAATCTAATGATAGATTTTTTCATTCATTTCGAGAAAAAAAATCCATGTCATTTTTCACATGTCTAAGAGCTAGTTTGCTCGATGTCAACACATTATGTGTGTAATATGTATGTAAAATTCTCTTGTTTTTCTCACCTCCGTGTGGCTCCGTGCTTTCAACCCAATGTTATTTGAAAATGTGTGTCAGCTAAAAATTTTGCACACCCGCCAAATTAAAGCTTTTCACTTCAGCTTTTTACTGATATAAGGGTTATTTGGTTTGGTTGAAAATTTTCCATGTCATTTTCCTTGTCATATCAGACTTTAAATACCAAAATCATCAATTTTACAGAGCTAAAACCCGGGCCGCGTCGGTGGCGCGGCATATGGCAAACACACACAGCATGCAGTCAGTACGTATCATACTGACTGCATGCTGTGTGTGTGTGTGTGGGTGTGTGTGTGTGTGTGTGTGTGTGTGTGCCGTACAGCGTGCAGTCACCAGTCAGTACGTATCATACTCAATTTGGCAAGAATCATTGCCGTGTTTGAAAAGTGAGTTTGTCGGGTTTTCTGTATAAACTTGTGAAGTAAGTTGCACGACAAGCTTTTTATTTATCGTACGTTCTTAAAGTGTATTTTGATACAGAAAATATGCCTGGAAATTGAATAATTGCAAAGATATTAAAGTGCATCATACTAGGGACGTAAAAGCAACTCATTTGCAAAGCATTCAGCCCAGGGGTGCATTGCAGAAATATTCCCTCCCTGTAGCTAGCTCTCTGCAATAGCGCGTCAATGAGGCTCGGGCTGCGCGCAAATTAAAAAAAAAAAAAAAAAGTTCCGCGTCCCCTCTCTGTGAATAGAGTAGTCCTACAAGAAGCCAGACCAGTCGACCAATCCTGAACGACCACTGCGCACTGCATGCCAGCGCGTGTATTATGTCCCAAATTACACCGCACAGCTGATCGCTTCAAGAATTAATGTGTCAAATTGAGTGGACAAATCGGGGTAAACAGATTCATATGTGTTCGTATAGTGCCCCTTTTCTTTCTAATAAGTGCCCTTTTCACCTTTTGATAAGCGCTCCCTTTAACCTTTTTAAATCAGCATAGTGCTCCTGTTTTCGTCTGATTAGTGCCCATTTTCCGTTCTAATAGTGCAATTTTCCATTCTGATAAGTGCCCCTTTTCACCTCTTATACGTACCCCTTTTCTTCGTATAAGTGCCCCTGTTTTCATCTGATTAGTGTCCATTTTCCTTTCTAATAATGCAATATTCCCTTCGGGGAAGTGCCCCTTTTTAAGTGTCCCTATTTACTTCTGATTAGTGCCCCCTTCCTTTCCAATAGTATCATTTTCCCTTTTGATAAGTGCTCCTTTTTACTTATATATCACGGTGTCGATTACACAAATGTGTTCATTTTTGTAAGCGAATTTTGTAAAGTCCACAAAAGAGCCTAGTACTTAGCTCCAAATAATCAGAGAGGCTTCATAAAAAAATAGATTCCCTTTGATATCAGCACAATATGAGGCAATGAAGCGGGGGAAGAAGGGGCACAATGCCATTAATTTTACAAGAATGAGCAGTGTCCCTAAATTAAAGGAACTGAGGAGAATTTTGTTCAGCAACAAACAAAAATTCGAAAGCTTACTACGCTCGCTCGCATTTTCAGTATATCTTCTTATCATGCCAGGAAAATTACTTCGATTAATAATGAGCTTGTGCTTAAAACCGCATTAAGTTTGGTTATTTGCTAAAACGAAATCTGATTGGTCGCGATGCGTCATTACAAATGCATTTAATTCGGCCTATTGCAGAGACAATGATTAGAAAAACGACAGAGTTAACGAATGGAAATAATGATAAATTATATGAAATGGCCCTAAAATGAATTTGCGGCTGTATTTTTTAATTATTATATGGATGTATATAATGCAATTTGTGGCCTTCAGTGTCATAAAAATAAAGTGTCGAAAATGATCCTTAATAGTGTATTAATCAGACTTTAGGGGTATACTACTGTCTTAAAATGGTATATTCCCGCTTTGTAGGTGCCCCCTTTTCCAAAAAGTGCCCCTTTTTGTTGGTGCCCCCCCCCCCACTCTGAAAGACGCTCCGCTGCCCCTGCTTCGGTAAGAAATTCCTTAGCCTAAACGAGATACTGACTTGCTTTCATTATGCTATTATTTACCTCTAGAATATGGGGTTTCCATGCCAAGTGTTTATCAATATGTATATTTTATTTATTTATTTATTTATTCATGCATGTTCATAATGTCATAATACAGATACAGCAGATACAAAACAGAGTACACAGCCCAGAGCATACATAAAGAACACACAAGGGTGCTCCAACATAAGCTTATAAAGCCTGAGTAGTTGTAACACCAGCCTATATAAGCATATGCCAACGATTGTAGAAACATCAAGCTCTCATATATTGTTCCAGGGGTGTCGATCCGTGTTCATGATTGGGGGGATGACCGGCAAGGAAGCGAAGCGACCGAGCGGGGAAGGGTGTGGGAGGGGGTATCCTGCCTCCCACATCGGGGACTTTTTCAAAAATCTGTCAATAAAACTTGCATTTTAGAGCATCCCAAAATGGTTTTCTGTCTGAATAAATGTTGTCTTAAGTCTCGGCAAATACAACAAAATATCAATAATCACAACATAAGATATTGTGTGTTATAACTTATTTGTAATGATTCAGGAAAAAGAAGGCAGATAGATAGTTTGTTGTTCAATGCTCAAAGAAGAAGTTTAATTATACAAGGAACATAAATGATAATTCCAGAGGTGAAGTTTCAAAACGTATCTTTGGCTTATAGCCTATAGGTGACCATAAGTATCACCTATATTGACCCCAATCGCATGTGCACGATATATGTTTCTATCCAACAATTTTATTATCAAAAAGATTGATAAAAACCGATGGAACATTAGGAGACAGAGAGTAGCGGTTTTGAAAACTTTAACCAAACACTTAACACGATGTGATCTAACACGTCATACACGATCTTTTCTCTAAACACAATAAGTTCAGGGTTGAAGTTTCAAAACCTTATGGCGATCAAAGTAAATGGAAGATCAGAAAAATGAGCAGCGATTTCTAATAAAATGATTAATGTGACTTTATCAGCACTAGATGTCATTTGACCCTAACATCATACACACTACTATTATAATCTTTTATCCGCCATAAGCTCATAACCAACTAAGTTTGAACAAAAATATTAGACGAATGAACTGCAAGTATCAAACCTTTCTCCGAAAATGTCACATACGGACATACGGACGGACATACACGTACACGCAGGGTAAAATATTGCATGGTCTCTCCCTAAACGTTAATGCAACGCATACACGTATATTCAAAACGTTCTAGGTATATATATATATACCAGTGCGAGAATATCTGGTTGGAACTATGACCAGCCGAACTAACAATTCTGGGATTCTGGGACTTTTTTCCCCGGAAGGAGCGCTTTCAACCAGAGACTCTTCCAATTCATAGTACTATAGTAGTTTAGTGCTATAGTACTATTTGTATTATATTCATCGCAATCGGCAATCAAAAGAGGTAGACCAGACATTTAATGTCTATGATCTAGGTAAACTATATGACCACGACGTATCTAAATGTACAGGTACTATTCTCTGATGACATAATCACCCCTGATCTAGTTGGAATTATCAAGGATCATAATGATGCGTGATTGACAAATCAGATATCGAAGAATTTATTATTACAAAAATGTTGGATGGCGTGGTTTCTTCATCTTCTTCATTGTCAGGGAAAGATGGGTTACGAGAAATTTCACATACTTTTTCGCAGTCTCCATTTTCCAAGCTTTCCACATACATGTATAACTTAGAGGAATGGGCAGTGGTACGGTCGCCTTGTCATTCTTGCTTTTAAGCCTGGAAGAAATGTGTAATTTTTTAGTACTTCCTACGCTTTGCTTCCATGTTTAGCTGTTTGGTTCATGTGTCGTGATGTACATGCCCCTATGCCTGGCTTCGCAAGAGTCTTATAAATGCAAGACTTTGTAGGCTAGAGCGTATGAGTTGTGAAATCAACATTCTAGGAATTTGTAAAGGTAAAATTCGAAAATATCACAGGCCTACGAAGCGCATACCGACAACTTCTATGAGTTATATTGTGTAGCAGGAAACATTCGGCAGTTCGAAGGGGTTCCAAGTCGGCATGATAGTGTATATAAATACGTATTATCTGGTGAGAGTCAGAAGGACGCTATCATAATTCAAAGATGTTTCGTCGAGAACCAGAAAAGCGCTATCGCCATATACATTATACCGCGACAGCGCCCTTCTGGTTCGCAATTGAACATCTTTGAATTATGATATGCCCCTCTAGTTTTCACGACAAATTAGCATTTTCTCGTCTTACGCCCTCGCTGACTAAAATTATATTTGACAACTATTTGCCATGTTTATGATGAGATCATGAGAATTAACCGGCTATCAAACATTGGTTAGACAGCGCCGCGATATAAGAAACTTGTGTAACATGGTATTGTGTTGACATTTGTAATTGAGGCAAGGTCGCAATTTATCTTTAATAGCAGAATGGAGAATTTAGATCGGTACAGATCCCCCAGTATCCCCCACGTTCTAATTGACACCGATGAGTTATTAACCGAACTTACATATTTTGTAATATCAGTTAAGTACATGTAAGTAATAAACAGGTGATATGATAGCATTTTAGATAAACTATTGTTATCGACGGAACAACGGGCGTAAATATGCAAGAATTTCTTTTCAGCTCGGGGGGGGGGGGGGGGGAGTGACCATTCATGGAGACCAAGCCACCCCCCTCCCCTCTTAATGAAAAGAAGGAATGCACGGATCTACGCCTATGGACGGAACCCCTTAATTGAGAATAAGAATGCGAGCGAACGAATTTTCTTCGATATTTTCGCATTGAAATTATGGCATTTCTTATTTCCTCACTTCTAATCATTAAAGAATGTGATGGTATTTCAAGATCAAACATGATGAGTTTGGATAATTATTATTTTTAAGTTAATGTATCACAATTCTTATTTATTTCATCCAAGAATATCCGAGAATATTTTTGGGGGATATATATAACCCGGGGGGATCGACACCCATGTATCCTTCTCAAACAGGGCCTCATCCTTCGACTGCTAAGAAGCATGAAACTTGTTTCCTTGCGTTGATTGTAAGGCTATTTTCAAAACACAATTCTTGAACCAGTAGTGAATTTTAATAAACTTCATGAACACTGTACTGGTGTGGTGAAAACGCATGTAATATTTGAATCGTCGGCAAATAGCGGGAAGTAAAAAAGCTACTGACTAGTGGTAAATCATAAACAGACCCCTGCGGAACTCTGCATTTGATTTGCCGTATGTCTAATAGTGTGTCCCAAATTTTTACTGATGCTGACACAATATTCTATTTGTTGTTTTTTTAATGTAGCAGTCTTACATTAACAATCTTTTCAAATATCTTACATATAACAGGTAAAACAGATAACGGTCTATAATTTCCACACCCAGAGACCTTCTTGTAAAGATGTGTCACTTTTAATAGCGATTTTCTTCTCACCAGGAAATGTTTCACTTTCTATAAATGGAAAATTAGTGATATACGTTAGCACTCTAGACACATGAAAAACACTATATTTTAGTAACCGAGCTGGAATATCATCATGACCACTACTTTCCTTCTTTGTGTCTAGATATTCTGAATTGCATTGTATTTGTGAATGTATATTTGCAATAGGTTTTCATTTAACTTAGACAAAACTCATGTAAAATTATTTAATGATTCTATTTCATATCTACCGGTGAACAATTCATTGAATAATGTCCAAATAATAAAAAGAAAAAAATGCAATTATTCCTAAGAACATTTTATTGACGAAAAAATGACTTGACAAACGAATGCAAATATCACTTGTTCCATAATGTCTATGATTACTAGTAAATAATGAATAAATTATGTTATGCACATACTATATTCCACTTTATTGTTACCCTGTATGGATTATGCTGTTATCGCCTGAAGGATCTTGTTGAAACTTCAATGAACAGAATTTTGTCATACAAACAGAGAAATACGCACCATACCACAGAAGCCCTCTCTTCTTTAAAGGGATACGCCACCAGGCGGCCGTGGGGGGAAGTCAAGATTGCGTAAGCCCCATTCACTCGTACACAAAGTTTGTGCGTGTAACGCATCCGTCGGACTACTGGGATTACATTTCGGACTGCACGAAGCCGACCGAATCTCGCACGAGAGCTCGAGCTCAGGCGGAGAGTGCATGTTGCGCGGTGACCAGTCTGTCCGAAGTTTGCGCCCCGCGGGTCAACGGCATGATCGGGTAACGATCACGATGCCCTCTCGCGGCATAAAACGTCCACGATCTGCGGTTGAGTATCCCTTTAAAAGGCCTATTTTGAAAGTTCACTGTATATTTAGTCTGAAATGTGGTTTCCTCATAATTCAACTGATCAACAGGGAATTACCCCAGGCACTTAGTTCTATGTTTACACAAAAAAAAAAAAAAACCTTACCACTTACAGACCCATATTTTAGCGATTGTTTTATTATTATTATTATTATTTTTAATTAATAGCGCCAGGAACCTGGGAACGATTTTGTTACTGGGGGTGCTGTGAGCAAAAAAGAAATAGGAAAAAAAAAAAAAAAAAGGTCCTCACCGTTTTGGGGTCTCTTTTCAACTCCAAAAATCTCTGATAAGCAAACAAAAAAAAAAAAAAAAAAGAGAAAAGAAAAAAAAAGAGAAACAAAGAAACAAAAAAAAGAAAGAAAGAAAGAAAGAAAGAAAGGTCCTCACTGTTTTGGGGTCTCTTTTTAACTCCAAAATATCTCTGACAAGCAAAAAAAAAAAAAAAAAAAAAAAAAAAAAAAAGGTCCTTAGCGTCTTGGGGTCTCTTTTCAACTACTTTTTAGCTACAGTACCCCCAGCACCCCCGGCTCCCAGGGGCCTTGGAAGAGACTGAGATGTATAAATAAATCGCTTCCAAAGCATGCTGCATCCATTAAATTATGTTTTGAGAGAGAAAAAGAAACCTCACAAACAATTTTTAATTTTTCAATATTGCATTATCAATCTGAAAATAAACTCGATCATATTGTTACATTGTGTAGTGGGATAAATTAATCTCGCTTGTGTTTTTTTTTTCTTCAATCCTTTAATTACTTGTAAGAAAATATGTGGATGTAGCACATTCTAAAACAAAAATGATATAATTGTCGCATATTTCGGAACCAAACTCACTGTTTAGGCAAGATTTTGTTCTTTATTTTCTCATAGGAAATTCAAACCTTTAGGTGTGTCAATGTAGTGAAAAAAATATATTCATGCACCCCCCGCAAAAAAAAAAAATAAATAAAAAAAAAATAATAAAAAAAAAACAAATGGAAGTAGCATGGTTTGGAACAGATCTCTAGTGTGCAGGGGTCGTCTCTTTGTCGTATGAACCATTAATTCTTCGAGCAACTGGAAGTACGACCAATTCCACGAAGAAGGGCTTTGGCAAGGGTTTGGGCAACTTTAGCGGTCATTCGTAGCATCAGAACTACAAGGCAGGCCACTTGCCCAACAGAAAATGGTGCCAAAGTCTCCTCGATCGCGGTTTGTACAATATACAAGCTTACGTAATATCATTTTTTGTTTCTTTTAATGAAGCGTACGGATATGCAGTCAACATTCATGTACAGTACACGAAGGGAGAAAATAAAAGAAGGGGGGTGGATAATAAGCACAATGGGACGTAGGTAGGCCTACACCTTTAAAAAAATCTAATTATCACGATATTTATGACATATTATCGTATTTTCATTTGCTTAACAGTACCACCTGTTGGTTTAACAATCATATCGGAGACGGCAAATAACGACGATCACCTGAAGGTAGTAGTCGGTGTCAACACGTCAATAGTATGTCAGACCAATACACCTGTCAAACCTCCCGTCAGTCTTAAGTGGATAAACAATGGTTCGCTTGTCCTTTCTGAGCACAAGGCTGAAATGGGGAAGGTTAATGATTCCCGCCCTGCTGTGTCTTCACGGACGATTTCATTTAAACCGACTATAGAAGATAATGGAACTGTTCTAACATGCATTATACCAATAGATGAGGACACCCAAGTTGACAACATACAGATGTCAGTTAAATTGATTGCAGAAGGTAAATGTACATTTGTAGCCTCAAAAACTTTAATGTTCAATTTTCTCACCTCAAATATTTCAGATACCATCTGCAATATGATGGCTGGGGAAAATTTCTAAAAATCTTCAACCATTGTCATATGGAAAAGTTGCGGGCATCTGCTCCATACGCCCCGCCGAATCCTGTTTAACACGGGAAATGAACGGGAAATGACTATAATTACGTAAAATAAGACATGTTTTTCACAAAACTTCGGACGGTTTTTTAAATTAAAATGTTTTGCTTAAAGCTCATAGACAGTCTCGGTAGCAAAAATCGTACTGGCAAGAAACTTATCTGAAATAGTCACATACTATTCTCCTTTTATCATAAGACATATGTACGAGATTATTTAACATTCCATTCACGATTTCGAACAAATTTTAGTGTAAATATCTATAAGAAACGCTTGGTAACGGCTTTTCACTGCCTCACGCTAAGACCATATCCACCCGAAGGTTCCCCGCACAATAAACCCAGCGCTTCGCATTATGTGTAGCGTATTCTACACACACTGCAATCCTCATGTAAGTAGTGTGTGTGTGGCCGTTGTTTTAATTTACATCCCCTCTTTTTGGGGCCAGGGATTTTTATTACTTTTCACCTCTCATTCGATAAATATTTCACTTGAGGAGGAAAAAACTTCACAGCATCTTAGTTATGTTAGTACCCTGCTGTTTATTAAGTAAAATCAAAAAAAAGTTTTTGAGGGCTTCCCAAAACTATCTGTTACCTTTAAAATATTATTCTAATAGAGGAAAGAGTTGCACTTTTGACGTTCGAATTTCAACTTTTTTTAGCTTAATTGTCAATGTGCCATTTTTCCCTATTTTGGCGAGTAGTTGGTACAGTCAATGGCCTGCCAAATATCAATGGAGTGTGGTATCAATTTTCTTCGGACAGTTTCTGAAAATAGATATTTTCAGCTCTATGTTTATGTAACAATGAATCATAGTCGTCGAGAGGAAACGGTTGCATTTTTAGCATCCAATCAGGTATAGTTATAACTGGGAGCACTACACACACGCACACCAGCCTGCACGCATCCCCGACCCGGCCCGGGCCGGCCGCCGGGGTTACACTACTAGTGTAGAGGAGGACTCTCGGTGCATGTAGCACTTTCTGCGCGTTTTAGGGTTAACCTTTTTTATATAGAAAAATAATAATAATAATAATAAATTTCATTTATAAAGCGCGTTTTCATCAGATACAAAGCACATGTAACAGATAAACAAAGAAAACAGTATCATATGAATATCATTACGTAAGTACAAACAAAGAGAACTATTAAGAAAAAAAAATAGAAGAGGTGTGTTTTCAGACACTTCTTCAATGATGTGATAGTTTGACAATTCTTTAATGCAGAAGGCAGGGAGTTCCAGGTTTTTGGAGCAGTAATTGAAAAAGCCCTATCACCTATCTGTTTACTGGTTCGAGGGATGGTAAGTGTATTACTAGTGGCCGAGCGTGTGTTATACATGGAAGTGTGCGCATGGAGTCAGATAAGTATACTGGGGCTTGACTATTAACACATTTGTAAGTTAGAGTTAAGGTCTTATATTTGATACGATTATTAACACGAAGCCAATGAAGATCATTTATGAGAGGGGACACATGGACCCTCTCCATAAGATCTGACTTAAGAACTGACTTAACGGAATTTGAAAGAAGGAACAGACGTGTTCGGGGTTGATTCTATTGGTCCTTCATGCGTTTTGAGCTTGGTTTAGGAATATGATTAGGGTTTAGCTTAAATCAGGCCAGTGGTATGGGCTTTCACTAAAACGGTCTCGGCGCGGCCCGCTGGGTCGAATTAGCCAGTCAAACCGCAGGTCCCCTAAAAGTGCTCTATTTTATTTTCGTTTTTGCTTGACTGGGTCAGTCTCTGAATACCTAATGAGCAGGTAACCCCAGGAACATCTAATTTCCAAATGATTGATTGGACTAGTGAACATTTACCGATTGTCATGATTTACACATCAAATAAAAGAAGAAGAATTAGAGATTCATGACATACTCTATTTGCCTGTGAAAAATGTGACAAAATTTGTGAAAAATAATGTTATTTTATGACCCCAAAAATGGAAATGAAACGAAAAGTAAACCTGTAGAAAACTCACATTATTTTATTATGAGCCAGGTTGAATTTGACATGAAATGTCTATATTTTGCAAATATTGAAATAATATGAATGTACACTTAATGACAGGGTCAGGATCCAGCAAAATGTAACCAAAATACACACTGTGTCTACAAACAGTTGATTCCAACACTCTGATTGGTTACTTCACAAGCCCTTCCCCCTAAACAGATCAACATGTTTGTCACAGCCAGGATCATGTTTGCAAAGAGGTCAAGAGTTCACCTAACAGGTGGTATGTGGTTTAAAATATCGCGCCCTAATCTTGCAGGGTGGCCTTGCCAGCCAATCACAGGGGTAGGATGCTATGGTTTTGACAATTTCAAGGATATATTTGTACTTGGGTTGAATATTGCTGGATCCTGATCCTATCATAAATGTATGGATATTTCGAATATGATAATGTAAAAGATGAAACTTCAACGCTTCCATATTATATGTCTTTTATCAACTTGAAATCTTATAAAGAAAAGTGTTTTGTTTCACTATTTTATCATTTGTTGTTGATGTTTTTTTATTCTGGCAATCATAACCTTAATATTTAACACCCATGCACTTCCTTTTTTATGATTTTTTTTTTGTGGTTTTGTTTAACTTTTCTCCAATCTACAGTGTGTGTTAACAATCTTGAAATTTCTAACTGTGACCCACTGGAAATCATCCTCAACGGTTCCATAACATTATCCTGTCAAACCAACACAAGTAATTTAAATCTCACATCACAGAATGTATTCTTCAATACGTGTCAAGAGGATAGTCGTAGACAGACACATCCTACAGGTCCATGGGGAAGCTCAGATACACTATTCCCGGCAACCTACAATTACAAACCAGACTCCTATATATCATCCAACATAACCTGCTGCGTGACCACAGTGTCTCTCTGCCCCGCAATCTGTTCGGATATTTGTCTCCTTGACACGAGCATGTGTAAGACCAATTTGAAACCGAATTCTTGTATAAAGACATTTAAAAAAAAAGGGGGGATCCTAATTTTATTGCCTTGTTAAAAAACAAAACAAAACAAAACTACAAGGGTTAGGCAAAATTATTGATGTCATTATTCCAAACGCCTCTGAGCTGTTAGACAAAAATGAAATGATAATATTTTGTTCAGACTGGGATATAAATATCATACAATTACTACGTGTTTTAGTTTGCTTAACTTATTTAACTGATGTGATATCTTAGTTAATACTATTCCGTGGCTTCACTGCTTTCCCTGTCACAGATGAACCAATCATAACACTACTTAACGGAACACAACCACTGACTGAAGGTCAAGGTGGTCTGAACCTTACGTGCTCATCCCCATTGGAATCTCTAGCCATCAATATTTCCCTGAGACTGGTTATTAAAACCGAAGCCGGAGAACAAGTACTTTCCCGTCTCGTTGGTGGTTCAGTGGTTATTGTGTTTGATGGAATCCGTCGTGAAGACTCTGGACTTTACACCTGCTACACAAATACCTCCAGCGGGTTTGTCCTTCAAAAACAATTTCATCTTGTTGTGCACTGTAAGTAGTTGATGCGGGGAGATGGGAATTTTGTAATCTGTAATCCTTGTAATACTGTATTTCCCCGTAAGCCTATAAAATATTTGCGTCATGAAATATGTTAAAGGCTTGTTCGCTTAATAGAATCCTCACATTTCAAACGCAATTCACCGTGAACGGCCAATAATACAAATATATGGCGGTGTATCGTATGGATAAAATGACTAGTGGAGAACATCAAATAGCCGATAAAATCGATTTGCCTAGCCTATCAATAAAATACATAACCCCATATTCGTTTAAGTTGGTGTTTGTGAAACTCTCGATCTCTTGATTGAAAAGAACAATAATTGTCAAAAAATAAATTTGTTTTTGTTTGCCTTTTCCCATTTTTTTTCAGGGGGAAAGGCAATGTTTAACCATTTTTTTTATGGGCAAACAATCCCTTCTCTCCATGGTAAACATCTTAGAAGGACTTCAAACCTGTCTTCTTCAAATAGACCATTCAGAAATATATCACTGTTCATATACTGGGCACCAGTATGACCTCACTCATGTTAATGACGAAGCACTGGATTCTGTTGTTGCTGTATATTGTGTATAAGTAGTCAGATTGCAGGATACATGCATTATATTTTGCTATGTCGGGAAAGGCTTTACATTCGTAGAAGGTAACTAAGGTTGTATACAGATCCAGAAAATCGAATACATAATATGAACTGGTCTATATTTCCAAACACCACATCACAATACTATTTTGATATGTTACCCCAAGATGGCAGATTTTACAATGGCCACAAGAACAGATAATACAGACTCACCTTTTTCGATGTAGTACAATTATTTTATTTTTGTAATTGCATTTACAGACCGTCCAAGTATCATTCATCATAAAACCAAGCTCATTTCCATAATAGATGGGATCTTGATTATCCAGTGCAAAGCGGATGCTCTTCCAGCAGCCAATGTATCATGGAACTTTCCTATAGAAGCCTCTCAAGATAAAGTAAAATACATCAACAAGGGCACTGACACCAGTGAAATTCGTCTTCCCTTTTCTGTACATATGAAAGGGAAATATGTCATATGCATAGCAGAAAATGAGCTTGGAAATGATACTTTTGCGATCCCTATTTTAGATGATTCAAGCTCCGAAAAAGGTTTGTGTTGTTTTTTTTAACCCTTGAATGACATGCATGTAGTAGGACAAATGATTAATATTCACAAGTTAGGTATTGAAAAGAAATAAGGGCGGATACCGTTTGTGTGGCTTTTAAAAATCTTTATTCGTTCATTTCATGTCGACCTCGTAAATAGATTAAGATGTTTTTCTTTATGCTTGTTAGGTGTGTTGGTGATTATCATGTATGCCTCATGTGGAGCATTACTCACAATCATTATTTTGATTGCTGTTATAACCATCCTTCGACGTCGCACTGGGAAGAAGAATGGTAAGAGTATCTCTGTAGAACATAAATTGAATACACATAATAACATCTGGATAATGATGTACGAGAATATGGTTTCTGCGAAAATAGAATATTCCCCTTGTTTACTATCAAAATACCTCGGATTGCCCCTGGATGAAAAATTATGTCCCCCCTTTTCAGATTAATGTACACCAGATGACATATGTTTTTGAATAGCAAATTACAAGCATCTTAGCTTTCATAGTTTTTCTTTTAATTGCAAATAAATCTATACTTATAGGGACGATTCAACACGGATCTATTTCATGTATTTCATCAAATGAATGAGTTATTGTGCAAAGAGATTACAAAGTGCTAAGTGATATTTAGTTCTCACTTTCTTTATTACGGGTTTCATTATTAAAGAAATCACACAGGCAGAAGTTTCAACAGTAACGGGGCAAAATCGAGGGGCACTACCTCCCATCCCAACAGACCATTCTGTTCAACAGCCAACACCTCAACGTGCTTCTCAGCGAACACCTCCAAATCCTACATTAACCAGTACCCAAGACATGCAGGAGCAGATCCCCCTCCGGTCACTAGTGCCCCCTCGTGATGAGAGTCCTGGCAGTAGTCAGAGCAGAGGGCTGATATCAATTGGTGGAATTAGCTCAATCAGGGAACGTGTCAGAGAGGTAAACAAAAAAATTGTCACAATTTGAGTTTTTGAGTTTTGAATATCATGAATATATGATGTACCCCTTTATAGAACGATTATATTATTATTATTATTATTATTATTATTATTATTATTATTATTATTATTATTATTATTATTATTATTATTATTATTATTATTACTTATACCGCGCTTTTCCCATAAGGCCCAAAGCGCTTACAATAATTTCAATTACAAATACTTATGGTAAGAAAAACAACGTTACAACTACAAACTGCTAAAGAGATGTGTTTTCAAGGCCTTTCTGAAGACACTGACTGATGAAGACTGTTTAATTGTTAGTGGTAAATCCAGTATTTTGAAGCAGACACAGTGAATGTCCTATCACCGGCCAAGGTGCGAGTAACTGAATATGTGAGACGGAGAGGATCACTGGATGACCTCAATCGCCTGGTAGATGTATATAAATTCAAACAGGTATCTAAATATTTTGGAGCTTGATTATTAAGGATTTTATAGACAAACAAAAGTAATTTGAAAATTATACGTTGTTTCAAAGGGAGCCAGTGTAATGAGTGTAATGTATCTTAAACATTATTTAGATATCAGGGATATGTGCTATTGTTTCAACATTTTTTTTTTCTTTTTCATAAATGGCTCAAGAAATTTTAGTTTGGTGGTGGATCCATTTGACTTTCAGTTAAGAGGTTGAAAGCTAGAATCATTGGCTGGTCTTTATGTCCTAACACAAGCCATCTAAGGTTATATTTTCTTATCAATATGTGGTAGGAAGCATTTTTTTCAGCCTCTTATGAGAGCAAGCGGTAGAATTGATGCGGCAAGAGCATGTTTGCGCTACAAATGATACCATATTTAATTTCATCCTTTTCTCCTTTTTAGATTTTCTTTTTGCCCCATTCCTGTATTTCTAGTTGTAGGGTAGCAAAATTCTTACCACCATGATTACACCCGCAATACAGGGTCCATTAAATGCGGATGCGGAGTTTGCCGTAGTGGACAAACATTCCCAAGGAGCCAAACGCCCAGCATGTAAATAAAATGAAGATATTTCACTGACCTTAGATATTACACTGCATTAAATTTTTGATCATGAATATGTCTGTTAATTGTGTGTAGCTACTTCTGATCTATCTGATAGGCGTATTGGCATGTATTGATAAATGACAGCTTCTATGGCAGAAATTGTATAGAAGATTCAGATTAGCCACCAAAGTCCATCCAAAGATGGAATTTGTATTACATTTAACGTTTTCCCCATCATCTTTCTCTGCCTCAAATGGAATGTAACAAGCATACAGTGAGTTCCAGAAAGAAGAAAAAATAAAAAGCAACAACGGAACCCGAAAACAAAAGACTATTGTGACCAAACTGTGTAATCATCCATTTGCCATAAAGTAGAAGTATTCTACTTCGTGGTGATACATTGATGGCATTCCTACGTACATGCTTTACCGAGCCGCGCGATTTTAAAAAGGACATGTAAAAACCCATTTTACCAGATTGGGGTGAAACCGTGAAATCGTTTAAAATAGGTTTACGTTCGAACTTGACCCGAAGGAAAAATAAACATTAAAACCCAATGAGAATATTGCTTTCATTTGCTTCTTTTAATAATGAGGGTAAGGATGATTCCCTCAGACGGGCGCCTTTTTGTTGATGGTGGGGTAAAGAAAAGGCGTTTTTGTAATAAATTGTACCTGCAATCGTTATGAACACTGATTTTTGTATTGTTTCAGTTTTCAGCTTCAGTTTCAGTTTCATTTCCAACAGATCAGTAATTTTGACCCCCCCCCCAATCAAATATACAATTCAATATTCAAAAATATAATTAAAGTTATAAAATAGAAAGTATACATAAACATCCAGTATAATAGTTATTTTTTATTTTTAAAAGTTAAACTGCAACTTTTTAAAATAACGTAGCAGACAGCAAGAAGGTGATATTTTCATTAGAAAAAACTAAAGTAATGAACACCTTCTATAGGATTAAGGCAATTTTCCAGCTTAGGATGGGTACCTTTCCCATCACAAGAGGGGCACTTTTTCATCGCTCGATGGATATTTATTGATTTGGGAAAATCCAGGGGTGTACACTCCTGCTAACCCTAGAAATTGACAGTATCCCTTGTTTTATGAAAATTCCGATTGAATGCATATCACCACACAATGGAAATCTTGTTTATCATATATTTTAAAGCTTGTTTCCCTTTATGAACGCTTGTGATACTAAAATTTCTACGGATTTACCAACATTTTGCAGAAATGTATTTTTACATACCATTTTCAAAACAATGTTGCTCTGTGAAGAATGTATCGATGAATGCCATCTGTATACCATTTCTTTATTTCTGGGACGCACTGTATGGGTAAATTGCCTGCCGTCGTGCAAATAAATCTTGTATTTCTTGAAATTGAGGGGCTATAGATCTTTTCAATTACTGACTTCATTGATATATGTCTATACATGTACATATTATTTTTCTTCTAAATTCAGTTGGGGCCAATCGATCCATCGGTGGAATATGCTACAGTTGACAAGCGAGCTGCAAAATCAACCGCTACACACAATAAGGTATTACCAATTTTCAGTGACAGGTATCAACGGCTCAACAACGAAAAAGGGAGGGAGAGAGAGAGAGAGGGGGGGGGGGTGGGGGTGGTTATAAGGAATTTCTCCCCCTTATAATCCATTGCCTACTAAAATTATAAAACAACAACAACAACAACAAATTAATAAGAGTCGCACACGTTTTCAAGAGAGCAGCAAAGTCCCCTTCTTGCTTTCCTATGCAATTTACTAACACGTATAAATGTTGTTTTGTTTTTTCGTCATTTTTTGATATCTAAATTAGTTTGAATAATGACGAATGCAATCAAATATGAGATTTAACACGGTAAACTCTTCATTATCATTTAACGACATGTACAAATTTAAAATTTGCTATAACTCAGCACTGATGTAATGACGTGATCAAAACAGACATTATATCAGAAGTGATTTTTTTTTTCAGTATTAAGTGCTAATTTCATTTCATTTCGAAGATTGGGCCTCTGGACCCGTCCGTGGAATACACTACAGTTGACAAGAAACGAGATATGCCTCTACATCTTGGTATGTTATCTAAACAGGTAAGTTGGCAGAAGAAATACTACTTTGACTAAAAATTTCCCGAGGATATATTCTCGAAACTTAATCTTAAGTTCTCGGTAGTGCATTTCGAGAGATCATCATACATGTGTATACATGAAGGTCTATTCATTATGGAACCACACGACTCATTTTTAGGAGTAGTAGCTAGATTTCCTCATAATTCAGTGGTATGCTATTATACATCTCTCCTAATTTGTTTAGGAGATGATGTACATGTCTTTTTTGTTTTTTCGTATTCACTGTAATTTCAGTATGAATCCGTGAGAGTTATATTTAATGTCCGTCATTACCAGAACTCAAGACCATCTCTCTCTTTCAATGGCACCTATCTCGCTATAACATACGAAACCCACATAATCCACACTCTGACTATATCTAGGTATTTACCATTCAGTCGCATAGAAATTAATTAGACATTCAATTTGAGGAGGAAAAGGGAAATATACATGAACGGTGGTGTACCTTTCAATTGCCAGGCACCGTGCAGCGTCCAAGAAAAAAAAATTACCCTTCATTTTTTTACAAAATTTTTCGAGAAATGACATGTTTAGTATTACGGCTGATTTACACCTTTCTGAATATCTCGTGAATAATATTTTTTTCAAAATTTTCAATTAACAACAAAATATTTTTTGTTCATGTTCATAAATCTCATATAACAAGTAATCGGGAATTCCTAAAGTAAAACAATTTTTTTCCAACTTCAACAGCAGCCTCCAGTTTCCCGCCTCATATGAATATCAAAATATCTTTGTCGAATAATTGGCTCTGTCTATGCAGTTTACTTTTTTTTTGTATCGGTGCATCATCTTCCATTTTCCCGGCAGGCAGAAATTCATTCATTTACTATTCAACATTTTGACGAATGTTCTGATATAGCCCAGTCTTCCGTTCTTAAAATACGATTTTTTCCCTTCCTTTTGAGTCCAAAGCGAGGACAAGACATTGTATGTGTGTTAATGAAATATCATAATTTTAATAGATTATTATCTTGTCCCTTTCATTTTCTGCCAAAATAAATAAAGGGTATCGATCAACCAGAAGAGTCACTTAGAAAGGAGATAGGAGCAGGAAATATACCCCATGTTTTCGCACCGTCAGCAAATGGACTGGTAACTACATTTCATACTTCTTAGGATAAGTTATAGTGTGACAAGCTTGAAATATTGATTACATAAATCTTTATTCTATTTCATGAAAAATAGCGATGCTGTTTCGATATCCATATGGTATGTAAAAATCTAAAGACATAAATGAACTAAACATTTTACTTTCTGAGTACCATACGTTTTATGCAACATGATAATGAGGATATAAATGCAATCATGTCTTTTAAACGCATCGACATTTTATTATTATTATTATTATTATTAATATTTTTTGTTTTACTTTTGAAAAGTATTGTTTGATTTGAAAAAAGTTTTTAATAAACTGAATGTGTTATATTCAGGGCTTATGTGTTATAAAAAAGGGCTTATTTTTATTCATAAAATTTATCGTGCATTTTCCTTGCAGTAGATTTATGCAAATGTTGTTGAGGTATATATATATTTTGTACAGAATCATGAACTATTATAACATATGATTAAGCGCTATTTTCATCAAGAATTTTTTATTCAAGAGAGGCTGTGTTTCTGTTCTTGCCAGGATGTTAGCACATTTCTAAAACATGTATTTAGTTACGCATCAATGACAGCCACGTGTTTTCATTATGGCATGCTATTTAAACAAAATGATAGAAAAAAAAAACAGTTTTGATTGTTCACAATTTCACATGACCTCGCACGAAAATGATCACTTTCAGTTTCTTATCTAATCCTCTAACACTGAAGGCCGAGTATGCAGTTGTTGACACAAACAGAGAAGAGAGAAAGAATGGTCGTTCTAGAGTGTCCCCCAAGAATATGGTTAGTTTTTTATTTCTTTCTTTCTTTTTACGAGAGAACGTTTTTTATTAGCTAAAAGTCTAAAACCTGTTCGTCTTAGCGTTGACAATAATTTGAAAATCCGTCTGATATTATATCTTTATGAAGATGATTTTTTTTAATACTATAATATTAGGGTGATTACGACGGTCATCTTGGATAACGCCTTGGTATAGAGACATCATTAAACAAAATGATACTGTTACATTTGTTAACTGAATGTTCTAAGCAATGAAATATACATTTAAAATCATTTAAGAAAAACTATTTGTTCGTAGTAGTTACACAATCAAATAAATGTTTAAGGAACTTCATCTTGGATTTCCATTTTTGTATATATTTCTTGATCCCCAAGCAATGGTATAGATATCAAAATAAAAACTCAGGGATGTCAATGAATAATGACAGGTGCTATAAAAATGCTCCTTTACAGTGAAAACGAAAATAGTGAAGAGTAGTTCGATTCTTGTCTTTTAAGGAAATCAGCGATTCATTTATGCCTAACTGTATATAGTATATATATATATATATATATATATATATATATATATATATATATATACATACACACACACACACATATATATTTATATTTATATATTCTTTTCTCCTTAAATATTGTTGACAGGCTCTTCATAACCCCGGCATAGAGTATGCTGTGATTGACAAGTCGACAAAGAGCTGACCTGTCTTTTGTTTTATCCCTTTATGAAAACTGAAATGTATATTTTCTTAACATATGCGTATATTAGACGAAATTGAATGTGGTCAAGGGGCAACGATAATGTTTATTTGATCATGTTGACAGGAGATGAGTTTTGAGTTTTTGCTACTTATCTTAGTTGGTTGGTTGGTTTTATTTTCCATATAAAAATGCAATATAAACATAAATACATGCAAATCAATATATCATACAAGTGAATAATCAAATAAAGAAAATAAACATATATGATACCATGGCTGGAATCTCTAATCAGAGCCATTATTAAAATGGCTCTGTTCTTCCTAGAGGTCCAGAGAAAGATACAAGTATAAACAAACAAAATAAACATGACATTAACACAAAATGAATTAAAATGAATAAAGTAACATAAATAGAATAAAAGAAATCTTGTACAAAAAAGCCTAATGTCCTTACACTAATCCTAAAAACTACATACTACGTCCCAACCCCCTCCCTTCCCGAGATGCACCAAAATTTTATATATCGAAATCTTTAATCCAGTCATCCAGGTTATTACGAAATAAATTGAGTGTATTAGGTCTACGTAATTCTGTTGGTAATTCATTATACATTTTAGATCCCCGATAAAAAAATGTCCGTTTACAGTAGTTAGTGTTAGGTTTCGGCAAGACTAAGTTATCAATATTTCTTAGGGCATAATTGGTTTGTTTATATATGAGGTTATTCTTTAAATATTCAGGAGTTAGATCATGGAATATTTTATGAAACATTATATACATGTGCTTTTTACGTCTGGTTTTTAGGGTTTCCCATTTTAATAGATCGTGGATTTGAAAATTTGAGGTGTGGTTTTGAGGATTTACCTTGAGAATTATTCTCCCAGCCCTATTTTGCAGTTTTTGTAGTTGGTCTAAATAAAATTGTGAGGAAGATTGCCAAATAATGTCAGCATAATCAAAGTTTGGAAGGATTACTGATTGATAGATTAGATTTAGATAAGATTCACTTAGAGTATGTCTCAATCTTCCTAGAAAGCTGACCATTTTTCCTATTTTCTTTACAACTTCACTTACATGAGAGTCCCATTTTAACTCGGAGTCTATATTCATTCCTAAGTATTTAATGTTATTAACTTGCTTGATTATGTTCGTTTCAAGCTTTAAATTTAAAGTTGGATGTTTATTTAGCATTGACTTCGTGCCAATTAACATAGATACTGTTTTATCGAAGTTTATATAAAGTTTATTCTGATTCATCCACTCTGATAGAGAGACTAATTCTTTATTCAAAACAGACTGTATTACAGAAGGGTTTTTATGAGCAAAATAAATAACGGTGTCATCTGCGTACAGATGCAGATCAGAATAATGCAATGAACTAGATATATCGTTAATGTATATTAGGAATAAAATGGGGCCTAATATTGATCCCTGAGGGACACCGTATTTCAAAGTCATTTCATTAGAAGTGACGTTATTTATTGAAGTATACATTTTACGGTTTGTAAGATAATTATAAAACCACTTATGCATTACACCATTTATACCAATATCAGACAACTTTCTGAGGAGAATTCGATGATCAACTAGATCAAACGCTTTACGTAAATCTACAAAAAGTGCCCCTGTATATAGACGTTTATCAACTGACTGGAGCCATTCATCAGTAACTTTTGCAAGTGCAGTGCAGGTAGAGTGCTTAGGCCTAAAACCTGACTGATATTTGGATAAAATGTTATTTTTTTGCAAATATTTAATCAAATGTTGTTGCACAATCTTCTCTAATATTTTGGATATACAAGTCAGTAAAGAAATTGGTCTATAATTGTTAGCTACAAGTTTATCTCCCTTTTTATGAAGGGGTATGACCTTGGCCACCTTCCACCTTGTGGGAACTATACCTTCAGACAATGATCTATTAATCAAATATGTAAGAGGTTTTAAAATTTCCAGAGCACACGTTTTTAACATAAAAGAATCTATTCCATCAACCCCAACACTTTTCTTGTTCTTTAAGCGATGAATTTCTTTCAAGACATCAGATTCTGTAACTTTGGGAACAACGAAGGCGTCATTTGTATGATTTTCTGAATTTTTTTGAATTCGTCATAATTTAGACATCCATTGTTTCTAGTTTCATTTAACTGAGTTCCAACACTGACAAAATGTTCATTAAAATTATCAGCCATTTTTTTACATTCCTCCGGAGGAAAAGCAAAATTCATAACTGATTTCGAGTTTGGCATTAGTGTTTTTAATATTTTCCAAGATTTTGACCTATCTTGACAAGCATTCAATTTTTCCATAAAATATTTTTTCTTCGCTCTTCTAATTTCAAGTGTTACTTTATTTCTCAATTGCCTGTACTGTTCCCAGTATAAACTTTGTTTTTTAACTTTGGCTTTATTTTTCATTTTATCACGATCTTTCATGAGCTTGAATAAATATTCGTTCAACCAAGGAGAGTGCTTTTTACGCATTCTTCTTTTCCTCAGAGGCATGTATTTATCAATTATCTTTAAAAAGATCTCTTCCCATTTGTTAACAGATTTATCCAGGTCACCAATCTTTTCGATCTCAGTCCAGTTTTGAGATCGAAGATCGGCTTTCAACTTGTCAAAATCTATTTGATGTGATTTTCTGAAGGTTACGTAATTAACAAACGAAGCATCCTTATTGACACGAGCTTTCCAGACTAAATAGCTCATTGAATGGTCACTAATACCATTGTGTAAGACACCAAAAGATTTCACTTTATCTGGGCAAGTTGTCAGCATGTGGTCAACTAGTGAAGAGCACCCAAGTGTAACTCGAGTGCATTCAACTCTATTAACTTGACACAAACCATGTACATCATTTATCTCTGAATATTTCCGAGTATCACCAGTAAAAGGATGCTTTATAATGTTAAAGTTGACATCTCCCATTAATATTATCGGAGTATTGAAACCTCCTAAATACACCAACAATTCTTCATAAGAGTCCAATAAATGTGTTTTATTCGGTGGCCGATACCAGTTTATAAAAATGAAAGGTTTTGAATGTTTTAGACGAATAAGAATACAAAGAACTTCCAATTGTTCAGTAGAAGGAGGAAGAACTAATTTTTCAAATGTAATATTTTCATGAATGTATATAACTACACCACCTCCTCTCCTATTTCTATCATTTCTTATGACATTATAATGAGGTATATAAATTTCTTTATCATTAACTGTATCATCAAGTCTCGTTTCATTAAGCGCAAGGATATGTACATTATTATCACATAAAACAGACCCGATTTCATCAAAATGTTTCAACAAACTCACAATATTTAGATGAACAAATTTAATTCCCTTATCAGATAGTTCAGGATATATCATATTGAGTTGATCGACCTTATTTAAAGTTTCATTGTTGTTGCTTTCACTTTCTACATAATCCAGTAGTTTACACTGATAAAAAGGCAGCTGTTTCAAAACGCAACATGGACATATCCAATCCATGAACAATTCAGATGGATCATTGTATAACGCTTCAGACACATGAGCACAAGATATATGTATCCATTTTCTACACTGAGTACATCGTAGACCCTTTTGATTAACCTTAACAGACTTTTGGCAGATCCCACATAAACAATCCCTAACCATTAAAATGCAATTTTAAAAACGCTAACAAATCAATATAATTAAAGTCAGAAAGAGAAGTAATAATAAAAAAAAATAAAAAAATACAAAGTCAGAAACGTGTGTGATGACAAAAGTTCGTATAGCATGGACTAACAGGGACCACACAGTATTATATCAAAGTGCATAAGTCATCATCCAGTCTGCTCTATAATTTTTCTGCTTCTTCGACGGACTTTATGGGTTTCTTTGTAGACTTTCCTGAACTTGTGGGAATGGAAGTATATATTCTCCCATCTATTGACCAAACTGCTGTGACATTTTTCGATTTCCTTGCAGTCTTCATGATGGCGTAGTTTGCTGCAGTAAGGTCCTCAGAGATCGATTTCCCGGTGTTTTTCAGTTTTCTTCTATTGTGCATAATATCCTGTCGTTTTCGATATGTTGCCAATTTGACAATGATGGGCCGATACCGTGGTTTGTGCTCCTTTCTCGCATCACCAGCTCCAGAAGTCACTTCGGCGTGGGATGTCGAATTCGAAGCTGATTCCGGAGTCGAAGAAGGCGATGTAGTAGGACGAGAACTGTCATCATTCGCCAAGATGGGGATTGGACCAGTCCGATGACTCCGATCGATATCATCGATGGACAAGTCAACACCGAGCTCATTCCGTGCAATATCGAGGGTGATTTGATCAGTGTTTTCCTTCTTAGTTTCTGGGACACCAAAAATCCGTATGCAGTTCCTTCTGGAGTATTGTTCGGCAGCATTTGATTGCTGCAGTAGAGTCTTGATTTTTTCGGCTTGCTCAGATATGAGTTTGTCCAAGTCTTTCAAGGCTGCTGATTTGGAGTCATTCTCAATTTCAAGTGCTAGAATTCTAGACTCATTTCGCTCAGTAAGACTTGACATTCTTAACACATCTTCTTTCAACTCTTTTATTTCTTCTCTCAACTCTTTTATTTCTTCTCTTACAGCACCTTTGACTGTGTTTCTGATTGATTTCAAAAATTCATCATGTTGTAGAATTTCTTTTATCAAGCAAGTCGCGTCATTAGCCTCTGCCGATTGGGAATTCTTCTGTTGCCTCGTATTAACAGAGCCTGATCCAGGCATTTTCAATTTGTTTCTGTAATATGTTAGACGAGACAAGCATAGAAAACAAATAGCCCCCTCTCCTATTCAAGGGCCTCTAGCAGAGAGAGTCGCAAACAATAGCCGGTTAAGTAGCTTACCAGGTTGAATGTCCAGATTTTCTAAGTTGAATCGTCGCAGTCTTTTACAGGATTTTTCGGCCGGACCTGCCCCGTTGACGAAATGATACGTTCCGATCGCTTATTTTCTAGAACAGCAGGATACTTCTTGTCATATTCAGTCAATATTTACTCCAAAAAGCACAAATTCCAACAGTTAGAACTGGTTCTAAATGACCCCCGGTGTCCATAAGATACATCACAAGGTGCTTGCTTTACATATTTCACTCAAAAGTTTTTAAAACAAGAGATAGACAGATCATCGACAGATCGACGTCAACGTCAAAGTCAAAAAAAATTTCTTGTTGAAATCACAAGATAAAAGAAAGTTGCAAAACTCCCTTTAACCATCTTAAAGTGTGAAACTGAAAATCATATTGCACCCCCTTTTTTTGGGGGGGGGGGGGTTAAAACATTTGTACACGACATATACAAATCTCTTTTTTCGTATTTAACATATATGACTATATTGGACAAGAAAAATGAAAAATTGCCTGTGTATATAAATGCTTTACATTTTTTTCTTTTTGAAATTAACAAGATTGTCATTTCTTTAGATTTAGAAAGAGAATGGTTAACACGATATCAACTAATTTACAATTATCCAAATAATTGTACGCAAAATCGACAAAAATTGATGTTTACAAAAATATTCGATTTCTCTACGAACGATACTCTGCATGATAGTTACAATGACCATTTTAACAGAACTTGCTTAATATTTAATTCTTTTATTCAAGCCGTTTAGTGTTATAGTTTATAATAAATAGTCAATATCACGATTCGATCATGTTTCGGAAGGTCCACATCCAAGACACGGTAAAAGAAAAGTATTATGCGAAAGACAATGTGACATAGAAAGAGAAATACAGGATAAGAGAGCACTAATTAGTTTTTTTTAAAGATAGTTTAACAAAGAGAAAAGAAAAGGAACTTTAGTGATAAGAGAGTAAAATACATGTATCATATTTAAATGAAAAAAAAAAAAAAAACTTTAGTAAAGAAGAGATGGATAAGAACCAAGGGGGGAGGGGTAGGAACAAATAGGAGATAATAACAATGGTAGATATAAACGACTGGTAATGCGTATGTATACATTTATTAAACACTAGTTATACTGTAGGCATTCAATTTATGTACTGCAAACACTAACATGGCAAATACAATACTTTTAAATATCTATTGTTTTCAACAGTTCTTATATCTGATTATTTCATCTGTAGACTTACTTGTGCGAATATCTGAACTGATAGAAAAAGAAAAAAAAAAGGTTTACACAAAATGTATTTGTAAATTTATTATGTTAAATATGTTATAATTATTGTTAAAAATCTTATGAGTAAAAATATAAAAAATGTTAGCATTTTGGTAAATGCAGCATCAAAGGATGGAGAGGGGGGCAATCAATGCATTACAAAATGACCCCTTTCTACGCACTATTATTGAACTTTTTTTTTGTTGTTAAGTATATACAAATGATTATTTTTTTACTTCGCGAAAAAAAAAAATATAATCGGAATTTATAATACTTCAGTCACACCGCCGATCCAGCCCCACACCCATTCAAAACTGTTAGATTCCTTTCCATTATGATTAATGTAATTTCTTTCTTTTTTTCGGTTTGGTGTCGGTCTCGCTGGTGTGACTGAGCTGTAAGGTAGATTTTAAAATGTTGCAATGATGTGTAAAGGGTATTATTGTTTAATTTTAAAAGTGTGTGTTATAAAACAAGGAGCGGACTCGATGATTGATTTAAATATACTAGCACGTGTATTAATCACTAATAAAAAAGGCAAAAGCTGTATTTTCACAAAATTATTTGAATCGTGTTCATGTTTCATCAAATCTGTTGTGATGGTTTGATTTTGGTAAGGGCATAACAAATGCAGGGGGATAATATAAGCCTTTACTAAAGCCCGGTTTTAACAGACCTTGTCCGGACAATGTCGCGAAAACGTCCTGACAATAAACCAAGGGTAACATTCCTCAATTAGGCAATAACAACATGGGGGAGAGCCCCACGCACAGTCTTAACAGACACACGCTGAAAAAAAACTTTCCCCTGGCAGGTTTCCATAACAACGCATACCTGACTTTCCGGTCGCGCGCGAGATTCAAGCCAAGCCAAACGCTGGAAATTTGATCTAGTGCCTGTACTGAAATCGTGTATCCGCAATGGTTAAGTTTGAAAATTGACCATGTATTACGTGATTTTTTATATGTGACCCGACGCCTCAAAACCTACAATAAGTCGCCATTTTTTTTTTTTTTTTATATATATACATTTTCTGAAAGTAGAGATTCTCAGCTTTCCAATGGTATATCACTTGCCTAGTTTACTCAATGATAACAACTTTAATATCACATTCAGAATCAGTATGTAACCAGCAATCAGTAACTCCTATTCATAGAAAATGGCCATTTAAGTTCGGAACAAAAGAGTGCTAAACCTTAGCTCTCTGTGTGCGACCAAGTAAAACTGGGTATTCAAATGGCCATAGCAACCGGTATGAAGGGATTATCAGATTAGGCTGAATTTTGGCATGCTGCTTGAGGAGGACCTATTCATTACTCACTCCAAAAATCAATTTAATACCTTTAGAGGTAAAGTAGTAATTTGGCATTGAATGAAAGTATTACAAAAGCTCTCCAAACATTCATTATCTTTGCACTTAGTGAAAAAAGGAGTCATTTTAAAATGCCCCAAAAACATATTTCTAAGTGGAATCACGACTCACAAACTTGAGACATGATAGAATGATAATGAAACTACCCATTTCTATCAAAAACAGAAAATCGACTGATCCAAGCAAATTTACTATTTTGGGCTGTTTGCTACGTTGTGGTCCGTGCGACTTATTGTAGATTTTGAGGCGGCGGGTCACATATTTACTTTCAAACAGGCAACATAATTTGTAAACAAGACCGTGTTTGATTCATGCACATGTTCTGCCATCTGTCGCGATGAGTCATTTTCTGTCTGGTCTAATGCGCATGCCTCTTGTCAGCTTCCGGTGTTCGGGGAGAAAATTACCTCGAGAGCGTCTTAACAGGAGGGTTGGCCGGACGTTGTCGCGACAATGTCGCGGTAATTACGTTAAGTAACCCTAGGCGGGCTAGGGTAGAATTTATGGAAAAGTTTTCGCGACAACGTCCGGATAACACCACGCGTGGAGCGTCTTAACAGGCAGGGTAACGACAATTTGTCCGGACATTGTCCGGATAATTCAATTCCAGAAAGATCTGTTAAAGCTCATGTACAGTATTGGTGGCAAAAAGGAAATTGGAAAGAAACATGTTAAATATAGTCTCATGTTGTTCTCCTTGTATCAAAAGATGTCTGTAAGAAATCATTTGGTATTCCATCTGTGATTTCTGGTGAATTTCAGTGTAAATATCTGTAAGGAATGCTTGATCACTGCCATTATGCTAGGACCCGTCCACCCCGACGGCTCCCCGCACAGCAGTCTTGGGGCTTCGCATAGAGACAGCGTGTGTGCACTGTGTGTAGCTACTCATCATTGGTTTTACACGTGTGTTTACAGTGTATAGCCCATGCTGTCTTTGTTAGGATTTTACGTGCCTGTCCCGGCACATAAATTAGTTTTTTGCCTCTTATTTGTTTAATATTAAATTTTAGGAGGCGAAATATTCACAGTGTCTTAGTATTGCTAGTATCTTGCTATTTATCGACAAAAACTGAAGAAATCTGACGAACAGTTTTTGAGGGCTTACCAAAACTTTTCATGACCTTTAAGACGGGGCTTAAGAAAGAGAAGGAGGAGAAGGGGCATATAGGGGTATATCTCAAAATGATAGGGCATAAGTGCAGATTAATAATTTTGAAACAGAAGATTTTGATTCTAGAATTAAAAATGGGAATATGGTGTCAACATAAAGCGAAGAAGCAATGAGAAAGAGGGACAGAGAGAGAGAGAGAGAGTAGATAAAACTTACAGAACATGCGACATAGAAGGAAAAAGAATGAGGGAGAGAAGAACAGAGACTTATTATTTAGGAAGAGAGAGAGAGAGAGAGAGAGAGAGAAAGACTACTGTTATAAAGAACAGGAAAGTTTTTTTAAAAAACAACAAAAACAACAGAGTAATGGAAGAAGTTAGGAAGTTATGATAAATGTAATGTCTTAGTGAAGGTAGTCTATCAAATATATCTCTCCTTTTTTTTTTATAAATCGGATGGGGGGGGGGGGGGGGCTGCTTGCGTCCCAAATGTTAAGTGTATATTCGTGAAATATTTCCCCCATTTTAATAGGTTTTTTTTCTGTAGGTGCAATGTTCCATCTTCATGTTCTCCCATTCAATTCTACAAAATTCCTTTCTAAACGATGAGCCTTTCAACTGCAGTTTCTGTCAAATTGTAATATCCTTGTTAATATTTCAACTAGATGCAAACAGGAAGAATCCTTATGGCTGAAAACATATTATCACAATTTAGAATGATAAGTAAACAGAATAATTTCCAATTACAAACTATGGAGACAATAATTTTAACTCATTTATTGATACTCTGTCAAACACAAGTAATGTATTTTTTTCTGGAGCATTTTCTGTTGTATAACAGGACTAAGAAATCAGAGACACATGCACATTACGAATTGTCCTTTCTATAAACTAAACCAAACATCGGTAACATATATAACTTAAAGATATAAGACCTGGCTCTGAATTGCTATGGTATTTCCGTTAGCTATTGGACTGTGTCAGTCAAGTTTTAAATAAGCCTCGTTCTTTCATGTCTTGATAAAGTATTTAAATGATCATGCCATGATATCAAAATTGATGATCTATGTACGATGACGATAATTTGATATATACATGAATACATGAATAAATGAAATTAAATCAAGTCGAAACAATTTTTTGCGTTTTTAAGGTGTTTACCATATTCTCATCTTTAAGGACAGGCAGATTTTATATTTAAACATGGGCGATACTTAACACTAATGCAAGCTACCTTTAAACCATTATATATTTCTTCTTTGAGCAGTGAAGTGGCTGAGTCGATGAAGTTTTAGTTTCTAATTGTCCCTTTCCAACCACGCACTGAAAGGGAGTATGGTTTTTTTTAAACATGATAGTTATTTCCATTCTGAAGGTTAAATAAAGGTAGCATGCAACAACAACAACCAAATGTATTCGAAGATATAAAGGATGAATTGGAAATGGTCCAATCAATCAATAGATTTCATCGCATCAATAAAAAGAAAATATTCAAAGGATGAGAAAAAATCTTGTTTCGAAATACAATAAGTGGGTTTCAGATGATTGATTTAATTATCTTCCTCTTTTCGATATTAGAGTATTTAAATAAGAGAGATGGTGAAATAAAATGAGAGTACACAGTCAGAAAGAAACAAAGGAGAAGACAAGCTCTGATGAAATATAAGCCAATATTGGCTAACCACACTTTGTGTAGAATTTTCAAGCTTTAACGGCTTTAGGATTGCATTCATATCGTTTAATGTATAAAATCTTAATAACAGTCTAACAATTGTCTTCCAGCAAGCGTATTATATATAATTGTCTTTCTTTGTTCACAACATTCCCGTTTCTCCTCTTTTCCTTTATTCTGCCCTTTTCCTTGTTTCCTGGAACCTAAATAAATCATGTGCTTAACTATGCACTGTACAATACATACGAAATATATTGTCTAAACTCGTTAATTAAAGTATTTTATTGGAAGTGCTAAAGAAATCGCATGGTATTATTAGCGTTATTTTGAATAACATACAGCCCTGATCTTGCTTATATATTTGTCTAACGTTTAAAGGACGTACTCTACAAAAAAAAAAAAAAAAAAAAAAAAAAAAGGTGGGGGGACCTTGTTTTCTTTGTTAATTCCCCATTTTGCCTTATTTATAATGAAATTATTTAAATCCGTAGTTTATATTCAATATTATTTAAGCAATGCCTTTTTTTAATTATGTGAAAGAAAATTCCCTATTTTATGCATCCTATCTTGAGAAAGTTTTATTTGATAAAAAGTGGAAAACATATTTTAGTTGAAACTTTAAAACAATATTTTATTTTATATATCTTTTTAATTGAGGTGAGTTACAAAATACATTTAGATTGATGAATAGGAGCAGGACCATTTTGAGATGAAATTAAAACCCACTTTTTAGTCCATTCGTCATTTTCCAAACAATAAATATATGCATCATGTTCAATGAAAACAACAACAACAAAAAACTATATAAATCGAGATAGAGAAATAGAGAAAGAGGGGGAACAGAGAGGGTAAGGTAAAGAGAGAGAGAGAAGGAAAGAAAAAGAGGGGTGGGATAAAGAAATATTGGTTGAAGAGCATCGAGACAAACAGACTGCTATGATATTGTAAGCGATATTAGAGGGCGACATCTCTCTTTATTAAGCTTCTCGATGTTTATGACAAGTCATATATATATATATATATATATATATATATATATACTGTATATATGATATGCCTTTTTCCCTCTTTGAGAAAGCATCTGATTTGGCCCTTATTCTGGGTATAAGGCTGACGGCGCACCAAAACCCTATGTTTGGTATTACATCATTGTTTAGATGCTGTTGCGATTTATTTCCAAAATCGGATGGCAGTCCATCGTATAGTGTTCGGTGCATTGGCTTCAGCAGTTTTCCTGATGTACAATAAATGTCTGTTAGTGAGCAATATAATATTTCTGTGCAAAATTGTGAAGTAGCATTCAAACACCTTCACCTGTATTAGCACCTCATCACAACAATTAGGGATTAGTATGCTTCATCATTGTTATTTTCTCTGCGCTATATTCCATAAGAAACTATATGCAAGTTTGATCGAAATTACTTTTTAAAAAGATAGATTAGCGTATCTCGCACATGGGAATCACATCAAAATAATTATTATTAAAAGATGAAGAAAACAAATCGTTCTTAATTAACGTTTCACCCCCCCCCCCCCCCAAAAAAAAAGGAGACTTAAATCAAATCTGTTCCATTTCAAAAGGGACAAAATACACCATGCGATTACGAATTATTTCCTTTATACCGTTTTCTCTTAACCTATGTATTAAGATGTTTTCAGGTGTGGTTCAAATACCCATTTGGATCGATAGTATAACATTTTGATAGATCCAACAAATTTCTGGTATTTCCTATGAATATTTTTCTATTCATATTTCCTTTGGGAATACAAATCACAAAAATACTACCTTGAAAAAAGGTTAAAACTCCATTTCATTTCTATTAACAACACACTTTTTGTACAGTTTACTAATTTTACTAATTGAATCTAACATAGTAAAAGTCGTTTAAAGCATGCAATAAAAGCCCCAAAACCATTGACTACAGTTTCATTCCAAAAGGCGCTAAATCCATGAAAAATAGAATTATAACATAATTTTCAGGGCTCTTATTCCTTGAAAGAATTACATAGTGAAAAACTAAACCTACAATTCAGTTTCTCCACCATGAAAGTGTCGCTGATACTTCACTAAATACCGGCTCTAAGGGGAGCAATCATTCAGCGGAAAATCTGGCCCTTGTTCTTTATTCAGAGAAAACAATGGCACCGCCCGGTGCTTTCTCTGTTTAGAGGAATTATAGCGCCACCAGTGACCAGAATGAGAATGCAGCCGTGAATAGAATTCGCGGGCATTTCCGATTGGCGCCAATCAGGCTGTGAATCGGATCCCTCCGTAGGCAATAAATAGCCTCCACTGGGCAGTGTTCTAGTCATTTTCCTGATGACGATCAGAGCATACTGATCGAAACGTCGAGAACCACAGAGCTCTTAGCGGAGCTCAGCAGCCCTTTTCAGGGCTCTTATTCCTTGAAAGAATTACATGGTGTAACCCTGAAAAACTAAACCTACAATTCAGTTTCTCCACCATGAAAGTGTCGCTGATACTTCACTAAATACCGGCTCTAAGGGGAGCAATCATTCAGCGGAAAATCTGGCCTTTGTTCTTTATTCAGAGAAAACAATGGCACCGCCCGGTGCTTTCTCTGTTTAGAGGAATTATAGCGCCACCAGTGACCAGAATGAGAATGCAGCCGTGAATAGAATTCGCGGGCATTTCCGATTGGCGCCAATCAGGCTGTGAATCGGATCCCTCCGTAGGCAATAAATAGCCTCCACTGGTATAATTCTAGCTTCCGTAGATAAATTAACCAAAAAGGTAAGAAATGCACATACAGCGAAGCAACCGGTACCTTGGTGGACGAAGGAATGCACAAAGGCAGTCAAAATAAGAAACGCTGCAAAAAATCGTTTTGTGTATAAAACTCAACTATATGAGGATCTCCAGATTTATATGGAGAAAAAAAGAATTGCACAATCAGTCCTCCGGAAAGCAAAAAGGGAATACTGGAGAGACTATTGCAGGAAGTTCAATCGGATGGCGGATATTGGCGCCGTGTGGAAAAGAATCAAAGACATAAAACAATGTACAAATCATACAATACCTAATCTAATTATGGAAGATGGAAAGGATATTGGTGAAACAACAAATGAAAAAGCAAATATTTTCTTGAACGTTTTCAATGCTCTAGACTTAGATATAGAAAAGGAAGAACTTGCCAAGAGGAAAAAGAGCGAAGCAAATCTTTCAGAAATTATAAAGAACATGGAAAACCACGAGGACAATGTATTAAATGAAAATTTCATTCTCGGTGAACTCAATAGTGCCATGCTAGAACTTAAAGACACTGCTCCAGGAAAGGAAGGCATACGGTCCAAAATGATATGTAATCTCCCGGAAGAAACTATCAAAATGTTACTAGACCTGTACAATGAAATATGGAATAGAGGTCTTTTGCCTAGCCAATGGTCTCAGGCTATACAAATTCCGATACTTAAAAAAGGGAAAGACGCCTCAAATCCGTTGTCTTACCGCCCAATATCACTAACCCCAATACTGTGTAATTTAATGGAGAGACTTGTTAAAAACAGACTCTCGTGGTATATTGAAAGGGAGGATATTATTACGCCCATACAGTCAGGTTTTATGAAGAATAGAAGCACAACCGATCACTTGATTAAATTAGAAACAGATATTCATAAAGGAATGGCTAACAAAGAATATACTGTTGCGATATTTCTGGACCTGAAGAAGGCATACGACGTGGTATGGAGACAAGGTATAGTTTATGAATTACTCGATCAAGGCTTCACAGGTAAGATTTTAAAATGGATTTATGCATTCATGTCTAATAGAATGAGTCGTGTTAGAGTGGGCAACCACATATCAGAACAGAAAAAATGCAATATAGGAATACCTCAAGGGAGTGTTATTAGCCCCTTAATTTTGAATTTTATGATTAACGATCTAGGACAAATTCAGGATACTGTGGAAATATCAGTATATGCCGACGACATATGAATATGGTTTTCCCACCGGAATATGACTTTTATACAAAAGAAGTTACAAGTTGCTCTGGGCTTAATTGAAAAGTGGTACGATAGATGGGGTATGCATCTCTCATCTTCAAAGTCGAGAGCAGTAGTATTTGACAGAAAAGAGAAGAAAAATATTGATTTACAAATTTACGGCAAAAGCATTCAACTGGAAAAAGAACACAAATTCCTTGGAATATGGTTCGACTCGAGATTAACGTGGAACAAACATATAAATGAAATAACAACAAGATGTAAAAAAAAGACTTAATCTTATGAGGTGTATAGCGGGTACCAAATGGGGTAATAACTCGGAAATTCTTTACAATGTTTACACAGGCCTAATCCGATCTGTGTTAGATTATGGAAGTGAAGCTTATGACAGTGCGAGTTATTCGCTTAAAAAGAAATTAGACACCATACAATACCAAGTTCTTAAAATTGTCACAGGAGGAGCTCAATTAACCTCTCTGCAAGTTTTACAGGTCGAGTGTGGGGAAATGCCATTGCAACTAAGAAGGAATATGTTTACTGACAAATATCACTATTATTTACATGCAGCAAAAAGTAATCATCCTACAAAAAGAGTCCTATTACCATGTTGGCAATACGAAAGGTACTCTTGGAAAAGGGGCCAAGGTCCTTTTGTTAAAAGATTAAGGAACTTGGAGGTTGGTAGTGTTGAAAAAACTTACCGAATGCACGACAATCAAACCGTATTGGCACTATAAGATGCCAGGTATATCTACAGACATTAAGGATCTTGTCAGTAAGAAGTTTTCGTCATTAATTGAGTCAAAAAATTATGCAAATGAAATAATAAGAAAAAAATGGAATCACTGTTTAAGAGTCTATACAGATTCTTCTAAACAACAAGAAGGGTATACGGGAGCAGCTTTTTACACACCAAAACTCAGCGTAAGTAAACGTTTTAAAACATCTGATATCTCCATCATGAGAGCGAAATTGGTAGCTATTTTAATGGCACTCGAATGGATAGACGAATATCATCCAATCGCAGTCGTTATATTGACGGATTCAGTCTCAGCTCTAGAAGCAATTAAGAACGTTAAAAAATCGAGTATTGTAGTTGAGATATACGAAAAGTTATTGGCCATCAATTCCTTTGGAATCGAAGTAAATTTTGAATGGGTACCAGCCGGCAGCCCACTGTGTGGCCTATCAGGAAATGAACGAGCTGATTTGTTGGCAAAAGAATCTTCGAAGAAACAACACAGAGATATCATAGTAAACCAAAGTAAAAGTGAATTTATGAGAGAAACAGAAATTTATTACAAATCCACGTGGCAAAACCTATGGGATAACGATGAGAAAGGAAGACATTTGTATGGCATCAATAGAGATGTAAACTCTGTTTTCAAAGTTAAAGGATTTAACCGAAAGGATGAAAGATTAATTCATCAATTTAGACTAGGTAAATGTAATCTGAATTACTATAAATATCTAAATAAAAAACACAACACTGGACTATGTGAAGAATGCCAAACAGCAGAAACAATTGAACACTTTTTATTAGTATGCCCAAAATATGCAAGACAAAGAAATAGAATGTATAGTGTACTTGAGACAAAAAATCCAAAAGTATGTCACCTACTAGGAAATGAGGAATACATAGGAAAGGTGGTAACTTTCATAAAAGGAAGTGGAAGGTACAACGAATTGTGATGCTCAAGAGCATTACAGTTAGTTGTGTTATCAACATTAAAGTTAGGTAGTGAGATTTATCGTCACGTGTATACAGCACTAGAATTTATGATCTTAAGGAAATTAAAAAAAAAAAAATTATAAAGACTATAAAAGAGATAAAAACATGACAGGTGTTTCTGATGCTGTTACTGATGCGCATTTATACATTATTGGCTATAAATCGCCGATATTTTATTTTGACGATAAGGGGCTCCAAACTAACCTCTAAACATAACAAATTGAATCTATCTAATATACGTCTTCTTCATCCTTTCCTATAGTCGTCTTTATAATAACATGCTCAATAACAAATATAATAAGGTAACTGCCCTCAAACTAATATTAATCTTCAGTGCACAACGCCACCCAAGGCCATTGTCGATCCCACAGAGCAAAAATACGGCACGATCTGTGACACCGAGGAGAGGAAAACATCGCCCTCTCATACTGCCTGGCGAAAATCATCCAATGACCGAAGGAAAACGCCAACAATCCAACCAACAACAACAACAACAGTGTTCTAGTCATTCTCCTGATGACGATCAGAGCATACTGATCGAAACGTCGAGAACCACAGAGCTCTTAGCGGAGCTCAGCAGCTCTTTTCAGGGCTCTTATTCCTTGAAAGAATTACATGGTGTAACCCTGAAAAACTAAACCTACAATTCAGAATTATAAAAGTTCTTCTAAAATCGAAATATCCAAAATATTACTGGATTTTGAAAAATATGATTTAAAAGCCTTAATAGACAATATTCAAACTGAAGTGAGGTAATAGAGAACAGGGAAAAGTGGTAAAAGGTTAAAAAAATGGGTTTAGTCCGTTTTTGAATTAAACTCTTCATTTGATGATAATCCCGAACAAAAAACACCACCCCCCCCCCCCCCAAAAAAAAAAAAATAAATAAAATAAAAAAAATAAGTGGTGGGAGTTTCATTACGCGAAAAATAATGGGCAAACTGGCAAATTTGCCTAGGGGTTTATTTTCCCAGAATAGGACATTCAATTATTTTTTAAAACCTTTAGTAGCTCTGTAGGTAACTGGTTTCAGACTCGTCTCAACCATGCTATTCTGGTGTCATTCCACCCTCCCACCCTCACGCTATCACTCTATCTTACCCTTCCCTTTGTCTATCTCTCATTTTTTTCTATTTTCTTCATTTTCATTTTCGTCTTTTAAAAATCTATTTTCCCCTTTCTTCCTCCCCCTTCACTCCTCCCCCTTTCTCTCCGTTTCTCCCCTTTTACCCCCTTTTCCTATTACTAATCATTTGTCGGAGTGGGGAAGGGGTGGCTGATGGTGCCCCCTGCGATAAAATGAATTCCATTTATTCAACGAAGGCCTACGATCTGGGCGAAAAATTATTTCTTTTCTCATGATCAGCTTTGCACCAAAAAAAAAAAAAAAAAAAATAAATAAATAAATAAATTACTATTTCCAGTAGTGCATTTGAGGTAAATAATCATCAATGTGCTGCTAAAACCTTGTTAATCAAAGAACTTTCCTCAAAATCTTCGATCGATAGTCTTATCCATAAACCGAAGACAATATTAAATATCCTCAAGGTTATGCATGCAGTGACAAATATATTTGTTCAAAAACTGTAATTAACCCATACGATGCCACAACCTTGTGTAGTGATTTGCGTAGCGGTGCCACGTATGTACATGTGTACGTTAATACTGTCGAAATTTTCGCTAATTCTCTTCGCTCGCTCGCTACTAATACAAATTCATTTAATTCTGCTGTTTCGAATGATATATGATATGATATAATATGATATTTATTCATCTTTCTTCCTTTCACATGTCACATAGAACATAACATTCAATTATTATACGCATTTACAATGCAATGAATGATGCTAAAATTGTAAAAAAATAATATCATTTCAAAATCAAAATAAATAGAATAAGCAAGTTATGAAAAAGATGGACATATTAAACGTTTATCGCCCGATCTCCAACCCCGTCCCTGACATAAATACACTCCAAATATCCCTACTTATGTTTAAAGTCTCTATACATCAAGTTCCATCCCCACTTAATGATATGTCTATGCTTAACAGAAGCATTGACTTCATTCATACCCAAATCCGTAACGCTAATAATTACCACTTAAATAATCCTAAAACTTTGTTAGCACACAAATCTATTAGACATACCGGTCCTGACATATGAAATTCACTACCAGATGCAGTCAAGTCACACACTACTCTCTATTCTTTCAAGGCAGCAGCCAAAAAGTACCTCATCAAACAGTATGATGGCTCTGGGCGTAAATAACATATTACATCTTCTTCTCTCCTCTTTCTCCTTCTTTCTTTCTCCATCCTCCCCTTCTCCCTTTCTATATATATATATATATATATATATATATATATATATATATATATATATACATATCTCTCTCTCTCTCTCTCTCTCTCTCTCTCTTTGCACCCCCTACACTTCCCACTTTTCATTTCTTCCCTCCGCCTAACTCTTTCCCAATATCTCTTCAACACAGTTCACCTTTCTACTTACCATCCTCTTCTATTTATATTTTCTTTCTCCATACACCTCATCTCATCCCCATCCTTAATTGACCTCTATACTTGAATACAACGAAAAGTCTCTTTTTCTTTTCTTTTTTTTATCCCCCTTTCTTTAGTATTTCCTATTTTTTGTAAAGGATTGTCACGCTATCAAGCTTTGCTTATGTGACAACCCTTCTTTATGATTCATTTACGTTAATTATACAATGCAATTACTATATTTGAAAATGCATTAATATTTGTTATGTTGTAATCAGTTTGTAAATTATTTTTGAAGAAAAAAAGGATCATAAAGATAGATAAATAAATCAAATCAAATCAAATCAAAGTAAGTCAAGATGGTGATTAACCAAAAAAAATGTTGAAATACATGTATGAAAGTTGACCAGGATCCCCCATTCCGAACGCAGAAGGTCTAGATACGCCACGATATACCTGGGAACACTCAAAGAAAAAAAAAAGCAAAATTCCACTAAAAACAACAACAAAAAATGTTTCGGCATATGTTATGTCAAACAGCGAACGCACATCTGGCTGGTGTATTGATATGATTATAACCGGCATAAGTGATTTTACAGTGGTAGAATAAATGAACGTCATAGAAAAAATGACATCATTCGTTAACGTGTCTAGACAATTTTAAATTCAGTTATTTCTTATTTAGAATTCTTGAATTCTTCGTTGCACTTATTTCGAAAGGACATTGCTCATTCAGAATGCACTCTTGTACGGTATTTAAGCCGGTTTTTTTTCCCCGGAAGGTTCATAATTGCAAATGTTTGTTTTCCCGATGGTTCATATTTCCAAAGGTTCGTTACACCGACGGATCGTAATTCGGAAGGTTCATAATTCTGAAAATGAAAAAAAAAAAAAGGGCTCATAATTCAGAAAAAGAAATAGCGTCCATATTTCTGAAAATTAAATACGGTTCAAAAAAAAAAAAAAAATAATAAATAAAAAAATATAGGGTTCATAATTCATTAAAAAAAAAAAAAAAAAAATGAAAAGGGTTCATATTTCCGAAGGTTCGTAATTCCGAAAAGTTATGTAGGGCTGTATTGCATTTTTGGAATTACGAACTTTCGGAATTATAAACCCTTTTTCATTTTCAGAATTACCAACCCTTTTCATTTTCGGAATTACGAAACTTCGGAATAACGAACTTTGGAGTAATGCATCAAATGTTCGGAATTATGTACCTTATTTCATCTTCGGAATTATTAACTCCCTGCTATGGCAAATTTGTTTTTCGAAAGTGCGAACCTCCCCCCCCCCCCCCCCCCCCCCCCAAGTTATCTGTTTTAAAGTTGCTCTCCGGATGTAAATAAAATCTTGTCTAATTCATCAAAATCACATATCTGTATAATCGATATAATGTTATGTATTTGAAGTGCTGCTCAAAGCTCACTGTCAAGATCGCTATATATGGCCATGATGAAACGGGCTACATTACAGAATTTGAGATCGTGTCAGGAGGACCACAGAGTAGGCAAGATCATTGTCAACCTGAATAGCAGACTCAGCAAGTGTGTTGTAATAAGTCATCGCTTTGACGTACCCATCAATGACATGGAGAAATGAACAAGAGATCTCCTTCCATCTAAACATTGTGGCCATTGTTCAAATTGGTGGCAGCAAAAGGGAATACACTTCAGCTCGTGTATGAAGATTGTAGATCGATTTTACAGTTCAATATGTCATCCTGAAGGAAAATATGCTATTCTCCTTGTGAGAGCTTGGTAAAAAAGCTGTATTTCAGAATGACAATAATCCATAGTTTTGTTCTAAGCAAAAAATGCTTTTCTGGAGAGGTAACAGATGGATATGTTGGAGTTACATAGTATGCCAAATAACCTAAACCACTTAAGCTCCTTGGGGGCATTCTATAACAGACAAACTGAAAGAACAAAAAATGTCCAACTTTTGACCCCTCCGAGAAGGTGCTGTGGACAAATGGAACAGCATGTAGTCAGATACAGAAGTAATATTGGCCAGTTCTGCGCCGATTACAAGTGATATAGTGCTTACAAACAATGACAAAATTACAAAATTTTGACATTTATTCCAATGTGATATAGTACAGGGATGTACTTACTTTTGTTGCCACCAATTTGAACATTGTCCTTAGTGCGCTACACTGTTGCAAAGGAATAAATATCTTTGTACCGATAGACATATCACTGACTGTCTACTCTAGCATTCTTGTAAGGCTTGTGCATTTAGTAAGTTTTTCTTAGTCGTTACACTATAATTTTTAACTTGCCACCAATTTGAACAATGGCCACAATGTTTAGATGGAAGGAGATCTCTTGTTCATTTCTGTTCACTGTTGTACCCCCCCCCCCCCCCCCTCCTTTGTTGGATACTGTACCTACATTTTATAATAAGTCGTGCAAAATTGTACTCAATAATAAGTTGACATTTTACCCAGCACTTTTTCAAAAAGAACGCACATGTAAGCAAGTCATATCAGGGCACTCAGTCTCATGTTTATTATCTAATCTTCAATGTCAAATTTACAATGGTGAAGACAGAAACGTTTACATCTTAAAAAGCTTTTTCTTTTTTTTTAAACTTCTTAAAGGATTAATAAAGGGGGCTCAGGACACTTTCATATACGTTTTCCTTTCGAGCTACGATCAGGTTTCACATTTGGAAGACCAGAGTACGTGTACTAACTAAATGGACATGCAACCCACAGCATCTGGGCAGCAATATATGACGCTTAACAGTGATGTAACCGCCATTGCTGACGATCTCGCGTGTTATGTAGGCCCTTCTCTCCCAGGAAGTATAACCCAACAACCATGGCCACGGTTTCTGTTACCCTACTTATGCAGGGGAGGTTTCAATTAGCTAACAAAAATGAGAATCCTTTGTATGTCAATATTACAACCGTAAACAGTGATCAAACATTTCCCTCTTAGTTATGTATACCCTAGGCGTTGAATTGGTTCATAGTTTAGTCATTTAATACAGATAATGATAGATTTGAGCGTATCCAGTGTCATAATTGTTATGGAGATTTTGTACTTGAAGTTTATGTAAACAGACATTCACATCACCATTCAGTCTACTAACAACTTTTTCAAACATTCTAGAAAGACTCGTATATACACGGAGAATATATATTTTTTTTTACACGTTACTGAGTTTTGTCTGACTGTCAATTTGGATTTTGAGAAAAAAAACAAAAAAACAAAGGCCTACTTCTTCATCTCCTAATCTTCATTTCATCAATAATACTGCGCCTGCTATTGACAATCTTTGTCATACAGTTGGTTTATTTTTTGGACTTCTCCAATACCTTCGACACCATTGACAATAATATTCTCTCGTGAATTATATCATTACGGTGTTAGGGGGAAGGACTTAGAGTGCCACACAAATTATCTCACAAATAGAACACAATTTGTTTCACTAAATGGAGTAGAGTCAAGTAAACAACTAGTTACTTGCGAATTCCTCAAGGGAATATAATTAGCCCAATAATTTGTATTGCATATGTAAATGAACTTCAGTATGCATCTCGTTTAATGTCATTTAGTCTGAACGCAGATGATTCAAGTGTATTTCCCCCCACCAGAATCATTAAACCTTGAGGTTGTTAATTCTGAATTGCATTGTATTTGTGAATGTATATTTTGCTCTCTATGTTAGGGGATTCGTGTTCTTATACTATATTCAAAATATGGGCTTCAAATATTAATTATATAAAGAGATATTGCAATTTTAATCACACTCTCTATAAGTGTAAAACCGACTCGTGAAAGACTACTCGACGCACACGTACGCGTTCGCCAAGATAAGGACTCGCTCGGAACCAAACTCGAAGTTCGGTTCCGCCCGAGCACTTTCATGTTATTCTTTATTTCCTTCATACTCCTTAACTGTTGACAGATAGTTCTTCGAGATTGATTTCATATTTTCTAGCTGTACAAAAATTATTTTTTCAGGTGATTGGTACACTTTAATATAGGCCTATGTTGAAAAGGTAAAGATACGGTAACATTCAGTGTGTCTATTCACGAGAGTTGCAAATCTTTGTATAGTGACATTTTCTTACATTTGTACTTGTTATTTCTTACATACACAGATACCCAAACACACGCACAGACGTACACTTGATATATTGTACCCGAGACAGACTGACTAGCTGAACATATCGACATATACCTGTGATCACTCTTTGTAGTGCTTTTATTACCCCAGCATGGATTCTCTTCTCTTATCTTAGATCCTTCACCATGTCCACCTGATTCCATCTACAACATTACATCCGTAAAGGGAAACGAAAGTTGAACTGTTCCCTTGCCCACGGATCCAAATCACTGCTATCTATACATTGGAAAAGGGGGCATACTGAGAGCATAATATTCTCATGCAGGAGGGATGCATGCTACAAAAACAACGAAAGCTTCAAGCAGGGGGGATTTACAGCAGTGTGTTCAAGATACCAAATATAAGCCTAGGTGATAATGGTCAATATAGATGCGAGATTCATACACCATTATGGAGAACAATTTGCATCATCAACCTAATCGTCATTGGTGAGTCGTTTTTCTCTCTCGCTTCTTCCATATTATTCGACATAAAATATGGATACAAAACCAAAGTTAAATGCATGGTGCTTGCCATATATTGCTTAAGTCAAAATGGGTACACAGGTAGCAAGCCCATATGGCCCGCATGTGGGCCCCATGTGAGCAATCCCAGATGGCCCATATGGATTGAACCTGGGGCCCATCTGGGTAAAATGTGTGGGTAATATATAAGGGAAATGTGGGCTATCTCATATTAGCATCATTTGTTGGCACCAATATAGGTCCCACATGGCCATGCCCATATGGGTCCCATAAATTTTTGCACCCGTGACCCATGTGGGACCCATATGGGCTGAACCTGGGGCCCATCTGGGTAAACTATGTGGTTAATATAATGGGGGAAATGTGGTTTATCCCATATGGGGATGACCTGTGGGCTCCATTATGGATCCCATGTGGTAGGACCTATATGGGCCCCACACATTTTTGCACCCAATATTCATATGGTACAAATATGGGCCATCCTAGATGGCCCATATGTGTTGCATTTAATTCACTGTTGTGCATGTGGGCCTGGATGCCCACAATACCTCAATATAAAACTATTAGAATAGTGACATCACAAATAATTTTTATTTACAAATGCCTCAATTAGCTTACATGTGTGCACGGTTGAAATGTGAAATTATTTGTTCTCTTTGTGTTTGTGTTGTTTCTTTCCCATTCAGGTGGATTTGCCCGTGTAGGTAATCTCCATATAACACCCATTGGCATTAATATATCTTGTCCACATTGGTTTGCCCAGCTTATTCCCATATGACACCCATATGTTGGTATTTATATACCTAACCCACATATTTTTGCCATGGTTTTTTTTTTTTCATATGGATAGGTTTATATCTAATCCATAAGGTTTTTTTTTTTTTTCCAGCGTGTTCCCATATCACATCCTTATGGGCATTTTACATATCTTTCCCACAAGGGTATGCTCGGCAAATCCCCCATGATACCTATATGTGTATTTACATATCCAAACCACCCGGGTTTGCCCAGCTTATGGACACATGATACCCATATGGGCAATTACATATTTTACCAAGGTGGGTTTTCCCAGCTTATTCCCACATGATACTCATATGGGCATTTACATATTGTTTCTAACATGGTTTTGCCCAATTTATTCCCATATCAGACCAATATGGACATTTACATATGTTACCCATATAGGTTTGCCTAGCTTATTCGCATATCACACCCATATAGGCATTTATATATCTTTCCCATATGGGTTTGCCAGACCAGTTCCTAAATAGTACCCCTATGGGCATTTACATATCTTTCCCACAATTCTTTGTCCAGTTTATTTCCATATCACACCCATATGGGCATTTATATATTTTTCTCACATTGGTTTGCGCAGGTTTCTCCCATATTATACCCAGATGGTTATTTACATATCTTTCCAACATGGGTTTGCCAAGGTTGTTCCCATATCACTCTCATATGGGCATTTATACAGTGCGTCCCAGAAAAAAGCTAACAGTTGGAAAAATTCTCCCCAAATTAATGTTTTAAAATATGTTTAGGAGATGTTCATACCTGTGGAAAGTTAGGGTCTCTCCTATCAAATGATACCGAAATATCTCACTGTATTTTACGCTTGAGTGAGCAAAGAATTTTTTGTGAAAGGGAGCAAAACCCAGTCTTGACAGGAATTGATATTGGCTCTGGCTGGTATCAGCCTAGCTGAGAGTCATGTAAAGGCTTATAAATTTCCATACTCTGATCCATAAAAGTCAATTTATGAAATAACAGGCTATGTTCTCTGTATATCCTTACACATCCAACAACATCTTATGCTTGAGTGAGCAATTAACTACTTCGCTGAGTGTTTCAAAATGTTACTTTTGGTTAGTCTTTTAAATTCATCTGGCTTGCTCACTCAACCATAAACTTTTGATGGGGTATATCAGGAAATACATTGAACAAAGTCTGTTCCTTCATAAATCGTTTTTTAATGATCAGAATATAAAATGTCTAATTCTTTTCATGACTCACAACTTGTCTCATACAAGCCAGAACAAAAACAAACATTTGTCAAGAATGGATTTTGAACCACTTCACAAAAGTGGCTTTTGCTCACTCAAGCGTAAAAAAATTGTGAGTGATTTTGCCGTCGTTTTATAGAAGAGACCCTAAGCTAACCATAGGTTCTTTTTTAGCTATCAGTTTTAAACTCAACTCTGTTGATACCAATCGGAACAAATACCAATTCTTGTCAAGTCTGAATTTTGCACCCTTTCACAAAAGTGGTTTTAAATCACTCAGGCCTAATAACTAGTCAGATATGTTGGTGTTATTACATAGGATGAACCCCAAGCTCTCTTCAAGAATCAAAATGTATTGAAAATATTCAGAAATATTTAGTTGCGGAGACTTTTTCCAAATGTTTCCTTTATTTTGGGGGGGGGGGGCACTGTATAACTTTCCCCTAAGGGTTTGCCCAGGTTGCTCCCATATACATATCTTTCCCCACATAGATTTGTCCAGCTTATTCCCATATCTCACCCACATGGGCATTTATATATCTTTCCCACATGGGTTGGCCCAGGTTGCTCCCATAATTATCATACCCAGATGCGCATTCACATATCTTTCCCACATGGGTTTGTCCAGCCTGTTCCCATATCAGACCAATATAGGTATATGCATATCTTTCCCACATGGGTGTGCCCAGCTTATTCCAATATATTAACCATATGGGCATTTACATATCTTACCCATATGGGTTTGACCAGGTTTTTCCCATATGATACCCATATCTTTCCCACATGGGTTTGCCCAGCTTTTTCCCATATCAACCCAGATGGGCATTTACATATCTTTCCCACATGGATTTGTCCAGCCTGTTCCCATATCAGAACAATATAGGGATATGCATATCTTTCCCACATGGGTGTGCCCAGCTTATTCTCATATGGTACCCATATGGGCATTTACATATCTTACCCATATGTGTTTGCCCAGGTTGTTCCCATAGTATACCCAGATGGGCTGGCCCAAGGAGATCTCCATATGGTTTAACCAGTATGGGTCCCATGCTTAACACAATTTAGATTATGATGTATGGCAACATTTGTCTCTCTGTAAAAAAAAAAAAAAAAAAAAAAAAAAAAAAAAAAGGGGGGGGGGGGAGATGAAACAAATCTAAAGTCATAGAAATCTAAATGCAATGGTACTTACAACGAAATAATAAAACTACATTTTCTTTTCAGCACCGCTAGAAGGGTTAATCCTTATGAATACCAGTAACGATTCAACAATCAACCCCAACTCTTTGAAGGTTTTAGCAGATGTCAACACGTCTATTTCATGTCAGACCAACTCTTCAGTTAAACCACCCGTGAACTTAGAATGGATAACTGGAAGACAACTTCGCCTTTATGAGCATGGCGATGTGTATGATTCTCGTCATTTTGTGTCTTCTCGGGTATCATTCAGACCATCTGCAGAAGATAATGGAGCAGTTTTAACATGTTACGCGATACAGGACCAGGACATGCACGTGGAAATCATACAAACATCATTCACGGTTTATGTGGAAGGTTAGCATTTAGATTAGTTTATTGGATTTGATCATGTGAAATTTCGATCTTCTTTTTTAAAGCCTATCTTTTAAAGGTAATATACAGTAGTCGTAGCAAAATGAAAGTTGGCATGAAACTGCTCAAAAACAGTCTCATATTGTTCGGCTTGCATAAAAAGATACATGAGTGAGATAATCCGGTATTCTATTCATGATTTCCGGTGATTTTCAGTAAAATAATTCAAATGATCGAATATCAACGATTACCTTATACCCTCGCTAAGGACCACCTACCCCGACGCTCCCGGCTCAACGACGCACAGCGGTTCGCACACACTGTTTACACGTGTGTGAACTGTCAACGCGGTACCGCGCTTGTAATTCGATGTTTATTTGGGGGGATATTTTAGCCATTTCTAAACCATTTTTCTTCAAACAAACGTCACCTACGTTCGAAATTAATCATTTCACAACAGTATATGTGACCCTGCACGACGGTTTCAGGCGGAATTCGCAAAAATCAAAAAGTCTAATTTTACATCTTCTAGAATCTCTGATTCATAAGCTTTAAAATGATGTATAACAACTCTATTTTGCTCAAGTAGAAGTCATCGTAAAAAGCGATTAAAGACACGGAAAGTATCAGAATAGAAATCTAAATAACGGAGAAAATCGCATTCAAAGTTTGGGTGCGAAGCAAAAGCTGAGGGTGCGAAATTCAGCGTGACCCGCTTCGAAACTTCCTTAGCAACGTCCCCCCTTGAACTTGCCCTCTCGAGCATGAGGCAGAGTAGCGTGCCGTGTGCAAACAAAAAGAAATTACTCAAGCGGTACACTGTCACGTGACAGGCTCGCTCCATTGGTCAATGGCTGACCCAGGGCTGACCATTGCGCGGGCTTTTTGTTGACTTTTAGCCGCGGACCTGAAGGTGGATTTGTGACACCGCAAACGCAATCGTTGTCCTTGCTAAAAAAAACATTTTACACTCTTTTCGTATACTTAACCAGCATGAATAAAATCAGAATAAATCTTGTCTTGACTCTAGAGAATAGAACGAGACACGCACGGGAGGGTGGGGGTGAAAAAAGGGCTCCTTCTTGTTCATTTTCAATGCAAGAATCAATAGCAAAATAGCGCCGAGAAGCTTGGGGATAATATCCTCATAGCGGGCCCGCCAGGGCAGGATCTTCTCACCTTCACTCATTCAACAACCGCATGATTACAAATGAGGATTACGTATTATTTGGCAAGTGAGGCAAACAGTTAATACCCCCACCCCAGAAAGGGAGAGATAAATAGATAGAAAGAGAGAGAGAGAGGGGGGGGGGGGGTGAACGGAGCAATATTATTACATGTGCATGTAGTTGCATTTACGGAGCATTATTCTATTTCACCTGTGACTAGAAATCGAAATATCGAAATTACCAAATTTATATTGTTAACATGTTAAAACTACACTTAACGTAGTATTACGTAGACTTCAAGACCCTCCCCGTCTTATTTTGTTTTCGCATCCTTCACAATGCTAAAATAAAATGCACCCTCTGGAAAAAAAATAATAGAAAAATGCACCTCTTTAAACTTTAAATGTATGATATTTTAGACACGTATTAATCAAGCTAAAAGAAGAAGAAAGGAAAACAATTTTAAAGGAAATCTCAGGAATTTTCAACTTTAATCAAAATATTACGTTAACAAATAAAAGGTCAGACGCTCATTCCGTTTCCCATAAAATTATGTCACATTCTCTATTATACCATCATGGCTTCTTAAAACTAGCCGCGAAGCGAAAGTGGCTTATAGTCCTACTGAATTAAAAATAATTGGATTTTGAAAAGAGACTTCGTCATGCTGATGGCGATGAATTGTTTAATATCATATGAAATAATTTTATGAACGTTGAAAAAAAAAAATTAAAAACAGGCTGATATAGGCCGACATTCCGACATTATCGCGAACGGGAAACCATATAGTTTATACATAATAACAAAAGCGATTGCTATCTCTCGTTGGGCCAGGTTATCTATATTGTTTTGTTTTGTTTTTGTTTTTTGATGTGTAATGTTCATTATTTAAAGGTTTTACGTTATACAAGTCATAATGAACGCAACAGAAACTAAAGTGAGCAAATCCAACTCTGGACCCATTGTCCTACAAGTCAGCCGAAATTGCTTGCTTTGTGTCCAGCACATCGCTTTGCCCGGCAGTCTGCTCAGATGTCTGTTATTTTAATCGAAATGCCTGTAAGTGTTATTCACTATTTCTGACCTGTTATTTATTATTTCTGACCTGTCTTTGTCTTTGTTTTACCAATGAGGGGAAACATTAGTTTCGAGATAATCTCTTACCAGGAGCATAAATGTAAACTTGATGTTTATCTGCAGAAACACATAACCTTCAGGCTGACAAGTACCTTTAAATACGAATATAATTTTGTGAACAATGTTTTGGATTTATAAATCGGAAGGAGTGTAACAAAAGCATTATACGTCATTGCATAAGTCATTGTAATAATTTCTGACATTGCTAAAGACATAATGTGGAAAACAAAATCATCATCATATCATAACTTTAACAGAAAAACCCAACAACTAAATATTGTGTTATAAAACATAGATGATTTACCAATTCACTACTTTTTGGTGATAATTATCTACTTTTTATAATAACATTGAAGGGACGGAAATTAGTTTCTTTGCTTTTTGCTATTTCTAAGGAAGGATTCCCCATATTGGAAGGTGACACTGGCCTAAAATTACGATGTTCTTTTTCAGTATCATCCCTTTCGCATAAATTGTCTCTGCGTTGGAAAATGGTCAATAAACAAGATATAGCTTCGATTCAAAGTAATGGATCTGAAGTTATAATGTTCCACAGGGTCCATCGCGAAGATGCAGGAGTCTATATTTGCTACGCCAACCTTTCTTCTGGTTTCGTTCTTCGAACGGACAGACGTCTTATTGTTCAATGTAAGACGTGCTTACAATATTTTCTATATTGCGTAGTTTTTCCTTTATGAGGAGATTCATTTTAATATGGATTTCTAATATAATTATAAACATATATCTTTTAAAGTTTAAAGTTAAAATCATTCATCCATGATTACATAATTTTCTTCTAAATTGTAAGTAGGACTTGTAGAGACTTTTTAGTGATCAAAATCTATATTAGACTGCAAAATCTGAGGTTTTCCTGTGTGTTTGATATCCGTAGATCCTCCAAGAATCATTCATGTGAATATCAATGAAGGATGGCACCCTCTTATTCCTATGTGAAGCTGATGCCTTCCCCAAGGCCACCATATCTTGGTTCCTTTCTGGAAGTGGCTCGTTGGGTAACACAACACTTGTTACTGTCGTGGGGTGGGTTGGATTAGATACCCAGGGTTGTACCATATTAGGGAACAGAACTTTGGAAGAAAGCTCAGGAACACCAGATCTTGGCTTCTTAGATTTTATTGAAGCATGACAGAAGTAGAGTATACACTACGAGAACAAAAACCAAAACCCTGCAATAAACAGAGAAAAAGAACAAATGATGAATAACACCATTCCAAAATACATTGTATCATATGCATCACACAAGTACATAATAAATTGTAAATGTTAAATATGATACAATTTCCACCAATGTCTTATAAAACTCAAACATTGCTATTGTAAAGGTACATGTATTAATTTCTATCAGTTATCCATATATTGAATTACATGCATTCTCTAGAAACAATTAGATATTTACTTTATCTTTCATCTCTAAATCAATTGTTGTCAAAAATATACAAGCATAGGATATAAATGACACTCTAAACAAAATTGTCCAATAAGAATACTAATGCCTACCCAAAGTCAAGAGGCTAGTGGTGGTAACCCACCACCAACACCATCCAGGATACCAACTTCGAGCACTGCGATACTCTGTGCACAGCAGAAATTCTATTGCTGCATGATGGAACAGATATCGGATCAGCTATAATAAGGAAAGCAATAAACAATCATAACTACGAGGTAATCATGGAAATTGTTTTGGATTCCCTAAATAACAAAGCAGAAATTACATTTCTCAAAAAGTTTACTCCTTTCAAACAAGATGAATACCAATCATGATATCAAACCACCGATACTATACTAGTGTTATTTTATTTTATTTTGCAATAATGAATAATCAAATGAATAAGTGGAATCATGTTCATTAATTCCCACCGAATTGTGATCAACTAGTGTAACTCAATTAAATTGCATATTTCTGTCTATTAAGTTTTCTACAACCATACATTGTCATAGTTTACTCATCTGATACTGCAAATGAAAAAGTAATTCATAATTGTAGCCACAACCCAAATATGGACATACCCATAACTCGAATACAGCCATACCCATACATAGACTCAGAGTGTACATACAAGTTGCAACTGTTTCAATCAATACAATCAAATAAGTGATTTAACTTTCGGTAGTTAAAATTAAAGTGCTCTGTTCAGATCATGCTCCTAATGAAGTAAGCATAAAGTTTTAGTGTAAGAATCAAAATCAGAAACCTTCATATTAACTTCTATATAACGTGATAACGCTTAGGGCATGACTCACCATGGGCGCCGCCATTTTGAAATACAATGTTTATACACGAACGCCCTCTATGTTGTCTTTTGAACAATCTATTAAAACTTTACACTTCAATTCAAAGAAAGTCATAAATTTTGGATCTTGTTAAATAATCCAGTATTCTCTACACTCAACATTATTCTTAACGATAATGTCTAGCAAAAAGTAAAATATAAATCAATATTTTTATTTTTCATAGGCTACTAACCACCTCAACCTTGAGACAAATTAACTTTCTTTCCTGAATCAAAAGTAAAAGCGATTAAATCCAACATTACAATGAGTCGTCTTCATTTCCAATTATCCTAAAACTGCAACTATTCAAATAATTACATTTCATTACAACCCTAATTGAGAATAAAATAAAACAGAACTTACATCAGCCCTTCTCCAGACTTGCTTCGATTGCAGTTCCGACTTGCACCAGAACCGGAACATGCAATGAACTAGCTTACCTAAAATGCCTTGCAAGTGGTGCAACCACGGAACCACCCTAAGAAAATATCACTCCGCTACAGAGTTGTAAAACTATAAAACAGCCAATATTTCTAAAGAAATACATACTCTTGTTTCAGTCGATGATAAGATAACAAAATCCTCCAGATTCATCAATTACATAATTATGATAAGAAATAATAACCATAGAATTATTTTATCATAGCGTACAGACATCGATCATCCCAACTCTATCAAAGTGATTTGGTCAATCAAAAGAATTCCAACCACCTGTACGCAAAATAGTATGCAAATTGAGTCGTTCTTCTCAAGTAAGCTAATCAAAATTCCATTTCCTGACATTACTATTGGTAATAAATCTCTACTATTCACCTTTCTCTGTCTAAATCAATAAGAGGTGAAGAGATCACATGCATAGCAGAAAACTTTCTCGGGAACGACTCATATTCGATATTCATCGCTCCTGTCGTTCCATCATGTGAAACAGGTAAATATTCACTTCCATAATATTATATGGTCAACAAAAGAGAGATTTGCAAACAAGAATGAACAGACATACCCGTTCTTCCTATTCTTCTTTAACCGCTAGTACGTCATGAAGAGCTACCGAAGTGATTATACTTTTTCCTTGTCAAAAAGGTTAAGAAGGAAACGTGGTAATAATGGCTTTGTTCTCTTAAAGGTGTATCAAGGATAGTACTGATTGTGGTTCCATGGGCATTGGTTCTTCTGTTGCTCGTTATTTTTCCAAGCTGGATCCTTCGAACAAGAATGCAAGGTATGTATTTCAATGCAGAGATAGCATTAATAATGTTTAGAACCAATTTATCGTCGCAACAAGTAGGTTCGTTTCCTTACAGCCTCCTTTCAATATATTATTTTTCAAACTAATTTTTTTTAAAGCTAATAGTTTGAAATCTAAGTGCTTTAAAGTTTTCATAAAACAGAGACACAGATTCAGACATTGTTTCCATGATAGATATTCAACAAGGAAAACTACAAAGGGATCAAACAGTTATACAACCTGTTTGGATGCAGTTTGAAGAAATAAAACTAAAGCGCCATTCAAAAGTTTGCTTTCTCCCAAAACAGAGGTAGCCCAGTCTTCGACATCTTCTTCAATCCGATCTATTCCTCATTCACCAAAGACACCATCAATATCAGAGCATCTTCATTCAGTTACTGACATCTCTCTGAAAGCATTGCCTTCTACCTCAGGACAGGCAACACGAGGACAAGTAAGGTTTCAGCTAGGCCTATAGCCTATACATCCATCGGTTAATATTCTCAGGCTACACATTTGTTTATACTTATCTCAGTGTTTTCGAGTAGAGATTTCAAGGAATAATGATCAAACATTTGAAAACCCATTTCCTTTTCTTACTTAAATTGCAAAGTAGGGCTATCCTTAAAACAGATTTATAATGTATAACATTCGCCAGAGAGATATATATATATATATACGTTAATGTTTTTTGTAGGAATTTAATATACCTATAAATTATAAAATATGTTGTGTAAACTTCTACTTCATATTGTTTAAAACTTTACCAACCCAACATGTAATGGGTAAAGTTTTCCCAACATTTTTTTTTAAAGAACATCTAAGCAAGTCTTGTCAGGGTATTCCACTTAACTTTCTCATTATCATCTAATCTTGAGTGAAAGGTTGTTAAAAGAACAATGAACGAAGACAGAAACGCTTAAATTTATCTTAAACAACCTTGTGGATTTTTCAATGAATAAAAAGGGATCACAGAATACTTTGATTTACGTTTTCCTCTCAAACTACGACCAGGTTTCGCATTTAGAAGACCAAGGTTCGTGCTCTGCATACATGGAAATGCAACCTATAGCACAAGGGCAGCAATATATGACACTTATCAGTGATGTAACCGCTACTGAGGACAACCTCGCGTGTTGTGTAAGCCCTGCACTCACTCGGAAGTACAAGCCGACAACCGTGGACAAATCTTCTGTTAGTGACCCTACTTATGAGAATGCGGGGGAGGTTTCATTTAGCTGTAACAAGAGGGAGAACCCTTTATATGTCAATACTACAATTGAAAGTGATGATCAAACTTCTCAATTTTAGTTTTGCGTAAATAATGTAATCATTTTGCCTAGAATAGTTCCATCACTTGAGCCATTTATTCCAGGTAATGATGGCGTTGGACCCAACCTGTATGATCATAGTGATTATTTTTTGGATGAAAACTATTTTGAAGACCCATTACACGACTTTCACGTATCACACTAATAGGCAGATTAATTTATGTTGAGGGATAACAGTTTTGTACTTGAATTGTATATAGATAAGGATCCCCCCCCCCCAAAAAAAAAAAAAAGAAGAAGAAAAAAAAAAAAAAAGAGGGAGAGATTTCAAAAGATGGACTCGAGTGTTTTTGAAGTGGGAAACTTTCAGTATCTGTACGGCGAGGCCAAGTGGATATTATATTGAAGGGCAGAAACTGTTAGTTTAATATTTTATTTCCACACACACATACCAAGTTCTTCTGTATTAGAATAGGGACATTTCTTTTATTCTGTAAGGTTTTGATAAAGATGCTCATTATCATAATTTGTACATACAATATTATTTTATTAATAGGCAAGGGTGGTATTTGAGTATTTGAATGATGGAATGTGTACAACCATCACTTTGGAGTTATTACATAAGAAAAATGAGGTGACTGTAGAAAGTAGATTTAAACTCTAAGCGCTATTCAAAAATGTATTGATTTGATGCCTTTGCTTCCTAGATGACTGGCAATCAAATCTTATACTTTATAGCATTTTTGTTTTTAGCAGGCCGTATAATTCGTACCTAGAAATTATAATTCACATCGAATTGTAAAGAAACGAAATTGTTCCATATGAATCGTTGTGCGTAATGTAAAAATTATCACACATGTCGCATTATCATTTTTGGGTAAACATACATTTTATTATTCACGCGTAGTTAATCATTATAGCTGCATGTTTTTCTTTTTACATGGCTTTGAAAGTGGAGAGGAGCTGGTATACGATTTCTTTCACAAAGTCACAAACTATGTTTTCCAACGAACACTCCACTCTCCATAGTTTCAGATTTATATTCATCTCATTCATGCACTATTCTTTTTCCTCTTTGTGTTTAATCTCAATTTGATATCTGGGGCGGATCCAGGAAGTTCTTGCAAAGGTAAAGGTCTCAAAATCTCTGACAAGAAAAGGGGGCTTACATTTTCCAGGCGCCTTTGTAGTTTCAGATTTTCGTCTGGGCGTAGCAAAAACAAAGGTTAGGGTTTATATTAAAACAAAATAAAAATAGGTATCCCGTTTATCTGAAAAACGAACTTTATAATTCTTTCGTGTACTAACAAGCTAACCAGATCTTTTTTAAGGAGTTCAATAACCAATTTTCCAACATTCTTACATATATTGTAAAGACTTATAACTTAATCTTTTTCGGATTTTGACATTTTTTGTTACCTCTTAAAAAATAATAAAGGCGAAATAAATGGGTATAAATGCTATCACGACGCTAGGTAAAAGTATTACTTAGAGATACGGGCATGCATCTAAAACATAGTACTTTATTTTTGTTTTTGTTGGTTGTTTATTGTGTGTGTGTGTTTTTTTTTTTTTTTTTTTTTTTGTCTTGTGCATTTGATGTTGTTTCTTTTCCCTCACAAAAATATTTTGCCTTGGAATTGAATGAATATGTTATATACGCATTACTTCATTGTGACAGCATGTTTGCTTTTTATTTATACACATGTACTCTACGTTGCCGGAAAGAGAAAAATATACACGATATTATTCTAAATGAATTTAAAAATTCCAACAACATTTTAGTTTTGTTTTACGTATAAAATATTCTCCAAACATCATTAAGATGTATTCATCAACCGTTTGAAACATTTTAAAGAGAATGCACCTTGCTTTGCCAATAATATCGACAACATTTTCAAAATCCCGTCTCATATTAATAGATTCCTTATATATTACCCATGTTGTGTTTGCCGATATAATATATTTAGTGTGTGTGCTGATGTTTGTTTGTTTGTGTGTGTGTGTGGGCGTGTGTGTGTGTGTGTGTGTATGTCGGGGGTGGGGGGGGGGGCACATCTCCACCTCCCCTCTTTCCACGCCATGTTTGAATCGAAAACGAAACTGATATGCCATATAGAAGCACGACATAATAATACCAAAACAACTCATCTACAGTTGGAGCTCTTCGAATATCTAAAAGCAGAATCAACTTGAAAGTTGTGCTATAAAACAAAGGAATGAAATGAATGGTAACAAGAATTGAATGTATCAATTATTATCATCCCAGAAACCACACAAATGCATTTTTTCTATTGTATCGTGATTTCCTTTGATAATATTACTAAATAGAAATATTCACACAAATCTTTTTTTAAACCTATGCGCATGATACGTCACACCTTCAGTTTACACACACACTGCATAATAAACTGGCATGTACTCTTTAACACAACCACCCCCCCCCCCGAAAAAGCGGTGAATTAATATTCTTTAGAACAGTGTTTTCCAGCCATTTTGCAGAAAGGAAAAGGATAACGGCATATTGTACACTTCAGTATCATTTGTGCATCGCTCTATTATAAACCACTAATTTATAAGCTTATAAACCTATTCGCCCATTCATAAAAAAATCCCCGAAAAGTTAGAACTCTCGGCCACTCAGGCTTGTTATACCCTATTCGCCGCTTATTCGCTGGTTCGTAAGAACGAAGAGTTTGTACGCGCAGTCAGAGTATTCATAATCGCCGCTTATTTGCTTGTTCGTCAGCATGAAGGCTGTGTATAATGATATACTCTTCGTTAAGCGTTCTTGTAAAAAAAATAAAAAAGAAATAAATAAAAAATAAATAAATAAATACAAACAATAATACAATATACTTTTATTTTAAAAATAATGTGATTTGGGTCATACAATTCTACTACCATAATTATAGTCTTAGGCATGCACTATATAAATTTGCAAATATCTAAAAAAAAAAATTAAAAAAATCAAACTTTTTAGCTCTCCATAGGCTATTTCATTGAGTCTAATAAACAACATTATGCAATTCAATGAAACTGATATGAATCTTAAACTCAAATAAAACAATTCTTTTAAATTTCATTTTCTTTTAAACCAAAAGAGATCGAAGAGACTGCCATTTAGTAAAACATTTGTTATACAGACCCGTTATAGAATAAATATATCTCTTATCATGTTTTTTTTTTTATCGTCATACTACCAAAAATCGGAGTTTTGTTATAATGAAGCTCTTGTAAATTTAAAGCGTCATTTCTCTTCTCTTCAAACCCCAAAATTATATTATATAATATATATATATATATATATATATATATATATATATATATATAATCATATATTATATATTATATAATTATAATTATATATTATATATTATATAATTATATACTTAATAATATATATTATATCTCAAAATTGTGGCTATTCGGTGCGTCAGACCGGCGCCGAATTATGTCCAAGCACGCCAAATCTGTCATGGTCGTTAAAACATCATAGACCTTCAATTTGTCGGCCTAAACGTCTAAGAATGATAATCTTCCTCATAGACAAATCATATCTATATAAACCTAGATTTACATAAACTATAAAAAAAAAAAGGAAGAAGAAAAAAATAAGAAGTTTCAATCAAGTACTATTTCGACCCTTTGTGACGGATATCGATCTGGAATTTAGATAGATAATATCATCTATACTAGGTCTACGCACACCCCGAACATTTCATTCATTCCATCTACAGTTAGGTCTATCAACATTCAAAATGTAGCACCATCTACACTGAACATTTTGACCTTTGATAATTAAAAGCGACATCTAGTTGCAAAAGCTAACATTTTACCGATTCTCCTCCCCGCAAATCCCAAAAGTAGAGGTAAGATATATCATCTTTGGACATGTAGTTCACCCACTTTCAATGTGACATTGTAAACTCTCGTCGTATTACAGGATTTCATTTTTTGTTTTTAATTTTATCACGGCAAAACTCTCTCAACTCAGTAAGTCCGTGAGACTGAAATGACATAGTATAAATAATAAAACAAATAAAGAAATACAGGAATGGAATATAACAATATAAAAACATTTAAAAGAAAAATGAACAGATCTTGAAAAAAAAAGTGAATGAAAATATTTTCAAAATAAACTAACAAGCAATGAAATCAAAGGAAAGATGATGACAACCATATAAAGTTATGCTTGTTGATTATGTTGCCAAAAGAGAGTATTTCAACTGTCTTCATTAACGGTCATTCCCCCCTCCCCAACTGATATTGTAGTCTAAAAATAAATAATCATTAAACCAAATGAACAACAATGTTAGCGTCGGGTAGCAGCGCGAATATGTAGTTAGTTTTTGTTAGTTAGATCCGTTTACACAATTTGCGTAAGTGTTCTATGAATTGTGCTGCTTAATATGTCTACTTTTTGGTGTATGCAAATTATTCAAATTGCCTAAGGTTGCCCCTTAGGCAACAAAACTGAAATTGTCCTTGGACCGTATAAGAATACGATTTAATAAAAAATCTTATACGGAAAGACCTTTTCTGGGTTCATAAAATGTTAAAGTCGACAAATTTATTTCACCAATAATTTTATGGAGTATAACCTTGATATGTGGAATTATGTTTTGTTCCATTCAGTCTCCCTACCCCTGTCATTTTATTTCGTTATCTCCATCTCTTATCTTTATATTCATCCATCCGCTAGTTATCTTGTTCATTGAATACCCCTCTCTCTCTCTCTCTCCCACATCGCTCCCAATCTTATTTTAGTTTACCGTTCTCTATAGTCGGTATGCTCCACATGGAAACCAAATTCTGTTTAAAGCAACTCCTGTTCATCGTTATATATATATGTGTGTGTGTGTGTGCGGGTGTGTGTGCGTGTGGGCGCGCGTGTGTGTGTGTGTGTGTGTATTATACTTCTGAAATTTGAAACGCAGTAGGTTATTAGGCGTTAATTGATACAACTGAATTACTATTTCGTAGCCATGTCTGAGTAATTTCCACATCCTGGGCCATATCTGTTTATTATTATTCGCTCTGTTTGGCTGCCTATCTTTCATTAACGTGATGGGGAATAAATGTGTTATGTTTGAATTTGTAGTGTGATCCCATTATATAATTTTGTAGGCTAATTACGAAAATATATACCAATTACTTCATGTCATATAACATTTCCGATATAACAATCCCGATTTGAATACGAATTTGAATTCCAATAGTGACTGGGCAAGAGTGTTTTGCTTTAACGTAGAGGGAGATGTTCCATTTATTAGAAATCATACTTTGATCAAGTCGGTGGAATATGAAAATGTGAGATTTAAACGTTGTTATTTTCGGCAACTATTTAAATTGCTCTTTATTTCAGGAATTGATTTCCAGGAAAACTTATAATCACATTATTACTTCGATCCTTAAGTATAAGACAAAAGAATGAATTAAATAATATATTCTTAACATTACTTGAACTGGAACAAGAAATTATGCGGTGTCATTTATCATTGGTCAGTGTTAACATAGCACATGTTATCAATTGTCTAATATCAAATATATATATATGTACATACACAGTGTATTAAACATACATTGATATACAGAAAGTGGTCAATCGTCAGTTCCCACGGGTGGTTACACAATGCATGTACATCTGAACTCTTATCAGATGAGCTGCAAATAGGCACTACAACTAATTGCTTTATTAACATGATTAAAGAGAAGAAAAAAAATCATACCATCCTCAAAAAAAAAAAAAAAAAAATGTGCAAAGTTGAAGCCCATCAGGGAGAAAGAAGCCCCCTTTTCAAACATTTTGAAAATAACTTAACTACCTTGAATAGTACTACCCTTACTTAAACGTTAGATCCCTTTTATTGAGACCACTTTTGTAAATAAATTAATGTAATAATACATTTAGGATGTTCAATAGATCTTGTACAGTATTCTGAAGGGCTGAGTGATAGTATAGGAATGTTAATATGTAACTAAACGAAAGAGGGGGAAAATGCATTCACATAGTTAAGAAATATCTAAGTATAATCTGATTATATCAGGAACTGTATGACTTGAGACATGTTTCAAATGTTCCTACTTATAACTATTCTGCTGATCTGCTGAATTAAATGAGTCTATCATAACATACTTCTTTCTATGTATTTATTCATTTATTTATTCATTTATTTATTCATTTATTTATTTATTTATTTATTGCTCTGTTGTTCCATACTAGCACACACAAATACAACGGCTATAAACGGAATGTAACTCCTGATTTAGTATGCATGTATGAATTCTCATTGACTATAAAGTGCACATAATAAATGTGAGATACAGTGCTACTAGCCTTCTTCTTGACTACGCACACAATAAGTTTGAGAACCGTGCTGCTAGCATTATTTGAAATGTGGTTCCTTTCAAACCATTTCCAACGGATAATTACCTTTTTCAGTTAGTCAAGGGTACTGATCTTTCGATATATGAATAGAATGCATTATTTGAATCCCCATAGTTACACAGCTTGCAGTCACGTTGCACCACAGTGGTAATGTTCATTTTCCAGGGGCCTGTGTGTTGATCTGATCCGATATGCCTTGTAAGCAATTCAGTCGATGATGGCCTTTGAATTTAAAATACATAGACGTTCACGAACAAAGAAAAATCCCAAGCTTTGAAGCTGTCTTTGTGTTGGGGGGGGGGGGGGGGGGCTGGGTAGGCTTTTTTTTTCTACAAGTCGAACTTGTAAGATCGAGCTTGAGATAAGAATATTAATAGACCGATCATATCGGGGGTTGTCGATCGAGTAGAACGACTGAAATCAAATAACAGAACAAAGCATGGAATATGTTTATGGCCTTCCTCAGTCAAGTACAGCTAACAAAGTCCCTAAATTCTACAGTGTTACTATATTGTACACCGCTTTGAGGAAGCTGTAGTCAGTTGTATTCACTTTATGATGATGATCTTACACTGTGTATGTCCATTGCGTGTCAAAGACATTCATGGCTTTTGGGGTTTGCTCTTCCTCATTTGCAATGTTTCCTGTACTTATGACTTTGTTAAACTTTTTGTTACTGGAAGTAAATGTAATTTTCAATGCAAGTCGTATTCATCAACATGTTTCAGTTAATATATACATAAGATTACAGAATATATGAATGAATAATATAAATCTCCCTACAGTACATTCACATAACTGGTCAAAATTATCAGAACACGTGCAAAAAAAAAATTAATAATAATAAGATTGGTCTATATCGATGTTTTTCTAAACCACAATATCAGATTGTTGAATTAATAAATGATGTACCACCAAACTTTGAGTAAACCTTGGACAATCATAATGTCCAGTTTTAGCAAGATCTCATTTTATTCCGTGCACCCCCATTCCATATAGCCATGAACAGCTCTAATTGTTAATGTCATTACCTCAATTGTTTCCATTTTTGTCAAACACTTTTTGATATTCCCGCATTTCTGAAGTCAACTTAATAGCGATCAATTGTAAAGCGTTTTATTTGTCGAATCGTCAATCAAGTAAGTTCCATATCTAGGTCGTCAGATTCAGGTCCTGGATATTGGGCCATTAGGGGTGACCATTCCATCATTGTCTGAACTCTAGATGCCCCTTCTCAGAAAGTTGATCCTGTCCCCAGAAGTCATAAATCTATCCGAGTACCATGCATTAAGTGCATAAGTTATGGTACATATTCTTGACCTTTGTCTATTGATGTCAAGTTCTGCACTTTCAGCAGTCTAAGGACCATGCCAACAAATTATGAACAGATCTCCAATACTGAGCAGTGGACGACAGAAGATGACAGCGGACACACACATTCATCAAAATACTTTTTTTAAACCAATGAATCTGTTCCAGATATGTTGTAGTTCAATTATCCAGTCCAGAGTACTCCATACCTTTTCTCTTAAAAACAGTATTTTAGGGGTGTTCGATGAATTAGACATTTGTTTCAGGTTTCAGCTCTTTGGAACTGATTTTCCTAAGCTACTCTTTGTCATGTTTTCTGGTGATAATGTGTAGTAGAAACAGTCTAACATTGTTCAAAGCTTAAACGATGATGAGGCGGCAACATAAAAAAAAATATATATATATATATAGCCTTCACCTGAACCTGATCTAAGAAATATATGGGATTTGCTGAAATGACATAATATTATAAAGAACATAAATGTATCAGATTGTAAAGAACTCTATAAATACTTAACAGCTAGAGTGTAGAAAAAAAATCACTGCAGTCAAAGTGCCAGGAATATATATATCCAAACTGATGCAAGGGGAATGAGTGAAGAATAATTTATTGACTGAATTCTTTTTTATGAACATGACAATGATACAGAGCTTTCATATGATTCGATTATATCAAATTACATAAATCAAGAACTCCAAATTTGTGGACATATCGAACAAAACATTATCAAAATAATAAAAATCCTCTCTTTTTTTTCATTTTTTGACCACTACTGATCAAAATTATTTAAACATATGCTGACAGATGTTGACAAACTGAAAATTCTTCATTATCACAACTTATGGTTAATTGTTGAAATAAGTATACTGTCAGACTGTGAAAAGTCTCTGGACTATCACAATGCCCAATATAAGCAAGATTTTAGTCATTTTTTCATCCCCCACCTCATCCAGCCATTCCAGCTCGGCATTTCTCTATCATTATGTTAATGTATTTCCATCCCTTTTTCAAAGCCTAAAAGCTGTTTCATCACTTAAGTTCATTATAAAGTCATAATCTATGATATATATATATATATATATATATATATATATATAAATATAAATACACACACACACACACACACACACACACACACATATATATATATATATATGTATATATATATATATATATATATATGTATATATAATAGTCAGTTTGTCGATTCAGTAAGTAAATAAAATTGTGTTTAAAGTTCAGGTTCTTGATAATGGACCATTCAGTGACCCATCAATCGTTTTTTTTATTTTTTATTTATTTTTGTAGGATTACAAATATCAAGTTAATTGTGGCTATAAAGGCTATAGAGTATGCTGTGATTGACAAGTCGACAAAGAGCTGACCTGTCTTTTGTTTTATCCCTTTATGAAAACTGATATGTATATTTTATTAACATATGCGTATATTAGACGAAATTAAATGTGGTCAAGGGGGCAACGATAATGTTTATTTGATCATGTTGACAGAAGATGAGTTTTGAGTTTTTGCTACTTATCTTAGTCATAAAAGAAAGTTGCAAAACTCCCTTTAACCCTCTTAATGTGTGAAACTGAAAATCATATTGCCCCCCCCCCGCCCTTTTTTTTTGTTTTTTTTTTGTTTTTTTGTTAAAACATTTGTACACGACATATACAAATCTCTTTCTTCGTATTTAACATATATGGCTATATTGGACAAGAAAAATGAAAATTTGCCTCTGTATATAAATGCTTTACATTTTTTCTTTTTGAAAATTAACAAGATTGTCATTTCTTTACATTTAGAAAGAGAATGGTTAACACGATATCGACTAATTTACAATTATCCAAATAATTGTACGCAAAATCGACAAAAATTGATGTTTACAAAAATATTCGATTTCTCTACGAACGATACTCTGCATGATAGTTACAATGACCATTTTAACAGAACTTGCTTAATATTTAATTCTTTATTCAAGCAGTTTAGTGTTATAGTTTATAATAAATAGTCAATATCACGATTCGATCATGTTTCGGAAGATCCACATCCAAGACACGGTAAAAGAAAAGTATTATGCGAAAGACAATGTGACATAAAAAGAGAAATACAGGATAAGAGAGCACTAATTAGTTTTTTTAAGGATAGTTTAACAAAGAGAAAAGAAAAGGAACTTTAGTGATAAGAGAGTAAAATACATGTATCATATTTAAATGAAAAAAAAAAAACTTTAGTAAAGAAGAGATGGATAAGAACCAAGGGGGGAGGGGTAGGAACAAATAGGAGATAATAACAATGGTAGATATAAACGACTGGTAATGCGTATGTATACATTTATTAAACACTAGTTATGCTGTAGGCATTCAATTTATGTACTGCAGACACTAACATTGCAAATACAATACTTTTAAATATCTATTGTTTTCAACAGTTCTTATATCTGATTATTTCATCTGTAGACTTACTTGTGCGAATATCTGAACTGATAGAAAAAGAAAAAAAAAAAGGTTTACACAAAATGTATTTGTAAATTTATTATGTTAAATATGTTATAATTATTGTTAAAAATCTTATGAGTAAAAATATAAAAAATGTTAGCATTTTGGTAAATGCAGCATCAAAGGATGGGGAGGGGGGCAATCAATGCATTACAAAATGACCCCTTTCTACGCACTATTATTGAACTTTTTTGTTGTTGTTAAGTATATACAAAGCAGTTTTAATGATTATTTTTTTACTTCGCGAAAAAAAAAATATATATAATCGGAATTTATAATACTTCAGTCACACCGCCGATCCAGCCCCACACCCATTCAAAACTGTTAGATTCCTTTCCATTATGATTAATGTAATTTCTTTTTTTTTTTTCGGTTTGGTGTCGGTCTCGCTGGTGTGACTGAGCTGTAAGGTAGATTTCAAAATGTTGCAATGATGTGTAAAGGGTATTATTGTTTAATTTTAAAAGTGTGTGTTATAAAACAAGGAGCGGACTCGATGATTGATTTAAATATACTAGCACGTGTATTAATCACTAATAAAAAAAGCAAAAGCTGTATTTTCACAAAATTATTTGAATCGTGTTCATGTTTCATCAAATCTGTTGTGATGGTTTGATTTTGGTAAGGGCATAACAAATGCAGGGGGATAATATAAGCCTTTACTAAAGCCCAGTTTTAACAGACCTTGTCCGGACAATGTTGCGAAAACGTCCTGACAATAAACCAAGGGTAACATTCCTCAATTAGGCAATAAAAACATGGGGGAGAGCCCCACGCACAGTCTTAACAGACACACGCTGAAAAAACTTTCCCCTGGCAGGTTTCCATAACAACGCATACCTGACTTTCCGGTCGCGCGCGAGATTCAAGCCAAGCCAAACGCTGGAAATTTGATCTAGTGCCTGTACTGAAATCGTGTATCCGCAATGGTTAAGTTTGAAAATTTACCATGTATTACGTGATTTTTTATATGTGACCCGACGCCTCAAAACCTACAATAAGTCGCCATTTTTTTTTTTTTTTTTTATATATATACATTTTCTGAAAGTAGAGATTCTCAGCTTTCCAATGGTATATCACTTGCCTAGTTTACTCAATGATAGCAACTTTAAATATCACATTCAGAATCAGTATGTAACCAGCAATCAGTAACTCCTATTCATAGAAAATGGCCATTTAAGTTCGGAACAAAAGAGTGCTAAACCTTAGCTCTCTGTGTGCGACCAAGTAAAACTGGGTATTCAAATGGCCATAGCAACCGGTATGAAGGGATTATCAGATTAGCCTGAATTTTGGCATGCTGCTTGAGGAGGACCTATTCATTACTCACTCCAAAAATCAATTTAATACCTTTAGAGGTAAAGTAGTAATTTGGCATTGAATGAAAGTATTACAAAAGCTCTCCAAACATTCATTATCTTTGAACTTAGTGAAAAAAGGAGTCATTTTAAAATGCCCCAAAAACATATTTCTAAGTGGAATCACGACTCACAAACTTGAGACATGATAGAATGATAATGAAACTACCCATTTCTATCAAAAACAGAAAATCGACTGATCCAAGCAAATTTACTATTTTGGGCTGTTTGCTACGTTGTGGTCCGTGCGACTTATTGTAGATTTTGAGGCGGCGGGTCACATATTTACTTTCAAACAGGCAACATAATTTGTAAACAAGACCGTGTTTGATTCATGCACATGTTCTGCCATCTGTCGCGATGAGTCATTTTCTGTCTGGTCTAATTGCGCATGCGTCTTTTCAGCTTCCGGTGTTCGGGGAGAAAATTACCTCGAGAGCGTCTTAACAGGAGGGTTGGCCGGACGTTGTCGCGACAATGTCGCGGTAATTACGTTAAGTAACCCTAGGCGGGCTAGGGTAGAATTTATGGAAAAGTTGTCGCGACAACGTCCGGATAACACCCCGCGTGGAGCGTCTTAACAGGCAGGGTAACGACAATTTGTCCGGACATTGTCCGGATAATTCAGTTCCAGAAAGATCTGTTAAAGCTCATGTACAGTATTGGTGGCAAAAAGGAAATTGGAAAGAAACATGTTAAATATAGTCTCATGTTGTTCTCCTTGTATCAAAAGATGTCTGTAAGAAATCATTTGGTATTCCATCTGTGATTTCTGGTGAATTTCAGTGTAAATATCTGTAAGGAATGCTTGATCACTGCCATTATGCTAGGACCCGTCCACCCCGACGGCTCCCCGCACAGCAGTCTTGGGGCTTCGCATAGAGACAGCGTGTGTGCACTGTGTGTAGCTACTCATCATTGGTTTTACACGTGTGTTTACAGTGTATAGCCCATGCTGTCTTTGTTGGGATTTTACGTGCCTGTCCAGGCACATAAATTAGTTTTTGCCTCTTATTTGTTTAATATTAAATTTTAGGAGGCGAGATATTCACAGTGTCTTAGTATTGCTAGTATCTTGCTATTTATCGACAAAAACTGAAGAAATCTGACGAACAGTTTTTGAGGGCTTACCAAAACTTTTCATGACCTTTAAGACGGGGCTTAAGAAAGAGAAGGAGGAGAAGGGGAATAGAGGGGTATATCTCAAAATGATAGGGCATAAGTGCAGATTAATAATTTTGAAACAGAAGATTTTGATTCTAGAATTAAAAATGGGAATATGGTGTCAACATAAAACGAAGAAGCAATGAGAAAGAGGGACAGAGAGAGAGAGAGGGAGAGAGTAGATAAAACTTACAGAACATGCGACATAGAAGGAAAAAGAATGAGGGAGAGAAGAACAGAGACTAATTATTTAGGAAGAGAGAGAGAGAGAGAGAGAGAGAAAGACTACTGTTATAAAGAACAGGAAAGTTTTTTTTTTTTTAAACAACAAAAACAACAGAGTAATGGAAGAAGTTAGGAAGTTATGATAAATGTAATGTCTTAGTGAAGGTAGTCTATCAAATATATCTCTCCTTTTTTTTTTTAATCGGATGGGGGGGGGGGTTGCTCGCGTCCCAAATGTTAAATTGTATATTCATGAAATATCCCCCCCCCCCCCCATTTTAATAGGTCTTTTTTCTGTAGGTGCAATGTTCCCTCTTCATGTTCATTTCTACCAAATTCCTTTCTAAACGATTAGCTTTTCAACTGCAGTTTCTGTCAAATTGTAATATCCTTGCTAATAATTCAACTAGATGCAAACAGGAATAATCCTTAAGGCTAAAAACATATTATCACAATTTAGAATGATAAGTAAACATAATAATTTCCAGTTACAAAGTATGGAGACAACAATTTTAACTCGTGTATTGATACTCTGTCAAACACAAGTAATGTATTTTTTTTTCTGGAGCATTTTCTGTTGTATAACAGGACTTAGAAATCAAAGACACATGCACATTACGAATTGTCCTTTCTATAAACTAAACCAAACATTGGTAACATACATAGCTTAAAGATATAAGACCTGGCTCTGAATTGCTATGGTATTTCCGTTAGCTATTGGACTGTGTCAGTCAAGTTCTAAATAAGCCTCGTTCTTTCATGTCTTGATAAAGTATTTAAATGATCATGCCATGATATCAAAATTGATGATCTATGTACGATGACGATAATTTGATATATACATGAATACATGAATAAATGAAATTAAATCAAGTCGAAACAATTGTTTGCGTTTTTAAGGTGTTTACCATATTCTCATCTTTAAGGACAGGCAGATTTTATATTTAAACATGGGCGATACTTAACACTAATGCAAGCTACCTTTAAACCATTATATATTTCTTCTTTGAGCAGTGAAGTGGCTGAGTCGATGAAGTTTTAGTTTCTAATTGTCCCTTTCCAACCACGCACTGAAAGGGAGTATGGTTTTTTTTAAACATGATAGTTATTTCCATTCTGAAGGTTAAATAAAGGTAGAATGCAACAACAACAACCAAATGTATTCGAAGATATAAAGGATGAATTGGAAATGGTCCAATCAATCAATAGATTTCATCGCATCAATAAAAAGAAAATATTCAAAGGATGATAAAAATTCTTGTTTCGAAATACAATAAGTGGGTTTCAGATGATTGATTAAATTATCTTCCTCGTTTCGATATTAGAGTATTTAAATAAGAGAGATGGTGAAATAAAATGAGAGTACACAGTCAGAAAGAAACAAAGGAGAAGACAAGCTCTGATGAAATATAAGCCAATATTGGCTAACCACACTTTGTGTAGAATTTTCAAGCTTTAACGGCTTTAGGATTGCATTCATATCGTTTAATGTATAAAATCTTAATAACAGTCTAACAATTGTCTTCCAGCAAGCGTATTATATATAATTGTCTTTCTTTGTTCACAACATTCCCGTTTCTCCTCTTTTCCTTTATTCTGCCCTTTTCCTTGTTTCCTGGAACCTAAATAAATCATGTGCTTAACTATGCACTGTACAATACATACGAAATATATTGTCTAAACTCGTTAATTAAAGTATTTTATTGGAAGTGCTAAAGAAATCGCATGGTATTATTAGCGTTATTTTGAATAACATACAGCCCTGATCTTGCTTATATATTTGTCTAACGTTTAAAGGACGTACTCTACACTCACAAAAAAAAAGGGGGGGGGCCTTGCTTTCTTTGTTAATTCCCCATTTTGCCTTATTTATAATGAAATTATTTAAATCCGTAGTTTATATTCAATAATATTTAAACAATGCCTTTTTTAATTATGTGAAAGAAAATTCCCTATTGTATGCATCCTATCTTGAGAAAGTTTTATTTGATAAAAAATGGAAAATAGATTTTAGTTGAAACTTAAAAAAAATATTTTATTTTATATAACTTTTTAATTGAGGTACGTTACAAACTACATTTAGATTGATGAATAGGAGCAGGACCATTTTGAGATAAAATTACAAACGCACTTTTCAGTCCGTTCGTCATTTTCCATATAATAAAAATATGCATCATGTTCAATGAAAACAACAACAACAAAAAAGAACTATGTAAATCGAGATAGAGAAATAGAGAAAGAGGGGGAACAGGGAGGGTAAGGTAAAGAGAGAGAGAAGGAAAGAAAAATAGGGGTGGGATAAAGAAATATTGGGTGAAGAGCATCGAGACAAACAGACAGCTATGATATTGTAAGCGATATTAGAGGGCGACATCTCTCTTTATTAAGCTTTTCGATGTTTATGACAAGTCATAAATATATATATATACTGTATATATGATAAGCCTTTTTCCCTCTTTGAGAAAGCATCTTCAGTGCATTCAATTTTGGATGTCTTAAGCCGACCGCACTCTATACGGTTGGTCTGCGATCAAATTTCGGAATAAAATGTAATAACATTTTGATATAAACATTTAAACACATAAAATAATAGTCATATAGATAGTTCAATCGAAAATACGGCCGATCGCGACCTTTCCAATAGGAGGAAAGGGCCAAATCGTCTCAGAGTCGCAGTGATGTCAGAGCAGTCTTACGATGGTCTACGAAACTGATTTGGCCCTTATTCTGGGTATAAGGCTGACGGCGCACCAAAACCCTATGTTTGGTATTACATCATTGTTTAGAACCTAAATCAGGTAGATTTTCTCTGTTAAAATGTTCATATTTAATGCTGTTGCGATTTATTTCCAAAATCGGATAGCAGTCCATCGTATAGTGTTCGGTGCATTGGCTTTAGCTATTTCCTGATGTACAATAAATGTATGTTAGTGAGCAATATATAGTATTTCTGTGCAAAATTGTTGAAGTAGCATTCAAACACCTTCACCTGTATTAGCACCTCATCACAACAATTAGGGATTAGTATGCTTCATCATTGTTATTTTCTCTGCGCTATATTCCATAAGAAACTATATGCAAGTTTGATCGAAATTACTTTTTAAAAAGATAGATTAGCGTATCTCGCACATGGGAATCACATCAAAATAATTATTTTTAAAAGATGAAGAAAACAAATCGTTCTTAATTAACTTTTCACCCCCCACCCCCCCCCCCCCCCCAAAAAAAGGAGACTTAAATCAAATCTGTTCCATTTCAAAAGGGACAAAATACACCATGCGATTACGAATTATTTCCTTTATACCGTTTTCTCTTAACCTATGTATTAAGATGTTTTCAGGTGTGGTTCAAATGGTTCCATGACATTTGCTCCTGCGACAATTGCTCCGGTCTAACTTTGCCATGTTAATCCTAAACCTAAACCTAACCCTAACCCTAACCCTAACCCTAATCCTAATCTTCATATTGTCCTGAACAAAAAACCAAATCATGACCTTGACCTTAACCTTTGACCTTTCGAGATATGGACGGAGGAGCAAACGTCGCAGGAGCAAATGTCGTGTCACCGGTTCAAATACCCATTTGGATCGATAGTATAACATTTTGATAGATCCAACAAATTTCTGGTATTTCCTATGAATATTTTTCTATTCATATTTCCTTTGGGAATACAAATCACAAAAATACTACCTTGAAAAAAGGTTAAAACTCCATTTCATTTCTATTAACAACACACTTTTTGTACAGTTTACTAATTTTACTAATTGAATCTAACATAGTAAAAGTCGTTTAAAGCATGCAATAAAAGCCCCAAAACCATCGACTACAGTTTCATTCCAAAAGGCGCTAAATCCATGAAAAATAGGATTATAAAAGTTCTTCTAAAATCGAAATATCCAAAATATTGCTGGATTTTTAAAAATATGATTTAAAAGCCTTAATAGACTATATTCAAACTGAAGTGAGGTAATAGAGAACAGGGAAAAGTGGTAAAAGGTTAAAAAATGAGTTTAGTCCGTTTTTGAATTAAACTTTTGATGATAATCATTTGATGATAATCCCGAACAAAAAAAAACACACACACAAAAAATAAATAAATAAGGGGTGGGAGTTTCATTACGCGAAAAATAGTGGGCAAACTGGCAAATTTGCTTAGGGGTTTATTTTTCTAGAATAGGACATTCAATTATTTTTTTAAAACCTTTAGTAGCTCTGTAGGTAACTGGTTTCAGACTCGTCTCAACCATGCTATTCTGGTGTCATTCCACCCTACCACCCTCACGCTATCACGCTATCTTACCCTTCCCTTTGTCTATCTCTCATCTTTTCTATTTTCTTCATCTTCATTTTCGTCTTTTAAAAATCTATTTTCCCCTTTCTTCCTCCCCCTTCACTCCTCCCCCTTTCTCTTCGTTTCTCCCCTTTTACCCCCTTTCCTATTACTAATCATTTGTCGGAGTGGGGTAAGGGGTGGCTGATGGTGCCCCCTGCGATAAAATGAATTCCATTTATTCAACGAAGGCCTGCGATCTGGGCGAAAATTATTACTATTCTCATGATCAGCTTTGCAAAAAAAAAAAAAAAAAAAAAAAATACTATTTCCAGTAGTACATTTGAGGTAAATAATCATCAATGTGCTGCTAAAACCTTGTTAATCAAAGAACTTTCCTCAAAATCTTCGATCGATAGTCTTATCCATAAACCGAAGACAATATTAAATATCCTCAAGGTTATGCATGCAGTGATAAATATATTTGTTCAAAAACTGTAATTAACCCATACGATGCCACAACCTTGTGTAGTGATCTGCGTAGCGGTGCCACGTACATGTGTACATGTGTATGTTAATACTGTCGAAATTTTCGCTAATTCTCTTCGCTCGCTCGCTACTAATACAAATTCATTTAATTCTGCTGTTTCGAATGATGCTAAAATTGTAAAAAAATAATATCATTTCCAAATCAAAATAAATAGAATAAGCAAGTTATGAAAAAGATGGACAAATTAAATGTTTATCGCCCGATCTTCAACCCCGTCCCTGACATAAATACAATCCAAATATCCCTACTTATGTTTAAAGTCTCTGTACATCAAGTTCCATCCCCACTTAATGATATGTTTATGCTTAACAGAAGTATTCATTCATACCCAAATCCGTAACGCTAATAATTACCTCTTAAATAATCCTAAAACTTTTTTAGCACACAAATCTATTAGACATACCGGTCCTGATATATGGAATTCACTACCAGATGCAGTCAAGTCACACACTACTCTCTATTCTTTCAAGGCAGCCGCCAAAAAATACCTCACCAAACAGTATGATGAATCTGGGCGTAAATGACATATTACATCTTCTTCTCTCCTCTTTCTCCCTGTTTCTTTCTCCATCCTCCCCTTCTCCCTTTCTATCTCTCTCTCTCTCTCTTTTCACCCCCTACACTTCCCACTTTTCATTTCTTCCCTCCGCCTAACTCTTTCCTAATATCTCTTCAACACAGTCCACCTTTCTACTTACCATCCTCTTCTATTTATGTTTTCTTTCTCCATACACCTCATCTCATCCCCATACTTAATTGACCTCTATACTTGAATACAAGGAAAAGTCTCTTTTTCTTTTTTTCTTTTTTTATCCCCCTTTCTTCGGAATAACGAACTTTGGAATAATGCATCAAATGTTCGGAAATATGTACCTTATTTCATTAATCATGAACTCCCTGCTATGGCAAATTTGTTTTTCGGAAGTGCGAACCTCCCCCCCCTCCCTCCAAGTTATCTGTTTTCAAAGTTGCTCACCGGATGTAAATAAAATCTTGTCTAATTCATCAAAATCACATATCTGTATAATCGATATAATGTCATGTATTTGAAGTGCTGCTCAAAGCTCACTGTCAAGTTCGCTATATATGGCCATGATCAAACGGGCTACATTACAGAATTTGAGATCGTGGAGGACCACAGATTAGGCAAGCTCATTGTCAACTTGAATAGCAGACTCAGCAAGTGTGTTGTAATAAGTCCTCGCTTTGACTTACCCATCAATGACATGGAGAAATGAACAAGAGATCTCCTTCATTCTAAACATTGTGGACATTGTTCAAATTGGCGGCAGCAAAAGGGAATACACTTCAGCTCGTGTATGAAGATTGTAGATCGATTTCACAGTTCCATATGTCATCCTGAAGGAAAATATGCTATTCTCCTTGTGAGAGCTTGGTAAAAAAGCTGTATTTCAGAATGACAATAATCCATAGTTTTGTTCTAAGCAAAAAATGCTTTTCTGGAGAGGTAACAGATGGATATGTTGGAGTTACATAGTATGCCAAATAACCTAAACCACTTAAGCTCCTTGGGGGCATTCTGTAACAGACAAACTGAAAGAACAAAAAATGTCCAACTTTTGACCCCTCCGAGAAGGTGCTGTGGACAACACTGGCGTAGCCAGGATTTTTCAAGAGGGGGGGCCAAGGCGAGGGAGCGAAGCGACCGAGCGGGGGAGGGTGTGGGAGGGGGTATCCCCCTCCCACGGTAGGAAAATTTTTTAAAACCAAGTCATGAAAATGGCATTTTCTGCACCCTAAAATTCTATTCTGGTGTAACCTACTTGAGAAGTGACAGATGAAATAGGATTTTTTTTTTCTCTACTCCGCTGGAATGAATTGTAGTGGAAGGATTACCACTCCTTGGGGCTCCAGAATTCCAAGCAATACGCAAAATTACATGTAGTTGGTGTGTATAAATAGCTGTACCAGTGTACATACGAAACGTTGAAACCCGTGTTTTCGGATAGGAAAATATACAGACTAACAACCAAAAACCCACACACAGACACACTGACTATTGACTAACATATGACTAAGAGGACGCCCTTTCTCATGGAGTGGAATTTATATCTCATCTCAAGCGGTAGTCTCATTTGAAAACACATGCAACATCTTTATTAGGTGTATGTAAAAGACTTTAGCAATTTATTTAGCTGCCTTGTTTAGCTCTTTATCTCATTTTCTCGGTTAGAGGTTGTTCATTAGTTGCCTAATTCGTATATACTACACGAATCCAGCTACGTACTCCTTCATTTAAGTACTGAGGAATTATATAGTGTGATTAATTTTTGTAACCAAAATGAACATCAATGTGAGTATTTAGCACGGAAAAATATTAGAATTACATCGTGTAAAGAGTATAGAGATCACAATTTGTAATAAAAACATATGGAAATAATGTAATTACACATAGAGAACGGGCTAAACAAAATCTTCATACAACCAAGTCAAGCGCACATGATTTGCCACATGTGAAGGCCGTTTTTGTCATTCAATTTAGTGATAATAGATTTGACTCAAAACTGTAAACATCAAAGCAGAAAGCATCTCGTCCGATGACTTACTAGTATATAAAATACGACTTGAACAAAGAATGAAATTGTATCTTTTTTGAATATTCCTCTATAAAATCGAACTCTACCTTGAAAAACAGTGTTTTGCTTCTCCTCGGATGAAGACCATAAAAATGATATAACGGTGACATTGTTTTCATATAAAAGCAATGTTGGCTACCACAATGATAACTCTTAAACAAACTCAAGATTTACAAAACGAAGAAAATGGTTATTGCCTCCATCGGACATATACCCATTCACAAAGAGAGGTTTATATTCGGCAAGAATAACTGATACGCCTCTTCATCATTCTGAGTACAATTTCTTTCAACTCTCGACAAACTAAAAGAAATATAAATGTTCTGTTACCAATTTACTTAGTCAATGTTGTTAACAAAGTTTCGGGGTTATGATTTGGAAAGGAACAGTTTTTGATGGAAATGAAAGCAGTGTTTATTTTGTTTACTTCTTTGGTAATATTTCCATTTTATTTTTCCTTATTTCGATTGTAAGGTAGGGGTAGGGTAAGTCCTAGTAAGACCAGTATGTGAAAAGGAAATTAGTTTTTTTTTTTTTTTTTTTTTTTTTTTTTGCTCTCCGATCAACAGGGGGGCCATGGCCCCCTTGTGCCCCCCCTGGCTACGCAAGTGGTGGACAAATGGAACAGCATGTAGTCAGATACAGAAGTAATATTGGCCAGTTCTGCGCCGATTACAAGTGATATAGTGCTTACAAACAATGACAAATTTACAAAGTTTTGACATGTATTCCAATGTGATATTGTACAGGGATGTACTTACTTTTGTTGCCACCAATTTGAACTTTGCCCTTAGTGCGCTACACTGTTGTAAAGGAATAAATATCTTTGTACCGATATACATATCACTCACTGTCTACTCTAGCATTCTTGTAAGGCTTGTGCATTTAGTAAGTTTTTCTTAGTCGTTACACTATAATTTTTAACTTATTATCACTGTTGTACCCTCTCCTTTGTTGGTTACTGTACCTACATTTTATAATAAGTCGTGCAAAATTGTACTCAATATAAGTTGACATTTTACCCAGAAAACATTGGGTAAATTTTACCCAGCACTTTTTCAAAAAGAATGCACATGTAAGCAAGTCTTATCAGGGCACTCAATCTCACGTTCTGTTTATTATCTAATCTTCAATGTCAAATTTACAATGGTGAAGACAGAAACGTTCACATCTTAAATAGCTTTTTCTTTTTTTTTTTACTTCTTAAAGGATTAATAAAGGGGTCTCAGGACACTTTCATGTACGTTTTCCTTTCGAGCTACGATCAGGTTTCACATTTGGAAGACCAGAGTACGTGTACTAACTAAATGGACATGCAACCCACAGCATCTGGGCAGCAATATATGACGCTTAACAGTGATGTAACCGCCATTGCTGACGACCTCGCGTGTTATGTAGGCCCTTCTCTCCTAGGAAGTATAACCCGACAACCGTGGTCACGGTGTCTGTTGCCCTACTTATGCAGGGGAGGTTTCAATTAGCTAACAAAAATGAGAATCCTTTGTATGTCAATATTACAACCGTAAACAATGATCAAACATTTCCATCTTAGTTATGTATACCGTAGGCGTTGAATTGGTTCATAATTTAGTCATTTAATACAGAGAATGATAGATTTGGGCGTATCCAGTGTCATAATTGTTAAGGAGATTTTGTACTTGAAGTTTATGTAAACAGACATTCACATCACTCTTCAGCCTACTAACAACTTTTTCAAACATTCTAGAAAGACTTATATATATAAAAACGGAGAATATTTTTTTTACACGTTACTGAGTTTTGTCTTACTGTCAATTTGGATTTTGAGAAAAAACAACAACATAGGCCTACTTCTTCACCTGCTATTCTTCATTTCATCAATAATACTGCGCCCGCTATTGACAATCTTTGTCATACAGTTGGTTTATTTTTTTGACTTCTCCAATACCTTCGACACCATTGACAATAATATTCTCTCGTGAATTATATCATTACGGTGTTAGGGGGAAGGACTTATAGTGCCACACAAATTATCTCACAAATAGAACACAATTTCTTTCACTAAATGGAGTAGAGTCAAGTAAACAACTAGTTACTTGCGGAATTCCTCAAGGGAATATAATTAGCCCAATAATTTGTATTGCATATGTAATGATCTTCAGTATTCATCTCGTTTAATGTCATTTAGTCTGAACGCAGATGATTCAAGTGTATCACCCCCCCCCCCCCCCCCCACCAGAACCATTAAACCTTGAGGTTGTTAATTCTGAATTGCATTGTATTTGTGAATGTATATTTTGCTCTCTATGTTAGGGGATTAATGTCCTTATACTATATTCAAAATATGGGCTTCAAATATTAATTCTATAAAGAGATATTGCAATTTTAATCACACTCTCTATAAGCGTAAAACCGACTCGTGAAAGACTACTCGACGCACACGTACTCGCTCGCCAAGATAAGGACTCGCGCGGAACCAAACTCGAAGTTCGGTTCCGTGCGAGCATTTTCATGTTATCCTTTATTTCCTTCATACTCCTTAAAGGGTGACTAAAATAAAAAAAATAATTGCCCATTTTTCGTAGGAAGGAGTCATCAGGAGCCAAAAAATATCTATCACACACTTTTTTATGCATTCAGTCGTATTTCATAATCATTTGAAAAGTACATTTTTGCCGATTTACACAGTCATAAGCCCCGCCCCTAAAAAAAACCCATCGAGCGACATCATGATCACGTGATCTGTGACGTACGAGAAGTAAGGGAAAATATTCCACCAACCTATATACCGTGCGCGCCCGCAGGCCCCGGCAGGCCCAGCCCGGTGCCGAGCATGACATTCACCGCATCGACCATTTGCATCGCATATTTTCGTGTGTTTAATTCATCACAATAACTTTGCTTTTGGGACACAATTTCATCAATAATGCCAAATCGGTGTATAATTGCGGGCTGTAGCAAGACCCCTAAAGATGATGTAAGCCTACGTACATCATTTTCCTAAAGATGAAAATCTACGGAAATTGTGGGTCGCAAAGGTATGCTCACGCGGGCAGAGTGGCAAGGGCCAAGCGAGTGGAGTACAATTTGCAGTGATCACTTTTCTTCTCCAGCAGCTGCAGCAGCTTCACCCGCGGCCCCTTCCCCCGCGACCCCTTCACCATGCCCTGGCGCATCTTCTGTGAGGGGTTCAAACATAATGGTCGAATTCCCCTTGCCACTGCACTTGAGCTTCTTCTCTTTCGGGATCGATAAATCATCTGATAAATCAGAGTTCGTATCTGGCTCAAAAAAGTCCTCCAAATCGGACTCGCGATCACTATCCATCTCTCTAAGTTACTCGAAGAATTCAGCCAAAAATCTAAGTCAGTACTACCGTAGTATATGTAAAGCGAAGTAAAAAAATGCGAGAGTAAAAACAAACCAAACAAAAGCGTTCACCAGTCGCGTAGTACGAGGGGGAACATAGTTGCCGTGCTAAAAATGTGTAGAACATTGCACAGACGCATAAAACGGCTGTGTACGACTTTAAGACCAATGCAAAACTATCGTTCGGCAAGCTCAGATGGATGAGAACATTGTTCAAAGAAAAGTTTAAAAAAACAAAACAAGAGCTGTATATTTGGGCAAAAGTGTTCACTGATCTTAAAGAAAATATATTGATAATGATTATTCACTCCTTAGACTGTATTGATTAATTTCCCTTTTTCATAAATTGTCCGTTGAACAGAGGGGTCAAATACCGTATTGTGTGTACAATGTTACATTGCCGCAGCCTGCAGATCTTGTGCCTCTTACTCTTCATACGTCACTTGGGGGTGTGACGTCAATTAGCCAATCAGCTCACGAGTTTTAAGGAACGGTCCCCAAACCTCTACTTTTCCCCCTTTTTCGCCAAAACGAGACATAATTTTTACAATCAATTGCCAGATTCGTGATTTGAATGCAAAAATACATGGAAACAGCACACTTTTCTCTCTAATTTTGTCACCCTTTAACTGTTGGCCGATAGTTCTTCAAGATTGATTTTATATTTTCTAGCTGTACACAAATAATTTTTTCAGGTTATTGGTACACTTTAATATAGGCCTATGTTGAAAAGGTAAAGATACGGTAACATTCAGTGTGTCTATTCACGAGAGTTGCAAATCTTTGTATAGTGACATTTTCTTACATTTGTACTTGTTATTTCTTACATACACAGATACCCAAACACACGCACACACGTACACTTGATATGAGTGAATTATTTAGAGCTCGTGAAACTTAATCTACTGTTGTTGCGGGTGGATTATAGAAATATCATCATATAATATGCCTGAATATCCCTTTTCCAAAATATTAATTTTGCACGGTGCTGTAAATGTAAAATGTTTTTTCATCATTATCCCACTATGCATTTTCTACTGACACTGCTATCTTGGCTTCTTATTGGTGTTCAGTTTTGCTGTATGTATATATGTTTTTAATAATTTTAATGTTATACTGTACCCGAGACAGACTGATTAGCTGAACATATCGACATATACCTGTGATCACTATTTGTAGTGCTTTTATTCCCCCAGCATGGATTCTCTTCTCTTATCTTAGATCCTTCACCATGTCCACCTGATTCCATCTACAACATTACATCCGTAAAGGGAAACGACGAGAAGTTGAATTGTTCCCTTGCCTACGGATCCAAATCACTGCTATCTATACATTGGAAAGGGGGCATACTGAGAGCATAATATTCTCATGCAGGAGGGATGCATGCTACAAAAACAACGAAAGCCATGAACTTCAAGCAGGGGGGGATTTACAGCAGTGTGGCCAAGATACCAAATATAAGCCTAGGTGATAATGGCCAATATAGATGCGAGATTCATACACCATTATGCAGAACAATTTGCATCATCAACCTAATCGTCATTGGTGAGTCCTTTTTCTCTCTCGCTTCTTGCATATTATTCGACAAAAAATATGGATACTAAACCAAAGTTAAATGCATAATGGTGCTTGCCATATATTGCTTAAGTCAACATGGGTACACAGGTAGCAAGCCCATATGGCCCGCATGTGGGCCCCATGTGAGCAATCCCAGATGGCCCATATGGATTGAACCTGGGGCCCATCTGGTTAAAATGTGTGGGTAATACATGGGGGAAATGTGGGCTATCTCATATGGGCATCATCTGTTGGCACAATATGGGTCCCACATGGCCATGCCCACATGGGTCCCATAAATTTTTGCACCCGTGACCCATGTGGGACCCATATGGGTCATCCTAAGTGACCGATATGGGTTGAACCTGGGGCCCATCTGGGTAAACTATGTGGTTAATATATGGGGGAAATGCGGTTTATCCCATATGGGCATGACCTGTGGGCTCCATTATGGATCCCATGTGGTAGGACCTATATGGGCCCCACATATTTTTGCACCCAAGATTCATATGGTACAAATATGGGCCATCCTAGATGGCCCATATGTGTTGCATTTAATTCACTGTTGTGCATGTGGGCCTGGATGCCCACAATACCTCAATATAAAACTATTAGAATAGTGACATCACAAATATTTTTTTGTTTACAAATGCCTCAATTAGCTCACATGTGTGCACGGTTGAAATGTGAAATTACTTGTTCTCTTTGTGTTTGTGTTGTTTCTTTCCCACTCAGGTGGATTTGCCCGTGTAGGTAATCCCAGCTTATTACCTATGACACCCATATGTGGGTATTTACATACCTAACCCACATATTTTTGCCATGGTTTTTTTTTTTCATATGGATATGTTTATATCTAATCCATAAGGGTTTTTTTTCCAGCGTATTCCCATATCACACCCTTATGGGCATTTTACATATCTTTCACACAAGGGTATGCTCGGCAAATCCCCCATGATACCCATATGTGTATCACCTGGGTTTGCCCAGCTTATGGACACATGATACTCATATCGGCATTTACATATTGTTTCTAACATGGTTTTGCCCAATTTATTCCCATATCAGACCAATATGGACATTTACATATCTTACCCATATGGGTTTGCCTAGCTTATTCGCATATCACACCCATATGGGCATTTATATATCTTTCCCATATGGGTTTGCCAGGCCAGTTCCTAAATAGTACCCCTATGGGCATTTACATATCTTTCCCACAATTTTTTGTCCAGTTTATTTCCATATCACATCCATATGGGCATTTATATATTTTTATCACATTGGTTTGCGCAGGTTTCTCCCATATTATACCCAGATGGTTATTTACATATCTTTCCAACATGGGTTTGCCAAGGTTGTTCCCATATCACTCCCATACGGGCATTTATACAGTGCGTCCCAGAAAAAAAGTTACCAGTTGGAAAAATTCTCCCCAAATTAATGTTTTAAAATATGTTTAGGAGATGTTCCTGTGGAAAGTTAGGGTCTCTCCTATCAAATGATACCGAAATATCTCACTGTATTTTACGCTTGAGTGAGCAAAAAAAAAATTGTGAAAGGGAGCAAAATCCAGTCTTGACAAGAACTGATATTTGCTCTGGCTGGTATCAGCCTAGCTGAGAGTCATGTAAAGGTTTATAAATTTCCATATTCTGATCAATAAAAGTCAATTTATGAAATAACAGGCTATGTTCTCTGTGTATCCTGACACATTCATCAACATCTTATACTTGAGTGAGCAATTAACTACTTCGCTGAGTATTTCAAAATGTTACTTTTGGTGAGTTTTTTAAATTCATCTGGCTTGCTCACTCAACCATAAACTTTTGATGGGGTATATCAGGAAATACATTGAACAAAGTCTGTTCTTTCATAAATCGTTTTTTAATGATCAGAATATAAAATGTCTAATTCTTTTCATGACTCTCAACTTGTCTCATACAAGCCAGAACAAAAACAAACATTTGTCAAGAATGGATTTTGAACCACTTCACAAAAGTGGCTTTTGCTTACTCAAGCGTAAAAAAATTGTGAGTGATTTTGGCGTCATTTTATAGAAGAGACCCTAAGCTAACCATAGGTTCTTTTTTTTAACTATCAGTTTTAAATGGTTCTCAACTCTGTTGATACCAATCGGAACAAATACCAATTCTTGTCAAGTCTGAATTTTGCACTCTTTCACAAAAGTGGTTTTAAATCACTCAGGCCTAATAACTAGTCAGATTTGTTGGTGTTATTACATAGGAGGAACCCTAAGCTCTCTTCAAGAATCAAAATTTATTGAAAATATTCAGAAATATTTGGTTGCGGAGACTTTTTCCAACTGTTTAGTTTTTTTTTGAGGGGGGGGGGGGAACCACTGTATAACTTTCCCCTAAGGGTTTGCCCAGGTTGCTCCCATATACATATCTTTCCCCACATAGATTTGTCCAGATTATTCCCATATCTCACCCACATGGGCATTTATATATCTTTCCCACATGGGTTTGCCCAGGTTGCTCCCATATACATATCTTTCCCCACATAGATTTGTCCAGATTATTCCCATATCTCACCCACATGGGCATTTATATATCTTTCCCACATGGGTTGGCCCAGGTTGCTCCCATAATTATCATACCAAGATGGGCATTTACATATCTTTCCCACATGGGTGTGCCCAGCTTATTGCAGTATGAAACCCACATGGGGATTCGCATATCTTTCCCACATGGGTGTGCCCAGCTTATTCCAATATATTAACCATAAGGGCATTTACATATCTTACCCATATGGGTTTGACCAGGTTGTTCCCATATGATACCCATATCTTTCCCACATGGGTTTGCCCAGCTTTTTCCCATATCACACCCATATGGGCATTTACATATCTTTCCCACAGGGGTTTGTCCAGCCTGTTCCCATATCAGACCAATATAGGGATATGCATATCTTTCCCACAAGAAAAAAAAAAGGGGGGGGGGGAGGGGAGATGAAACAAGTCTAAAGTCATAGAAATCTAAATGCAATGGTACTTACAACGAAATAATAAAACTACATTTTATTTTCAGCACCGCTAGAAGGGTTAATCCTTATGAATACCAGTAACGATTCAACAATCAACCCCAACTCTTTGAAGGTTTTAGCAGATGTCAACACGTCTATTTCATGTCAGACCAACTCTTCAGTTAAACCACCCGTGAACTTAGAATGGATAACTGGAAGCCAACTTCACCTTCATGAGCATGGCGATGTGTATGATTCACGTCATTTTGTGTCTTCTCGGGTATCATTCAGACCATCTGCAGAAGATAATGGAGCAGTTATAACATGTTACGCGAGACAGGACCAGGACATGCACGTGAAAATCATACAAACATCATTCACGGTTTATGTGGAAGGTTAGCATTTAGATTACTTTTTAGGATTTGATCATATGAAATTTCGATCTTCTTTTTTAAAGCCTATCTTTTAAAGTTATCGTTTCATGCTGGGCTGATCCTACAACGGAACATTCTAAAAGTATGTATATATATATGTATATATATATATATTTATATACAATAATACATCATATGTAATTGAGCATGAAACATGAATAACATAATTTCACGTGTTTTATATGTGTTAAATCATTGTTGTTCATCTAGGTTCATTTCTTTATTCATTTCTCCACGGTTTATTGTATGACATATTATGCTCACGATTATATTAAATTAACAAAGTAGACTTACTAGATGATTGCGAGCACTACAAATTTTCAACTGTGGATAATGCAGAAGCACGTATGGGTATGGCAATAAAGCGTAAGGCCTTAATCATTCAATAATCCCGTTTTTTTTTCAAAGCAATGCAAAAGGAAACAGCAACATAAAAACACCCTGACTGACAAATTAATGGAACATAGCGTTACAATATACCTACCACAAAGAAATAAGAAATGAATGAAGGCCTAATATGAAACTTGATGATATTCTTGATATTCTTTAAAAAAAAAAGGGGGGAGGGGGGCTTACGCATCATTATCAAGGACTACATCAAATCATTAATTTTCAAGTATATCACAATCATAAATGATTATTTTCATTATTATTACAGTTATCATTTAACTACTATCATGAGGATGATGATGATAATGATGATGATAATGGTTATTATCATTTTCATCATCATTACTATTACTTTTAAAGGTCGATGATGTAGTTTATGCTTACAGTATGTGCTAAATGGAATATCTTTAAGAAAAAAAAAAGAAATGGAATGCGTAATAAAGGTGTAAAGTAATGAGATGGTGCAATGAAGCTTACCCCGTCTTTTGAAATACTGTTGTGTTTTTAAGCGGGTTAGGAATACATAAATGACACTTTTCTGTATCACAATTAAGCCAAATTCTCCCTTTAAAAGCAAGAATTATTTCTCTCGTGTGCAGCGTGTGTTTCTCACGTTGTGATCTCGAACTGTGACCCACTGGACGCCATCTTCAATGATCGGATTTCTCTAACCTGTCACATCAATACAAGTAATATTGACATCGTATTATCATCAGTTTTCTTCAGTTCTACAAACCACACTGGTGGTCACGGTACTTCACACACGATCGCTTCTTTGAAAGGTCCTGGACCGCCATATATTGTTACTCTGGACTCATTGTCCTACAAGTCAGCCGAAATTGCTTGCTGTGTGTCCAGCACATCGCTTTGCCCGGCAGTCTGCTCAGATGTCTGTTATTTTAACCTAAGTGCCTGTAAGTGTTATTTACTATTTCTGACCTGTTGTTTATTATTTCTGACCTGTCTTTGTCTTTGTTTTACTAGTGAGGGGAAACATCATTTACGAGATACTCTCTTACCAGGAACATAAATGTAAACTTGATGTTTATTTGCAGAAACACATAACCTTCAGGTTGACAAGTACCTTTAAATACGAATATAATTTTGTGAACAATGTTTTGGATTTATGAATCGGAAGGAGTGTAACAAAAACATTATACGTTTTAAAAACAAGAACAAAAAAGTCATTGTAATAATTTCTGAACTTGCTAAAGACATAATGTGGAAAACAAAATCATCATCATATCATAACTTTAACAGAAAAACCCAACAACTAAATATTGTGTTATAAAACATAGATGATTTACCAATTCACTACTTTTTGGTGATAATTATCTACTTTTTATAATAACATTGAAGGGACGGAAATTAATTTCTTTGCTTTTTGCTAAATATTTCTATTTCAGTTTCTGTGTTCTTCATTCTATGCTTTTGGGATTTTTTTTCCCCCGCTGATGCATTAGATGACCCCGTTATAACGGAAGTTTCTGTAAAGGAAGGATTTCACATATTGGAAGGTGACACTGGCCTAAAACTACGATGTTCTTTTCCAGTATCATCCCTTTCGCATAAATTGTCTCTGCGTTGGAAAATGGTCAATAAACAAGATATAGCTTCGATTCAAAGTAATGGATCTGAAGTTATAATGTTCCACAGGGTCCATCGCGAAGATGCAGGAGTCTATATTTGCTACGCCAACCTTTCTTCTGGTTTCGTTCTTCGAACGGACAGACGTCTTATTGTTCAATGTAAGACGTGCTTACAATATTTTCTATATTGCGTAGTTTTTCCTTTACGAGGAGATTCATTTTAATATGGATTTCTAATATGATTATAAACATATATCTTTTAAAGTTTAAAGTTAAAACCATTCATCCATGATTACATAATTTTCTTCTAAATCGTAAGTAGGACTTGTACGGACTTTTCAGTGATCAAAGTCTATATTAGACTGCAAAATCTGAGGTTTGCCTGTGTGTTTGATATCCATAGATCCTCCAAGAATCATTCATGGGAATACCAAGGTGATATCAATGAAGGATGGCACCCTCTTATTCCTATGTGAAGCTGATGCCTTCCCCAAGGCCATCATATCTTGGTTCCTTTCTGGAAGTGGCTCGTTGGGTAACACAACACTTGTTACCATTGGTAATAAATCTCTTACTTTTCACCTTCCTCTGTCTAAATCAATAAGAGGTGAAGAGATCACATGCATAGCAGAAAACTTTCTCGGGAACGACTCATATTCGATATTCATCGCTCCTTACGTTCCATCATGTGAACCAGGTAAATATTTACTTGCATAATATTATATGGTCAACAAAACAGAGATTTGCAAACAAGAATGAACAGACATACCCGTTCTTCCTATTCATCTTTAACCGCTAGTACGTCATGAAGAGCTACCGAAGTGATATATACTTATATATTGTTTCCTTGTCAAAAAGGTTAAGAAGAAAACGTGTTAGTAATGGCTTTGTTCTCTTGAAGGTGTATCAAGGATAGTACTGATTGTGGTTCCATGGGCATTGGTTCTTCTGTTGCTCGTTATTTTTCCAAGCTGGGTCCTTCGAACAAGAATGCAAGGTATGTATTTCCAGAGATAGCATTAATAATGTTTAGAACCAATTTATCGTTGCAACAAGTAGGATTTATTGTCGCAACAAGTAGGTTCGTTTCCTTACAGCCTCCTTTCAATTAATTATTTTTCAAACTAAAATTGTTAAAGCTAATATTTTGAAATCTAAGTGCTTTAACGTTTTCATAAAACAGAGACACAGATCACAGATTCAGACATTGTTTCCATGATAGATATTCAACAAGGAAAACTACAGAGGGATCAAACAATTATACAACCTGTTTGTCTGTAATTTGAAGAAATAAAACTAAAGCACCATTCAATAGTTTGCTTTCTCTCAAAACAGAGGTAGCCCAGACTTCGACATCTTCTTCAATCCGATCTATTCCTCATTCACCAAAGACACCATCAATATCAGAGCATCTTCATTCAGTTACTGACATCTCTCTGAAAGCATTGCCTTCTACCTCAGGACAGGCAACACGAGGACAAGTAAGGTTTCAGCTAGGCCTATGGCCTATACATCCATCGGTTAATATTCTCAGGCTACACATTTGTTTATACTTGTCTCAGTGTTTTCGAGTAGAGATTTCAAGTAATTATGATCAAACAGTTGAAAACTCATTTCCTTTTCTTACTTAAATTGCAAAGTAGGGCTATCCTTAAAACAGATTTATAATGTATAACATTCGCCAGATATGTGTGTGTGTGTGTGTATATATATATATATAAGTTAATGTTTTTGAAGGAATTTAATATACCTATAATTTATAAAATATGTTGTGTAGAATTCTACTTCATATTGTTTAAAACTTTACCAACCCAACATGTAATGGGTAAAGTATTCCCAACATTTTTTTTAAAGAACATCTAAGCAATTCTTGTCAGGGTATTCCACTTAACTTTCTCATTATTATCTAATCTTGAGTGAAAGGTTGTTAAAAGAACAATGAACGAAGACAGAAACGCTTAAATTTATCTTAAACAACCTTGTGGATTTTTAAATGAATAAAAAGGGATCACAGAATACTTTGATTTACGTTTTCCTCTCAAACTACGACCAGGTTTCGCATTTAGAAGACCAGGGTTCGTGCTCTGCATACATGGAAATGCAACCTATAGCACCAGGGCAGCAATATATGACACTTATCAGTGATGTAACCGCTACTGAGGACAACCTCGCGTGTTGTGTAAGCCCTGCACTCACTCGGAAGTACAACCCGACAACCGTGGACAAATCTTCTGTTAGTGACCCTACTTATGAGAATGCGGGGGAGGTTTCATTTAGCTGTAGCAAGAGGGAGAACCCTTTATATGTCAATACTATAATTGAAAGTGATGATCAAACTTCTCAATTTTAGTTTTGCGTAAATAATGTAATCCTTTGGCTTAGAATAGTTCCATCACTTGAGCCATTTATTCCAGGTAATGTTGGCGTTGGACCCAACCTGTATGATCATAGTGATGATTTTTTTGGATGAAAACTATTTTGAAGACCCATTACACGACTTTCACGTATCACACTAATAGGCAGAGGAATTTATGTTGAGGGATAACAGTTTTGTACTTGAACTGTATATAGATAAAGATCCCCCCCCCCCCCGAAAAAGAAAGACGAAGAAGAAGAAAAAAAAGAGAGAGAGAGAGAGATTTCAAAATATGGACTCGAGTGTTTTTGGAGTGGGAAACTTTCAGTATCTGTACGGCGAGGCCAAGTGGATATTATATTGAAGGGCAGAAACTGTTAGTTTAATATTTTATTTGCACACACATACACACGCACACACACATACCAAGTTCTTCTGTATTAGAATAGGGACATTTCTTTTATTCTGTAAGGTTTTGATAAAGATGCTTATTATCATAATTTGTACATACAATATTATTTTATTAATAGGCAAGGGTGGTATTTGAGTATTTGAATGATGGAATGTGTACAACCATCACTTTGGAGTTATTACATAAGAAAAATGAGGTGACTGTAGAAAGTAGATTTAAACTCTAAGCACTATTCAAAAATGTATTGATTTGATGCCTTTGCTTCCTAGATGACTGGCAATCAAATCTTATACTTTATAGCATTGATGTTTTTAGCAGGCCGTATAATTCGTACCTAGAAATTATAATTCACATCGAATTGTAAAGAAACGAAATTGTTGTATATGAATCGTTGTGCGTAATGTAAAAATTATCACACATGTCGCATTATCATTTTTGGGTAAACATACATTTTATTATTCACGCTTAATTAATCATTATAGCTGCATGTTTTTTTTTTCTTTTTACATGGCTTTGAAAGTGGAGAGGAGCTGGTATACGATTTCTTTCACAAACTCTATCGCTGAAGTGTTTTCCAACGAACACTCTACTATCCATAGTTTCAGATTTATATTCATCTCATTCATGCACTATTCTTTTTCCTCTTTGTGTTTAATCTCAATTTGATATCTGGGGCGGATCCAGGAAGTTCTTGCAAAGGTAAAGGTCTCAAAATCTCTGACAAGAAAAGGGGGCTTACATTTTCCAGGCGCCTTTGTAGTTTTAGATTTTCGTCTGGGTATAATTTTGTCCCCCCCCCCTTTTTTTTTTTTTTTTTTTGGGTTTTGTTCTATGTGCTTTAGGAATGGGTTTCACCGGGGGCGAGGGTGAACAAAACATAAATGAATAAATAAATAAAAAATAATAATAATAAAAAAAAAAAAATAGTAACTACAACAGACAAAGGTAATTACTACTATCAAAGACAAGTCATGGCTGTTTTCGTTCATTAAAAAAATAAAAATAAATAAATAATCGTTGTACGGTGAATGAACGAAGAATATGTGTGAAAATAACATTAACATCCTTCATCTTTGAAACTGACTAGTTCATAATTTCAGTAACGCATGTTATACTTGGGATGCACTACTTTGAAAGCTGATATAACGTCTCAGTAAAAGGACCTATAATAAATACAACAATTTGTCATAAATTACTTTAAAAATATTATTTTATTTACAAGATCATATTTATGGGGAAAAAATGTTTGATAAAATAGTCTGCCAGTTGTGATTTACATTGATATAATCGTTAATCTGGTGTTTGAAAACTGTTGTTACTAATGTCTGCAATACGTAGCAAAAACAAAGGTTAGGGTTCATATTAAAACAAAATAAAAATAGGTATCCTGTTTGTCTGAAAACGAACTTTATAATTATATAGTGTACTAACAAACTAATCAGATCTTTTTAAGGAGTTCAATAACCAATTTTCCAACATTCTTACATATATTGTAAAGACTGATAACTTAATCTTTTTCGTATTTTTGACATTTTTTGTTACCTCAAAAAAAAAAATTAATAAAGGCAAATTAGATGGGTATAAATGCTATGGTATTTATGCTAGGTAAAAGCATTACTTAGAGATACGAGCATGCATCTAAACATAATACTTTGTTGTTGTTGTTTTTTTTCGTTTATTGTGTGTGGTTTTTTGTTTGTTTGTTTTGTGTATCTGCTGTTGTTTCTTTTCCCTCACAAAAATATTTTGCCTTAGAATTAAATGAATATGTTATATACGCATTACTTCATTGTGACAGCATGTTTGCTTTTTATTTATACACATGTGCTCTACGTTGCCGGAAAGAGAAAAATATACACGATATTATTCTAAATGAATTTAAAAATTCCTATAACATTTTAGTTTTGTTACGTATAAAATATTCTCCAAACATCATTAAGATGTATTCATCAACCGTTTAAAACATTTTAGAGAGAATGCACCTTGCTTTGCCAATAATATGGACATCATTTTCAAAATTCCGTCTCATATTAATAGATTCCTTATATATTACCCATGTTGTGTTTGCCGATATAATATATTTAGTGCGTGTGCTGATGTTTGTTTGTGCGTGCGTGTGTGTGTGTGTGTGTGTATGTGTGTATGTGTGTCGGGGTGGGGGGGGGGCACATCTCCACCTCCCCTCTTTTCACGCTATGTTTGAAACGAAAACGAAACTGATATGCCATATAGAAGCACGACATAATAATACAAAAATAACTCATCTACAGATGGAGCTCTTCGAATATCTAAAAGCAAAATCAACTTGAAAGTTGTGCTATAAAACAAATGAATGAAATGAATGGTAACAAGAATTGAATGTATCAATTATTATCACCCCAGAAACCTCGCAAATGCATTTTTCTATTGTATCGTGATTTCCTTTTCACGTCATGTTTGAATCGAAAACGAAACTGCTATGCCATATAGAAGCACGACATAATAATACAAAAATAACTCATCTACAGATGGAGCTCTTCGAATATCTAAAAGAAGAATCAACTTGAAAGTTGTGCTATAAAACAAAGGAATGAAATGAATGGTAACAAGAATTGAATATATCAATTATTATCACTCCAGAAACCACGCAAATGCATTTTTCTATTGTATCGTGATTTCCTTTTCACGCCATGTTTGAATCGAAAACAAAACTGATATGCCATATAGAAGCACGACATAATAAAACAAAAATAACTCATCTACAGATGGAGCTCTTCGAATATCTAAAAGCAGAATCAACTTGAAAGTTGTGCTATAAAACAAAGGAATGAAATGAATGGTAACAAGAATTGAATATATCAATTATTATCACCCCAGAAACCACGCAAATGCATTTTTTTTTATTGTATCGTGATTTCCTTTGATAATATTACTAAATAGAAATATTCAAACAAATCTTCTTTGTTTAAACCTATGCGCATGATACGTCACACCTTCAGTTTACACACACACTGCATAATAAACTGGCATGTACTCTTTAAGACAACCACCCCCCCCCCCGAAAAAGCGGTGAATTAATATTCTTTAGAACAGTCTTTTCCAGCCATTTTGCAGAAAGGAAAAGGATAAAGGCATATTATACACTTTAGTATCATTTGTGCATCGCTCTATTATAAACCACTTATTTATAAGCTTATAAACCTATTCGCCTATTCATAAAACAATCCCCGAAAAGTCAGAACTCTCGGCCACTCAGGCTTGTTATACCCTATTCGCCGCTTATTCGCTGGTTCGTAAGAACGAAGAGTTTGTACGCGCGGTCAGAGTATTCATAATCGCCGCTTATTTGCTTGTTCGTCAGCATGAAGGCTGTGTATAATGACATACTCTTCGTTAAGCGTTCTTGTAAAAAAAAAAAAAAATAAATAAAAGGCTTGTTACCCTATTCGCCGCTTATTCGCTGGTTCGTAAGAACGAGGAGTTTGTACGCGCGGTCAGAGTATTCATAATCGCCGCTTATTTGCTTGTTCGTCAGCATGAAGGCTGTCTATAATGACATACTCTTCGTTAAGCGTTCTTGTAAAAAAAAAAATAATAATAATAAATAAATAAAAATAAATAAATAATTAAAAAAATCGAATGTGATTTGGGTCATACAATTCTACTACCTTAATTATTGTCTTAGGCATGGACTATCTAAATTTGCAAATATCTAAAAAAAAAAAAAAAAAAAAAAAGTCAAACTTTTTAGCTCTCCATAGGCTATTTTAATGAGTCTAATAAACAACGTTATACAATTCAATGAAACTGATGTGTATCTTAAACTTGAATAAAACAATAGTTTTATATTTCATTTTCTTTTAAACCAACAGAGATCGAAGTGACTGCCATTTAGTAAAACATTTGTTATATATATATATATATAGAATAAATATCTATTATCATGTTTTTTTTTATCGTCATACTATCAAAAATCGGAGTTTTGTTATGAAGCTTTTGTAAATTTAAAGCATCATTTCTCTTCTCTTCAAACCCCAAATTTATATAATATATATATATAAATATATATATATATATATATATATATATATATATATGTATATATAATTATATATCATATATTATATAATTATATAATATAATTAAAATATATGATATAATTATATAATTATATACTCAATATTATATCTCAAAATTGTGGCTATTCGGTGCGTAAGACCGGCGCCGAATTATGTCCAAGCATGCCACATCTGTCATGGTCGTTAAAACATCATAGACCTTCAGTTTGTCGGCTGAAAGGTCTAAGAATAATAATCTTCCTCATAGACAAATCATATCTATATAAACCTAGATTTACATAAACTATAAAAAAAAGAAGAAAAAAGAAGTTTCAATCAAGTACTATTTCGACCCTTTGTGACTGATATCGACCTGGAATTTAGATAGATAATAGCATCTATACTAGGTCTACGCACACCCCGAACATTTCATTCATTCCATCTACATTTAGGTCTATCAACATTCAAAATGTAGCACCATCTACAGTCACTGAACATTTTGACCTTTGATAACTAAAAGCGACATCTAATTGCAAAAGCTAACATTTTACGGATTCTCCTCCCGGCAAATCCCAAAAGTAGAGGTAAGATATATCATCTTTGGACATGCAGTTCACCCACATTCAATGTGACATTGTAAACTCTCGTCGTATTACAGGATTTCATTTTTTGTTTTTAATTTTATCACGGCAAAACTCTCTCAACTCAGTAAGTCCGTGAGACTGAAATGACATAGTAGAAATAATAAAACAAATAAAGAAATACAGTCATGAAATATAACAATATAAAAATATTTAAAAGAAAAATGAACAGATCTTGAAAAAAAAAAGTGAATGAAAATATTTTCAAAATAAACTAACAAGCAATGAAATCAAAGGAAAGATGATGACAACCATATAAATTTATGCTTGTTAATTTTGTTGCCAAAAGAGAGTATTTCAACTGTCTTCATTAACGGTCATCCCCCTCCCCAACTGATATTGTAGTCTAAACATAAATAATCATTAAACCAGATGAACAACAATGTTAGCGTCGGGTAGCATCGCGAATATGTAGTTAGTTTTTGTTAGTTAGATCCGTTTACACAATTTGCGTAAGTGTTCTATGAATTGTGCTGCTTAATATGTCTACTTTTTGATGTATGCAAATTATTCAAATTGCCTAAGGTTGCCGCTTAGGCAACAATGCTAAAGTTGTCCTTGGACCGCATAAGAATGCGATTTAAACAAAAAAGCTTATACGGAAATACCTTTTCCGGGTTCATAAAATGTTAAAGTCGACAAATTTATTTCACCAGTAATTATATTTTATTCTTTATGGAGTATAACCTTGATATGTGGAATTATGTTTTGTTCCATTCAATCTCCCTACCCCTGTCATTTTATTTCGTTATCTCCATCTCTTATCTTTATATTCATCCATCCGCTAGTTATCTTGTTCATTAAATACCCCTCTCTCTCTCTCTCTCTCTCTCTCCCACATCGCTCCCAATCTTATTTTAGTTTACCGTTCTCTATAGTCGGTATGCTCCACAAGCAAACCAAATTGATTTTTTTTAAAGTCTCTTCTGTTTAAAGCAACTCATGTTCATCGTTATATGTGTGTGTGTGCGTGTGTGGGTGCGTGTGTGTGTGTGTGTGTGTGTGTTATACTTCTGAAATTTGAAACGCAGTAGGTTATTAGGCGTTAATTGATACAACTGAATTATCATTTCGTAGCCATGTCTGAGTAATTTCCACATCCTGGGCCATATCTGTTTATTATTATTCGCTCTGTTTGGCTGCGTATCTTTCATTAATATGATGGGGAATAAATGTGTTATGTTTGAATTTTTAGTGTGATCCCATTATATAATTTTGTAGGCTAATTACGAAAATATATACCAATTACTTCATGTCATATAACATTTCCCATATAACAATCCCGATTTGAATACGAATTTGAATTCCAATAGTGACTGGGCAAGAGTGTTTTGCTTCAGCGTAGAGGGAGATGTTCCATTTATTAGAAATCATACTTTGATCAAGTCGGTGGAATATGAAAATGTGAGATTTAAACGTTGTTATTTTCGGCAACCATTTAAATTGCTCTTTATCTCAGGAATTGATTTCCAGGAAAACTTATAATCACATTATTAGTTCGATCCTTAATTAAAAGACAAAAAAAAAAATGAATTAAATAATCTATTCTAAACATTACTTGAACTGGAACAAGAAATTATGCGGTGGCATTTATCATTGGTCAGTGTTAACATAGCACGTGTTATCAATTGTCTAATATCAAATATATATATGTACAGACACAATGTATTAAACACGCACTGATATACAGAAAGGGGTTAATCGTCAATTCCCACGGGTGGTTACACAATGCATGTACATCTGAACTCGTATCAGATGAGCTGCAAATATGCACCACAACTAATTGCTTTATTAAAGAGAAAAAAAAATCATACCATTCTCAAAAAAAAAAAAAAAAAAAAAAATGTGCAAAGTTGAAGCCAATCAAGGAGAAAGAAGCCCCCTTTACAAACATTTTGAAAATAACTAAACTACCTTGAAGAGTACTACCCTTACTTAAACGTTAGATCCCTTTTATTGAGACCCCTTTTGTCAATAAATTAATGTAATAATACATTTAGGATGTTCGATAGATGTTGTACAGTATTCTGAAGGGCTGAGAGATAGTATAGGAATGTTTATATATAACTAAACGAAAGAGGGGAAAAATGCATTCACATAGTTAAGAAATATCTAAGTATAATCTGATTTATCAGGAACTGTATGACTTGAGACATGTTTCAAATGTTCCTACTAATAATTATTCTGCTGATCTGCTGAATTAAATGAGTCTATCATAACATACTTCTTTCTATGTATTTATTTATTTATTTATTGCTCTATTAGTCTTTTCTAGCACACTCAAATACAACGCCTATAAACGGAATGTAACTCCTGATTTAGTATTCATGTATGAATTCTTCTTGACTATATAGTGCACATAATAAATGTGAGATACAGTGCTGCTAGCCTTCTTCTTGACTACGCACACCATAAGTTTGAGAACCGTACTGCTAGCATTATTTGAAATGTGGTTCCTTTCAAACCATTTCCAACGGATAATTACCTTTTTTCAGTTAGTCAAGGGTACTGATCTTTCGATATCTGAATAGAATGCATTATTTGAATCCCCATAGTTACACAGCTTGCAGTCGCGTTGCACCACAGTGGTAATGTTCATTTTCCAGGGGCCTGTGTGTTGATCTGATCCGATATGCCTTGTAAGCTATTTCAGTCGATAATGGCCTTTGAATTTAAAATACATAGACGTTCACGAACAAAGAAAAATCCCAAGCTTTGAAGCTGTCTTTATGTTGAGGGGGGGGGGGCAGGGTAGGATTTTTTCCACAAGTCGAACTTGTAAGATCGAGCTTGAGATAAGAATATTAATAGACCGATCATATCGGGGGTTGTCGATCGAGTAGAACGACTGAAATCAAATAACAGAACAAAGCATGGAATATGTTTATGGCCTTCGGCAGTCAAGTACAGCTAACAAAGTCCATGGATTCTACAGTGTTACTATATTGTACACCGCTTTGAGGAAGCTGTAGTCAGTCGTATTCACTTTATGATGATGATCTTACACTGTTTGTGTCCATTGCGTGTCAAAGACATTCATAGCTTTGGGGGTTTGCTCTTCCTCATTTGCAATGTTTCCTGTACTTATGATTTTGTTAAACTTTTTGTTACTGGAATTAAATGTAAATTTCAATGCAATTCGTATTCATCAACATGTTTTAGTTAAGATATACATAAGATTACAGAATATAATACTATGAATGAATAATATAGATCTCCCAACAGTACATACACATAACTGGTCAAAATTATCAGAACACGTGCAAAAAAAAAAAAAATAATAATAATAAGATTGGTCTATATCGATGTCTTTCTAAACCACTATATCAGATTGTTGAATTAATAAATGATGTACCACCAGACTTTGAGAAAACCTTGGACAATCATAGTGTCTAGTTGTAGCAAGATCTCAGTTTATTCCGTACACCCCCCCCCCCCCCCCATTCCATATAGCCATGAACAGCTCTAACTGTTAATGTCATTACCTCAATTGTTTCCATTTTTGTCAAACACTTTTTGATATTCCCGCATTTCTGAAGTCAATTAAATGGCGATCAATTGTAAAGCGTTTTATTTGTCGAATCGTCAGTCAAGTAAGTTCCATATCTAGGTCGTCAGATTCAGGTCCTGGATATTGGGCAATTAGGGGTGACCATTCCATCATTGTCTGAACTCTATATGCCCCTTCTCAGAAAGTTGATCCTGTCCCCAGAAGTCATAAATCTATCCGAGTACCATGCATTAAGTGCAAAAGTTATGGTACATATTCTTGACCTTTGTCTATTGATGTCAAGTTCTGCACTTTCAGCAGTCTAAGGACCATGCCAAAAAATCTCCAATACTGAACAGTGAAAGACAGAAGATGAGAGCGGACACACGCATTCATCAAAGTACCTTTTGTTAAACCAATGAATCTGTTCCAGATATGTTGTAGTTCAGTTATCCAGTCCAGAGTACTCCATACTTTTTCTCTTAAAAACAGTATTTTAGGGGTGTTTGACGAATTAGACATTTGTTTCAGGTTTCAGCTCTTTGGAACTGATTTTCCTAAGCTACTCTTTGTGATGTTTTCTGGTGATAATGTGTAGTAGAAACAGTCTTACATTGTTCAAAGCTTAAACGATGACGAGGCGGCAACATAAAAAAAAAATTAAAAAATATAGCCTTGACCTGAACCTAATCTAACAAATATATGGGATTTGCTGAAATGACATAATATTATAAAGAACACAAATGTATCAGATTGTAAAGAACTCTATAAATACTTAACAGCTAGAGTGTCAAAAAAAAATCACTGCAGACAAAGTGCCAGGAATATATAGATATATATATATATATATATATATATATATATATATATATATATATATATCAAGCTGAAACTGATGCAAGGGGAATGAGTGAAGAATAATTTATTGACTGAATTTTTTTTTATGAACATGACAATGATACAGAGCTTTCATATGATTCGATTATATCAAATTACATAATTCAAGAACTCCAAATTTGTGGACATATCGAACAAAACATTATTAAAATAATAAAAATCCTCTTTTTTTTTCATTTTTTGACCACTACTGATCAAAATTATTTAAACATATAATGACAGATGTTGACAAACATAAAATTCTTCATTATAACAACTTATGGTTAATTTTTGAAATAAGTACACTGTCAGACTGTGAAAAGTCTCTGGACTATCACAATGCCCAATTAAGCAAGATTTCAGTCATTTTTTCTTCCCCCACCTCATCCAGCCATTCCAGCTCGGCATTTCTCTATCATTGTGTTAATGTATTTCCATCCCTTTCTCAAAGCCTAAAAGCTGTTTCATCACTTAAGTTCATTATAAAGTCATAATCTATGATGTATGTATTTATGTATATATATATATATGTATATATATATATATATATATTTACATATATATATATATATATATATATATATATTTATGTGTGTGTGTGTGTATATATAATATTTGATTAGTCAGTTTGTCGATTCAGTAAGTAAATAAAATTGTGTTTAAAGTTCAAGTTCTTGATAATTGACCATTAGTGACCCATGAATCGTTTTTTTTTTTATTATTATCATTTTTTTTTTTTGAACTCTTGGTACCTCTTTTTATGCATGATGTTTCGCTATCATTTGAATGAGAGTTTTGTAGGATTACAAATATTAAGTTCATTGTGGCTATAAAGGCTATAGGTCTGATAAAATGTTATCCATTGTAAGCAGGTTAATGGTACACCTTCTTGTTTTTGACAAGTTCTTCTGTTCCAACACTTTGAAGTCTCTAAAATATTAGGTACGCATGTCAATACTTGACTGTCAGCACTGAGGCTGACAGTGGATGACAGAGACCAGGCAAATCACCAATTACTATTTTGGTCCGAGTTCCTTTGTATTCAACACATGGAGGAGGAGATTCAATATGAATCATCTGTGTTCTGGAAAAATTGGCCATCTTTGAACTATGTAATATACGTGTACGTGAAATATGGGCATTTTCATCTTTATTTATGTCTATCTGCGTGTGCTGCATATGTGAAGAGTAAAGAAAAACTACAGGGGTAGTGACCATACTTATAGTAAGTTACATATAGAGCGTAAAGAAAGACGTGACGGGAAGGATAAATGCATTAAAAAAGGCGAGACATGATTTGACAATGCACTGATATAAATTTGTATTGTAAGAAAGTATAAGAAACAATTTCGATTTCCTTTTAAATGAATTAAGTGAGGGGGCAAGTTGAATGTCATTATGAAGAGATTTTCAAAATTTGGGAGCTGTATAAATAAAAGTGTTTTGAGCTAGATGGGTTCTCAGCAGAGGTAGATGAAAGTCATTACAACGCCGGGTTGGGTACTTATGATAGGATTTATTTTGGGTGAACATATCATCAAAAACGGAAGGAAGCATGTCTTTAGTATAAGAATACATAAACTGACGTAACTGAAAGAGATAAAGATCTTTAATTTTCAATATTTTATTTTCAAAGAAAAGAGGACCCGTATGGGAGCGAAAATGAGAAAGGCAAATGATACGAAGAGCTTTCTTTTGTAATAATAATATTCTGTTTAACAAAGTTTGGTGCGTATTGCCCCACACCAGGAGTCCATAATGTAGATATGGTAAGACCAGATTAGGAATAAAGCATAAGTAAGGAAGATGTGTTTTTAATCTATTCATGATACCATTATTACAAGAAATAGTTTTACAGATGTTGTCAATATGATACTTCCAGGAGAGTTTATTGTCGACTGTTACGCCCCAAAAATTAGTGTGAGAAACACTCTCCAACGGGAAGTCATCTAATTCAATATTGATTGGCAGTGAGTCTATAGTATTACTGAACAACACATATTCAGTTTTTTTGAGATTAAGTAAAAGTTTGTTTGCTCTAATCCATTGTAGAATAGTTCAGAATTAACCGTTTGCGCAGTGGTTCTATTTCGGCACATAAACTCACTCCATGAATAAATAAATGGTTTGGTAACCAATAGTGCTTGCTTACGCAGACGATTCTACTGCACCGTATTGTGATAGGATAGTGAAATATGTCATATTTCCTCTACCAAAACAATGCATTATGGCTTGCAGAAAATGATAGACACACAGAGTGTTCCATACATGTTAGAGAGAACACTGTTTTGTCTACACACAAATGTGGGAATTCCCAAATTTGTATGTAGACAAAACAGTGTTTGGCGCAAAAAATATAGTGAAATTCCAATAAGCTATATTCTACCACGCAGTACGTAATTCCTATTTATAAGGTTGGAGGAAATATTTTGTTTCGCGCGGAAGAAACCTGAAGTAGATACATGTACGTCTATGATTATTTTGTATATAACTATGAAACCGCTCTTAGACTGACCCTTTCCTACGATATCTGGTATTTAGTATCAGCTATAACAAAATAATGTTCTAAAACATGTTTTGTAATTGTTTTAGATGACAATTGTCATGATTTTAACTGTAAATATATGGGATAATTTCAATAGAGTACGTACATAATCTCTCTATAATTTTCACACTGGAACAATGCTCCATCTTCTTGAAATTGTCTTAGTCTAATGTGCAATTATGAGAGCCCGTCTCCTTGTGGGAGATGGATCTTCTTGCCCGTAAATTAACTCTCCGAAATCCATTAGTGTCAAATGATAACATCGAAAGGAGGGTGAACATTTTCCTTTTATTGTGCAATCTCCAAAATGTATTTCTTTGGTACATGATAGCACCTTGCTCAAATGAATGACAACATAATGTTTTGAGTAAATTATTTAAGTAAATTAAGTAAATTACAATAGAGAAGAATCATGTAAACTGGACAGTTGCTTACACTAAAATTTGTACTAAAACAAATACACGAAAAACATGTTTATAACGTAGATTAGTATAAAGAAGTTTTCCAAAAGTTATATCATATCCTTCTCTCCCCCTTGCACCCCTATCATGGAGAGGAAAAAAAATAACCCTTTTTGAAGCTGACACTTTATTCTGTCATTAATTTCTTAGCGCTTCAACTAATTTGACGTTTTTAATAGTAAAAATGATTGATTAAATTCATGGACATTAATATTTTGACATGATAAAGAGAATGATTTTAATGAATCTTATGAAAAAAAGGGAACAAATTTGTAATCACTCCTTTTGAAATGGCTCTTAAAAATGAACATTAAACAAATATGAATGTTATGTTTTTTTTTTAACAGTCTTTTATTTTTAATCCACTGACTATTGAATACTCTTATTCCAATAAGCTTAATACAGGAACCACCCGGTACCAGTAGGCAATTGGTTAAAAACATTGTGAATTTCATCCAAATCATGCACCAAAAATTGAAGTTGTACAGAAGGAAATACTTTTATTAGACGATTCCTACCACTATTAGTATGACAAGAAAAAATTGTGGGTGTTTATACCTAAAACAAGTTCGTATAAAAAATGACTGTTTGTTTGTTGCTGTTGTTGTTGTTGTTGTTGTTGTTTTTACATTTGTGCTTATTTTTACATTTGTGGTTGATTTTTACATTTGTGGGCTCTACATGGGGCTTCCCGTGCACCGTCGAGATACATTTTTCAACCAACTTTTTTTATAATGTCAGAAGTATCTAGTTAATGAATTTTGATGTTCCCATTGACAAATCGTGTCCCACAGGGGCGGATCTAGCTTTTTTCAAAGGGGGGAGGGTGTGGGAGGGGGGATACCCCCCTCCCACAGTTGGGAGATTTTTCATTTTTAGGGTTGCCAGCTTGCGATTTTAAGCATACTTGCATGCTCTATTTTTTCTCTTTTTTTGCCCAAATAATTGGGGGGGGGGACTACAGCCCTATCCCCACCCCCCCCCCCCCCCGGCCCTGGCTCCGCGGTCCCTGGGTTTGTCCCAACGGCGATGCAGAGCATCGTCCACAAGGCGCGAAACGGCGATGTGTGTGAGCCGCGTAGCGTCGCGCCGATTTTTTTTTTTTGGTTTGTTTGTTTGCTGTTTTTTTTTTTGCTATTTGAACCCCTGTAAGTGATGTTTTCCTGGCATCTACTTACGCAATGGAGACCATAAAAAGCAGTCCATAATAACGTCTTTTTAGATCAAGTAACAGTTTAATACACAGTTATATCCAGAGTTATCGTGTGTTTGGTTATCAACTTAGTACGCTACCAGATGAGTTGAATAATATTATATCTTCTTACAATATTTGCACTTGAAATTTTCCTCTCCAGCGTGTGTTATTTCTTTTTGGTCTAATTCTAACCACATGTTTAAAAGTCAAGATACTAAAGAAAAGTAACTGGGAATATAAGAAAGATTCGTGATAAAAGGTAGATTTATGACAGTGTAACATTATGTTGACTTTAGTACCACAAATCTTAAATATAGGTAACCTCTATAATGTAAATGATTATACTGGCCATGCCAGTGAAGTAGAAATTAAAATTAATTTCAACTAAATGTTGCTTATTCAGCCAATTGAAGGTCACGATGTAACTTACGTGATGTAACCGTAAACGTACGTTATCATACGTAAAAAAATGTGTGTAGGATATACGTAACAACTATCCAAATTGGTAGCAAACTTAAAATGTTAATGAAAGTATTATCGATTAGTGATATAAAACAAATAAGCTATTGGCTAATATTCTATCACAATGATATGTGCATAGAAAAAGTAACACATGTTCACTTGGTAGTCGGGGGGGGGGGGGGGTTAAAACCTATTGCCCGAGGCTGAGCCTGAGACAGAGTGCTATATAGGAACATATTGTGTGAGTCTGGACATATTATGATGGCGTTTTCCTATGCACATTAGCGGGCTTTAGATTTGGGTGGAGGACGACGCGTTCACCTCCACCTCGAGCGGGCACTCCCGCGGTGACCGCGTCGAGTTCACTCATTTTGCGATCAATTTAGAATTTAGTGGACGACGCCTTCACCGGATGCTCCTCCATATCCTCCACAATTTTGGTAATTTCTGCATCTTCATCCGTCAATTCAGGTGCTATACCTGATTCTTTAAGTTCTTTCGCATTTCGCTTTTTTATTGTGTCTTTAACTTTTTGAAATTTTTCCCGACATCCTCTTCGGTCCACCTGGTAGCCATGCTTCCGAAGGTTTTCGGCAACCTCTTCCCAAGCTGCCCCACTCTTTGATGTCCGTCCCTTATACTGGAATGGGTTTACAAACTCCACCTCCCTGCATAAGACTAACACCATTTCATCTGTCCACTTGGTTATCCTGTATCAAAAATTTAAAAAAAATAAAGCAATCAAAACTTATGGGGCAATTTTTTTGGATGTAGAGCACACTCTTGTACTTTTTGTTTTATGAAAATTTATTGAGCTAATTTGCAAATACATTCTAGCTTAATTTTCATTATTAATGATCCCTTTTTCAGGAATTACGGGAATTATTTTTTATTTACATCTTCTCACTTAGATATTTATGACAAAGATATTTATGACTAAGATGGTATACAGGATATTCCGATCCCCTCTTTATATACAAGTGATATAGTAACATTCTACTGTAGTTTTTTTTATACACTGCCATATTTTTGAGAGCCTCTTGATGTACAAAAACTGAAGAGAAATACAACGTCTTGTAGGCCTAATCTTTTCCTTTTTTTTTTTTTTTTTTTTGCAAAAATAACAATTCACGTTTTCTTAATGTAAAAATCACAAGCCTCAATACTCCCTCAGAATGCCTTTTAAAAAAATTTATTTATCTTATTTTAACTTCCAAATTTTGTTCTTCCTTTGGAAGGGGGCAGGGGGTTCCAAATAGACTTACGTTCTTGTATGTGAACTGGATGCTCCAGTTGCTCCAGGTTCTGTTGACTGCATTTTCTGAAAAGAGGAATAATAAAGAATAATAAAACTGACTAATTTTTCAACAGTTGAAATCTTGAAGGGTAGAAAAGAGTACCATTATCTGCATATACTTCAATTTAATGAGTAAAAAATTTGGGCATGTGTGTATGATTTTTTTAATGACTAAAAATATTACCAATACGAGGCATTCTGGAAAAGCAAATTATTTGTGTGATTAACCCATGTCAACACGGTTTCATGGAGGAGGGGGGGGGGGGGCTGATCTTTGTTACCAATTATTCATTTTATTTCATTTCATTTATTCAAAGTCCTGGCTGGTTTTCGTGGTCTGAATCAGATGCAAAATCAACCATGAATACAGCATGCACTGAGTGATACTTCAACTTTAAGTCTTTCCCTAACCCTAAAAATCCCAATCCATTGGGCAGGTACAAAACTGCACCAGCAACAAGTAGGCCTATCACTATCAGCCCTGCCATGGGTGGCAGGCGCAGCTCGCAGGCAAGTGTGGCATGGCAAATGCAAAGCCTATCAATCATCATCGCAACCATCAGAGCCGGCATAGCATAGATCAGGGCAGAATGATACTCTTTTTCGAGTTTATCAGCATAACACATCCAGATCCCGACCAAAGAAGAAACTTTTCCTTTTTTAGTTGTTGTTTCAGCTTAGCTTACGTGGCACAGACTTTTTAAGTTACAGTTACAGAACCATACATGTAATGCTATGTGTGGGAACGTTCACAAGTAAAATCACATCGATTCCAATCAAAATTTACTAACAATTACTAAAAAAACTCTGCAGTAGTAGGCCGTGCGTTTCCACATGTGAAGAAAGGGAAGATATCAGATTTTACATCTGTTAAACAGTTGTAAAGCTTTGATACGCATTAAATAAGTATTCAACAAATAACTTACAAAAAATCTGTCTGATCGTCGCCGCTGAAGCTGTTCGCAGGTCCGCTGCAGGTCGAGGTGAACAAACGGCGCTCGGCACGGTGCACGGCGACACTCACGACGCCGCAAAATCCATGGAAAACGTGGTCTAGATTGCGGAGGTGGCGGTGGAGGTGAACGCCGCGCATGCGCAGTTCGTAAAAATCAGTCTGCCACGGCCACCTCCACCAGTGAACGTGCAAATCTAAAGCCCCTTATTAAATGTTTACTTGGCAGCCCAAGGGGGGGGGGGGTTAAACCCCCTAACCCCCCCCCCCCCCCTCCCGTAGATCCGCCACTCTCCCATGGGATTCAAAATCGGCCATTTTGGCAGCCATCTTGAATTTTTGATGAAATTCCATAATTAGCATATCTTTTGAATTAGACATCATACATGAATAAGTAAAACAGCTTTTTTGAGTAATGATATAACGAGGAATAGATTCAGAGAGTTATTTTTGTGATTTTAGTAACCTGGATTCCACAAAACATGTGATAAAATTCGCACAAAAATTGTGCATCTTAACGTCATCTTGTTTTTCATCTAGGAAAAACAATGGTAACCTGCAAATTTTTACTGAAATATGTTGAGAGGGATCTAGTCATGATTTGCATGCATAAATTTACACATATACCATAAAAATGTACCAGTAGTGTAGTGCTTGATGGTGCATACTCAGATACAGTAAAATTAATCATTTGAGACCGAATCGAACATAGATACACATTGCAGTAGATTAGGGTAATGTTTGCGTGTTAGAGAAGGCACGTTTCGAACCCTCTCCCAATATGATTGGTAAGATGCATGTTCAAACCATAGAATTATGGTTCAAACATACATTGATGCTTAAAAATTAATAGGATATGTGTCAATAATGCTGTACGTAACGGAAAGGTTTAAGAATAACAAAATTTCGTTGTTTAAGATAGAAATATGCCTTGATATAATTAGAGGTAGGTAGTTTGTTTCCCAAAATTTACACTGGAAGAACAGATTTACCAGCGAACATTCAAATAATTGGGGGGGGGGGGACTACAGCCCTATCCCCACCCCCCCCCCCCCCCCGGCCCTGGCTCCGCGGTCCCTGGGTTTGTCCCAACGGCGATGCAGAGCATCGTCCACAAGGCGCGAAACGGCGATGTCTGTGAGCCGCGTAGCGTCGCGCCGATTTTTTTTTTTTGGTTTGTTTGTTTGCTGTTTTTTTTTTTTTGCTATTTGAACCCCTGTAAGTGATGTTTTCCTGGCATCTACTTACGCAATGGAGACCATAAAAAGCAGTCCATAATAACGTCTTTTTAGATCAAGTAACAGTTTAATACACAGTTATATCCAGAGTTATCGTGTGTTTGGTTATCAACTTAGTACGCTACCAGATGAGTTGAATAATATTATATCTTCTTACAATATTTGCACTTGAAATTTTCCTCTCCAGCGTGTGTTATTTCTTTTTGGTCTAATTCTAACCACATGTTTAAAAGTCAAGATACTAAAGAAAAGTAACTGGGAATATAAGAAAGATTCGTGATAAAAGGTAGATTTATGACAGTGTAACATTATGTTGACTTTAGTACCACAAATCTTAAATATAGGTAACCTCTATAATGTAAATGATTATACTGGCCATGCCAGTGAAGTAGAAATTAAAATTAATTTCAACTAAATGTTGCTTATTCAGCCAATTGAAGGTCACGATGTAACTTACGTGATGTAACCGTAAACGTACGTTATCATACGTAAAAAAATGTGTGTAGGATATACGTAACAACTATCCAAATTGGTAGCAAACTTAAAATGTTAATGAAAGTATTATCGATTAGTGATATAAAACAAATAAGCTATTGGCTAATATTCTATCACAATGATATGTGCATAGAAAAAGTAACACATGTTCACTTGGTAGTCGGGGGGGGGGGGGTTAAAACCTATTGCCCGAGGCTGAGCCTGAGACAGAGTGCTATATAGGAACATATTGTGTGAGTCTGGACATATTATGATGGCGTTTTCCTATGTTTACTTGGCAGCCCAAGGGGGGGGGGGGGGGTTAAACCCCCTAACCCCCCCCCCCCTCCCGTAGATCCGCCACTCTCCCATGGGATTCAAAATCGGCCATTTTGGCAGCCATCTTGAATTTTTGATGAAATTCCATAATTAGCATATCTTTTGAATTAGACATCATACATGAATAAGTAAAACAGCTTTTTTGAGTAATGATATAACGAGGAATAGATTCAGAGAGTTATTTTTGTGATTTTAGTAACCTGGATTCCACAAAACATGTGATAAAATTCGCACAAAAATTGTGCATCTTAACGTCATCTTGTTTTTCATCTAGGAAAAACAATGGTAACCTGCAAATTTTTACTGAAATATGTTGAGAGGGATCTAGTCATGATTTGCATGCATAAATTTACACATATACCATAAAAATGTACCAGTAGTGTAGTGCTTGATGGTGCATACTCAGATACAGTAAAATTAATCATTTGAGACCGAATCGAACATAGATACACATTGCAGTAGATTAGGGTAATGTTTGCGTGTTAGAGAAGGCACGTTTCGAACCCTCTCCCAATATGATTGGTAAGATGCATGTTCAAACCATAGAATTATGGTTCAAACATACATTGATGCTTAAAAATTAATAGGATATGTGTCAATAATGCTGTACGTAACGGAAAGGTTTAAGAATAACAAAATTTCGTTGTTTAAGATAGAAATATGCCTTGATATAATTAGAGGTAGGTAGTTTGTTTCCCAAAATTTACACTGGAAGAACAGATTTACCAGCGAACATTCATGATTGTCTTTAATGTCATTTTGGAATGCGTTGAAAGGATAATTTCATGATTCATAAACGTAGGTGTATCACTTTGTAAATATACTCAGGAACACAATATACCCGAATGGCAAGACTGAGTACATTTTCAGATGGATAAATAAAGTAACACAAAGTTAAGCCTATGGTACATGATCCAGATTTTTGTTACAAGTAAAACTTCCTGCCAGAATATGAGGTTACAGTTGCCCCAATATAAGGTGTCGGCAGTGGCGGATCCAGGATTTCTTGATGGAGGGGGCTCAATATTCACAAAATTTTCTGACAAGCCCCCCCCCCCCCCAAAAAAAAGGTCCTCAGCATTTTTGGGCCCCTTTTTAACTCAAAAAATCTCTGACAAGCGAAAAAAAAACAAACCCCGAAACAAAAAAAAACAAACAAAAAACCCTATGGATCCGCCACTGGGTGTCGGTGCCATAATAGGTAATTTCACATTCATGGGGTTATGCAGTCCATTACCCTCCCCTTCCTGCCTAATACGCCTATGAAGATATTCATAATGATTGTAATTCCGTATAATTTTCTAATTTATCTAAATTATTTGCTAATTGTTGCTTAGAACATGCTGGTAATGATGATCTGCCTATGTTTCTTTCCCCATTATTTTCTTTGATAGTGATGATAATTATTTCTTGTGATGACGCTGGGTCATAGCACTTGCATACTATGATTACTCGTACTAAGAGTATTCACGTAAGTTTGTTGACATCATCCTTTTAGAGCAGTATCTTCTTCTCTCCTCTCACATCTCACCTCTTTATCTCTTTCTGTCTTTCTCTCTCTCTCTCTCTCTGTTCTTGTCTCTTGCACGCTTCCTCCCTTTCCTTTCTCAATTTTCCTTCTCTGTATTTCTCACTCCCTGTCTCCGTTCTTCCTCTTCTTCCCTCTTCCTTCCCTCTCTATCTCCCTTTATCCATCTCTTCTCTCTTTCCCGCACTCTTCTTTTATATTCCTAGCTATCCTCCCTTCTTCTATTTATCTTTCAAGTCTCTCCATGTCCACCTTCTTCCTTCGTATTTTGTTCTGTCTTTCTGTCCATGAACCATCTTTCCCTCATCTCTGTTTCTGTCTGAAGTCCATCCCCAATTTCACCTATATGTTTCTCCGTGTCCATCTCTCCTTCTCTATTCCTCTCTCTGTCCCTCTCTGTCTCTTTGTTATCCTCCTTCTCTGTCTTTATATTTTTTGTTCTCTCCTTCCCCTCAGCGCGAGCTCTCTCTCTGTCTCTCTCTGTACTTCTCTCTTAACTATGCCCGTCTGTGCCTTTGATGTCTCTCTTTGCCCTCCTTCTTCTCCTCCTCTCACTCTCTGCACTGTCATGACTGTCCTTCTCTGTCTACATCGCTCTCCTGTCTCATCTCCTACTTCTTTCTGTCTCTATCTGTCTTTCTATTCCCCTTCCCTTTTTTCTCCCTGTCTCTCTCCTTCTGCCCAACTTCTTTCCCCTCCTCTTAAATCGCTGCTCTCACCCCCTCACTCCCTCCCACACATTTCCTTGTTCCATCTCCATTTTCTTCCCACCTTCTCTTCCTGTCTATTTGTATGTCTGTCTACCCCCCCCCCCCCCTCTCTCTCTCTCTCTTTGCATGCCTGTCTCTTTCTCTCTCTCTTTCCATCCCCACCTCTTATTTCCTCCCCGTCATGCCTGTGTTTCTCCATCTCTCCCTTTCATCTCAATAAGCTGTTCTGTCTCCATTTTCACTAACTATCCCCCTTCCCCCTCTCTCCATCACTAATTTGGTCCTTCCCCCTCAGCGCGTGCACTCTCTCTCTCTCTCTCCCCCCCCCCCCCCCTCTCATCTTACCACCCACTCCCTTGTACCATTCTGATCTCCCTCTTCCCTACCCGTCTCTCTGCTTGTCTGTAATGGATGTGTGACTCTAGCCATTTTGTACTTTTCCTACGCTGTCACATTGTATTTAACTCATAGCCCGCTATTGTCGACCATGTCACTTCCGGGTTCTCGCTTCTGTCGACGATCGTCGACAAAAATCACGTACAAAAGATATAGCACTTTGAAATAATCCAGCAGCCATGGGTTTCATAATTCACAGGGTGAAGAGTTAAACAGATGAAAATACTTTGCTCTCCTTGTACGTTTAGTGAATGTGATACTACTTCTGATCCGTCTGGCTCTTTATTGCATCCAAATCAGAATTACTTACTCTATACGGGAGCCTAAACATTTACAAGCAATGTTTTTCATTTAGGCTCCCCACATTTTACATTTTTCTTCTTTTTGCCAGTCGTTCAAATATCTATCGAAACTTTCTACCTGTTTACTGTACATTGTACTTGATTTGAGTTCTTTACCCGTATGTTTTGAAATTGACAAATATGCTTGTAAAATCGTTCTTGTAAAAATTATTTTTTTTAATGTAAAAGTGGAAAAAATAAACTTCAAACTTCAAACTTCAAAAACTTCAAAAAAAAGTAATACCTAAGTGTATAAACTGAACAACAATTGTGGAAATGAAAATATCTCAGGAACCCTCCGTTAATCTTTTTCATGACGGTTTAAGGATGGTTAAAACATGTGCATGAAAGGTCGGTCGAAATGTTCACAAAAGTCAAAGTTAATAGTTTATGTATTTTGCTCTATAGATAATGCATTTGCTCGTCAGACATGAAACAGTAGGTATACTACGAATCTGAAGAAAAGACATTATTGCCTATAACATGTAGTGCTCCACAAGGATCACTACTAGATTCACAACTATTTATATTGTAATTCAATTATATTTCAAATTTTACTTCATTATTGCAATGTATTCTCTTTGCAGATGATACTAACGTTAATTTATTTTCTCCTCCAACTCCGATTTTCTATTCCCTCTGAACATGAAGAAAACTTATTTCATCACTTTCTAGAGCAAGGGAGATAATAATAGAACATGCAACCCAAAATAATTATAGATGGTAATTACTTAGATAAGTACGATAACACTATGAACTATCATCAATTGAAATCTGGGATGAAGTGATCACGTTCATCACGTCTCAAAAGAGTCTCACGTACTGTCGGTTTATTGTATAAATTAAAGCATCATGTGCCTTAAATTATTTTGTATATGCCTCACAGTGCATTGATATTTCCTAACACTTTTGTTATTGCAATATACTACTGGCAGACTCAAAGTTACTAATAATATGCTTCTGTTACAAAAAAAAAAGTAATGCATGTATGCACAAATGCTGCATATCGTGAACATTCTGACCCATTATTTGCGAAGCTGAAAACTCTCAGAGAAAATTATATCATTTCATTAACAAAAGGCATTGGTTATATTCCGTTTGGATAATGGTTTGCTTCCTTCCTAATTCCAACCATTATTCTGTTTAAATAAAGGTATACAATGCAGTCAAATAAAAATAAGGCATATGGCAGGCATTTTTCATGTGCAGTAGGTTATAATTTGCTGACACCAGACTTGGTGAAAAGCACTGGAAATATTTATGGGTGTACAATTCTTGGACACAGCAAACCTGCTGCCCAGCCAAGCAATACCCCCCCCCCCCCCCCCGGTCTCTCCGAGAATCTTCGGGTGATGGATAATGACTTAACCATAAGGGGCGATGGGTGAAAAATGTAGAGCATTGCATAAGGCCTATTGGTCATAAGCTGTAGTCCACTCTGGATGATTGACAACTGTTAATTGGGTATAAACACCCGAATGGTGTCAAATTCAGCATGAGAACCCAAACTAATGTGACTTTAAGTTATTATATAATGCTATGAAACCAATTAGATACTCCTATCCCGTCATTTAGAGCTCACTTTCTCTTGATATTCCTATTTCAAAATCCTTATTTTCTCTCAAAAAGTCTGATGAAAGCTATATCGCCAAGCATATCGTCGCTGATATTACGAACTGGCAGAATATGCACTTTGAGTGTAAATTTTGGGTTTTGATTTATTCCATATTATGAAAGGTCATATAAAAATCAACATTTTCACCAAATTTCAGTTCATGATATTTTATATTTTTAAAGATATACAGGAATTTAAAAATACCCCATGGGTTAAAAAAAAATAAAATAAATAAATAAATAAAATCATGATTCTGAGAAATGTGTACTTTACGAACTAGCACTCCTACAAGTGGCCCAGTACGCGCATATACTTGGTATGCTAAAGGACGTGTAGTATACAGTGTGTTTCTTTAAAAAAGAAAACTCCAGCCACATTTCGTCAAATAAACATAACTTGATTTATTGTAATACATCATATAAGAGGAATATATCCCCTTTTGTATGCTACCACATTTGTGATGATAGATCCTAGGATCATTGAACTAAAAAAATTTAAACCAGCAATGCAGAAAGTTTGTTTCGAAGCATTTTCTATGCATCTCACTGTTGATCATTCTTCCTTTCTCTCTCTCTCTCTCTCTCTCTCTCTCTCTCTCTCTTTGGATGCTACAATTTTCATGACAATACCAACAGAAGATGAAATAGAGGATGAACACATGTCAACAGATTCTTTGTCAGAAGAGGTAAATTTCACATTGGGTTCCTCAGACCAGCTTAGAGTAAGGATATGTTTATTTGGTAACAGCAGATGAGTGACTAAATACCAGCTCTCCACTTTTTTTTGTACAAATCTGCATGAACAAAGGGCAATCAAAAATTACATTATTTCCTGCAATAGCATGAGTGTAAGTTCATTGTGAACAGGGCAAAACGAGTTGAAATTCTAGACAGAATTGAGACTACTAGATAATACTACTAGATGATACTTCCTGAGGCAGCACTCCAGGGGGGGGGGGGGATAGTGCCCCTACTTTTCCAAGTACAAAAAATGCCCTTTTAACGACTAAAAGTGCCCCTTTTCCTTTCCAATAAGTCCCTCTTACTTTCAGATAAGTGTCCATTTTCTCCTTCTGATATGGGCCTTTTTTCAGTTCTGATGATTGCACCTTTTCAGTCTCGTCTCTCTCTCTCTCTCTCTCTAATAAGTGTCATTTTCTTCTTCTTCTTTTGACAAGTGCCTCTTTTTCTTTTATATAAGTGCCCATTTTTAGTTCTAACAATTGCCCCCTTTTCTGCGTAATATGTCATCTGTTTTCCTTTGAAAAGTACCTTTTATTTCTGATAGGTGCCCCTTTTCCCCTTCTGATAAGTGCCCTTCCCTCTTCTGATAAGTGCTCCCATTTACGGGTATTTCCCCCTTCTTCTGACAAAAAGGGCAATATTTTCTGAAAATTTCCCTAAAGCTCTCTCGCTCTCATAATTATATATAGTATAAATGTCAACATACCTTATATTTTGTATATTTTATATATAAGAGCGAGCGATTACATCAATATCAGCATACGATGTAATTTTAAAGAAAAACGACAGGGTTAAAGGGCACCATTCACCAAAAATAATTTTGCTTTGTATGTTAGAGGTTGCATGTCGTTATACTATATTCAAAATATGGGCTTCAAATATTAATTCTTTAAAGAGATATTGCCATTTTAATTGAACTCTCTCTATAAGCGTAAAAGCGACTCGTGAGTAGACTACTCGACGCACCTGTACTCGCTCGCCAAGGTAAAGGCTCGCACGGAACCAAACTCTGAGTTCGGTTCCGCGCGAGCATTTTCATGTTATCCTTTATTTCCTTCATACTCATTAACTGTTGACCTATAGAATACCAGACAAAGTTCTTTGAGGTTGATTTCATACTTTCTACCTGTACACAATTTTTTTCCTTCAGGTGATTGGTACACTTTAACCCTGTCGTTTTTATGAATTAAATGACCATTCGACAATGCCGAAAATACATTTATTTTCATAATATTGCCAACCCAAGGCCTTCGACATTAGAAAAAAAGTCTGAAAATGCTAGCTCGCTCGCTTCGCTCGATCGCATATGAATCATTAGATCATTACATGCAACTGCGCACTGGGGAAGCTGAAGCAATATCCAGAAAACACCTAAAGATAGAAACAATAACAAAGAAGAAGATAATGCTTAAAAATGTATTAATTAGACTGTAGCCTAATACAAAATTGTCCTTTCTGCTTTGGAATCAGCCTTTGTAGGTACCCCTTTTTTCAAAAGGGTGCCCTTTTTGCTGGTCATTTTGTCATATTTTCAGGTGATAATGTGTAAACAGTCCTACAGTATCCATAGTGTAAACAATGATGAGGCGACAACCTCAAAGGCCCCAAGGCCTTGACCTGAACCTGGTCTAAGATATATGAGATTTACTGAAGTAAAGAACATAAACTGATCACATGGTAAAGACCTCTATAAATACTAAACAGCTTGAGTGTAGAATAATCACTGCAGGCAAAGTGCAATGAAAAAAATAGCAAGCTGAAATTGATGAATGGGGAATGAGTACAGAATATTATATTGACTGAAATTTTGGTAAATGTGGAAACGAAAATCATTGGATTATACCAAATTACATGATTCAAGAACTCCAAATTTGTGGAAATATAGAACAAACCATTATTAAACGAATCAAAATAAAATTCGTCCAATATTATTATTGGAACATCTGATTAGATTAAATTAATAATAATTTTGATGAACATCAAATTCTTTATTATCACAACTAACAGTTGTTGAATTAAGTAATTGTATACTGTCAAACTGTGAAAAGTCCCAGGACTATCATAATGTCCAATATAAGCAAGATTACGGTCAATTTTTCCTCCCCCACCTCATCCAGCCTAAAATGTGTTTCATCGCTTTTGAAGTTTATTATAAAGTCATTATCTAAGAGAGAGAGAGAGAGATATATATATATATATATATATATATATACATGTATATATGTATATATATATATATATATATATATATATATATATGATATTTTTCATTGGTCAGTGTTTTGATTCAATAAGTAAAAGAATTGTCACATTTCAAGTTCTTGATCATGGGCCTCTAGTGACCCATCATTTTTTATTTCTTTTTTTTTAAAACTCTTAGTGCCTCTTAATGCCTCTTTATCTTCCAAATATGGGACTAAGAGTTAGGTGTTAGATTGCAATGATCTTCAAAAAGAAATAATTCTACTGATAGATTGCAACAGAGATATGAAGTTAAAATTTTCCATTGACAATGACCCAGGGCTTTCACATGATTTTCTAATAATCTATCACATGATTCAATGAAGAAATATTGTGGATATGCCAGAATAAATATTATATAAAGAAATGAAAATAAAATTTGGTCATTTTAACAGGTATTCTGTTTTTGTTTTTTTTCCAGCACTATATGTTATGTCTCCAAGCTTTAACTCTTTCAGTGCCGATGTCATGTATATGTGACAGATAGACTTGTCATTTTCATTCATCAATTGCTCGACCACAGGAAAGGTATATGGTGGTCAATGTATATCAAAATTTTGAGTATAAATCAAGTATTATAAATAAATGATTATAATTATATGCTCAAATTTTCAGAGGAAATTGCAAATTTTTAAAAAGATATTACCTTATTTCAACATTAAACAATAGTAAATCCAATCAGAAACCAAAAAATATTGGACAAGAAAGAAACTCAAAAATAATTTTCAATAATCGTTATGCATAAAGGTGGGCAAAGTAATGATGTTTGGTATCATAAGAAATGGTAATAAATTTCCTACAAGTTTTGTATACATTATTTTGTGACATAATAAATGGTTAATGAAGTGAAGACATTTGAAAAGTAAGCACTGATCATGTTTTTGCAAAATTTTGAAGAGAGCTAAACCCCTTGGCACAGTAAGAGTTAACCAACATTAACTTTGGTGCACGAATTTCGAGGGCGTTCTGACAACGATGTATATGAGGCTAGATGAATAACACTCCCTTTATTTTCGGCATATCCTTTGTTCCGAGTTCCTTTGTATTCAACACATGATGGACGAAATTCAACATTAATCATCTGTGCTCTATGTAACATACATGTATGTGATATGTGGGCATGTTCATGTTTATTTATGTCTATCTGCGGGTGCTACATTTTCGTGTATATCACTTGCATAATGTCTTTCTATATCTCTGCTTGATATCTTTCACCCTCATAAAATAAAGTTTGAGTCATAAACACAAAAAATGTTAAAGTGCCTATTGGTTTCAGAGTGAATTCAAAGTTTATGTCGACTGATTTGAAATGTTTCCCCCCTCCAACTTTTTGTACCATAGTTATATAAACAATACGCAGCCCATATCAAAATGTCAAGTTCTCTTCTGAGTTCTGACTCAAACTGCAGAATCAGCAACCACAAAAAAATCCATTTATGTAAATTGGAAGTGTGTAGGTTAGGAACAGACGTATATGCCGAGGTATAGTAATAAATTATTACCTGAAATCATTTCCCCTTGGTCTTTGCTAATGTGTGCCTCAAAATGTGTAATTCATGGTCAGTTTAGTACTTCTTATTGTTTCATGAGTCATGTTATGGAATAGACTAAATTTACTGTACACACTCATGTTATCAAGAAGCTATTAATCTACATCATTTCTGATCTTAAGCATCCTCTAACAAAAAAGATTTTGGAATATATTTTGTTTTCCAAAGTAAACACATACCCAGGATGCTTTTAGGAAGGTTTTAAATCGGAAAAGTGTTTAAGCTTATGCTAATAGGTTGACGCCTTCTTCCTTGTATTACAGTTAAAATAAAATAAAATAAAAAATACCTATGTTGCTCTATGCACGTTGCGTCATTTTGAATATGTTGCAAAATGCGGTAAAATCGAATGGAATAAAATAAATATTACTTTGAATATGAATTCATTTGTGTTCTATACACCATCAAGGGGTAATACCAAACAGCGTAGGGTCGCGTATGATGTACATACGAGGAAGATAGACATATAATATGTGTCACGTGACGAAAATCGACAGCATCCTTCCCTGCTACGGGAGGCGGAACGCCAGTAACATGGGGTTTCAGTGGTTTCCCCTCAATGGTGTATCAAACAGAGTGTTGCATACATGCTAAAGCGAACACTTTTTTGTCTACACACTCATGTGGGAATTCCCAAAGGTTTGATATTCTGTTTTGTAAGGGAAAACGTGAAATGCCCGTATAAAGCCCTATTCTTCCACGCAATACATAATTCCTAAAAGTTGGAGGAAATATTTTGTTTCGCGCGGACGAAACTTGAAGTAGATACATGTACGTCCTGTGATCATGTTGCATATAATTATGAAACGGCTGTTAGACAGACCTTTTTCCAACGATATCTGATATTTAATATCCACTATAACAAAATTATGTTGTAAAACATGTTTTGAAAATGTTTTATATGACAATTGAAATGCTTTTAGATGTAAATGTATGGGCTTATTTCAATAGAGTGCGTACAGAATCTCTCTATTTTTTCCACAAGGACCAATGTTCCATTTTCTTGAAATTTTATAGTCCAATCCGCAAATATGAGAAGCCCGTCTCTCTGCTTGATCGTAAAATATTTCTCTGAAATCCATTAGTGTCAAATGATAAAATCAAAAGGAGGGTGAACAGTTTCCTTGTATTGTGCAATTTCAATGATCTATTTATTTGGTACATAATAGCAACTTGCTCAAATCAATAACCCAAAAAATGTTTTACGAAGTAAATTACCATAGAGAAGAATCATGTGAACTGAACAGTCGCATACGATAATTTTTTTTTTCTGAAACAAATACACAAAAACCATTTTCATGACGTAGAATACTATATAACAGTTTTCCCACAGATTATATCATACCCACCCGCACCCCTATCATGGAGAGGAAAATAAATAACCTTTTTTGAAGCTGACACTTTATACTGTCATTAATTCCTTAGCGCTTCTACCAAGTTGACATTTTTTAATAGTAAAATTGATTGATTGTATACATTGACATGAATATTTTGACAAAATGAAGAGAATGATTTTAATGAATCTTATGAAAAATAGTAAAAAAAAAATTGTAATCACTCCTTTTGAAATGGCTCTTAAAATTGAACAATATTCATTACAAAAACTGAAATGTTATGTTTTTATAACAATGTTTTATTTTCAATCCGTTGACTACTGAATACTCTCGTTCAAATAGGCTTAATACAGAAACCACCCGGTACCAGTAGGCAATTGGTTAAAAGCATTATTATTTTTATCCAAAAATGCGCCAAAACTAGAAGTTGTACAGAAGGAACTACTTTTATTATACGATTCCCAACACTATTAGTATCGCAAGCAAAATGATGGGAGTTTATACATGAAACACGTTCGTCTGCAAATAAATGTCTGTTTTTTTCACTCGGCATTTGCTTTGTGTTACAAACTGGATTTACTTTTCAGTTCATAATAATAGTGTTTTAGAAGCTAACCTTTTATTTGTGTATGAATGTATCATATACCGATTATTTGAACATCATAGGTAAAAATAAATGACTGATTATACATTATGTAAATATATTCATTATTTTCAGAAATAATACGAGCACAATAGGCGTAAAAATGGTACCCAGCGGAACTACTTTTAATATCACTACCATGGTAACGCCGCCGAAAAGAGGGCAGCTATCTATAAAGAAGCTTGTTTAAAACACGCCCATTTTCAAAACGGCGGGTCATATTTAATGTTAATTTATTCATTATAATTAACGAAGGGTGAAAAGGGGAACTACCTTCTCTATCACTATCTTGACAACACGTCTAGATTGGAGTGGTCTACAAAGAAGGCAAATGAAAACACGCCCATTTTTCACTTTGTTTTGCACTCGTCTCTTTGTCTCCAATCGGAACTATTTCTTTAAACAAATATTACAGTAAACATGGTCATAAAGGCGACTGGCGGGTTTCTTAATGTTTTGACATTTTATAATATCGACATGTGGATCTTATATTTTAGAAAGGTCGTATATCCAGTAGCAGTATTCGTCTACAGTAAAGTCACAGTGACAAAAAATGACTGGTCACATGATGTTAATTAATTCATTTGATCAATCATTCGATCAAGTTAGGCGTAACATATTATTACAAGAGCTGCTGCCATAAACGATCACTGACTTTGCAAATCTAGAAAACACAACAGTAAATAGCAAAAACTGCTGAAAGGTAAAACGTCCATATATATGTGGCTCACTTTGTTTTGTGCTGGTCGTTTACCGTATAAACCTTGTATGCCTTCTGTTATGACAACTATGGCATCATTATATCGATTGAACGTTGTACAAACAAATACGCCTCCCTGACATTATATCCAAAGTGTTGTTTTTTCCCCCATGAATATGATGAAGAGCAATGTATAATGTGTTTCATACTTGGAGTGTGAATTTTAAAATATATAATCATTCATCTACACAGATGGGGGATCTCTCTAAATGAACACTAAACATGTTTATCTTTCTCATTGCACGGAAACAAAAAATAGATAGCGCAGGCGGATAACAACGACAAAATCAAAGAACAGGATAAAATGTATGGCTCGCCCATGACTGTGTGACTGAAGCCATTTTGTACTTTCCCTATGTTGACAGATGGAAAAAAAGTTTAAAAACATTAATTATCTGGGGTAGTGTTCTGAAAGTATTTCGATGTTGTCATTTGTCATAACAAATTGAAATTGCGCGGAATAAACACTTATTTTTGTCTCTTTCAACTTTACGCAAACGCAGACAGCTGTGCGAAGAAATTCCAATGACTTGTCTTAATTTTGTTTGTTATTACAATTAACATCGAAATACTTAAGATAAAAGCTACAGCAATTTCCAGAATACCAACCCTGGTGTATACAATGAACAATAATGGTGTAATTGAAAATATGTCAGTAACCCTCTGTTGATCTTATTCCTTCTTCATGAAGGGTTAATGAGGGTTAAAACATGCTAAAGGCATAAAATAATTGCCGTGTTTTATAGAAAAATCAAAATTCTGGTTGGTCACTTTTTGTTTATAGATAATATATTTGTTTTACTCAGTCTGCTTGTTATTAAAACATCTGCAGTTGTGAGGCAAACTAATTTCGCACTAGCAGCCTTACCAATACGACAAATTTATCCACAATCAATATCAACTCAACCTCTCGTAATAACCAGCTCTCTGAATAACAAAGGATTGAAGCTTACTGGGAATTCCCAATTTAATCCAGTTGGCGCTCCGCATTCTTAAATTCATGATACGTCAGCTAAAGCCATGTTCTCACTGGCCTTACGACCGGGTGCCGACTTCCGATAACCACTGGTCGGTAGTTTGTTATCAGAGATCGCAAAGATGCTTTGTCAGTTTTTAAATGGTTGTCAGGCCTTGGGGTTGGCGACTAGTTGCTGGATCATTTTGGTCGGCTGGAGGTTTGAGCCATGGTCTCACTGCCTCGCGACCGGTTGCCGACTTCCGACAACCACTTGTCGGTAGTTGATTGTCTAAGATCTCAAAAAGGTTTTCGTCAATCTTTAGTTGGTTGTCAGCTGCAGTCGACAGCTGGTTGCCGGAGCATTTTGGTAGGCTGGAAGTTTACTCTGCTGTATCGAAAACGTTTTGCAGACCGAAATGGTTGTGAAGGGGTTTTTCTTGGCTTTCTAAAGGTGGGCGACAGGTCTCAGACTGATATCTTACTGATCCTCAGTGCTCGAACAGTGCTTGAAAATAAGGTCGGCAATTGATCACCGAATAATGAGTTATAATCCGTTATCATACACTCTTTAGCCTTCATGAGAATATTTGAATACTTTATCAACTGACTGATTAAAGAGCGCTAAAATAATATCTCAAATAATGTCCCCCTACTCCCTAATTATACAATAATTATCATGGCTGTACTTGGCTATATTGGCAGACTGTATGAATCTGAGTTTCGTCATCATCATTAATCGATAACCACGATACTCACTCTACGATTGACTGACAGATCTCTCCAAGTGGAAAGTCGATTTGAATCGAAATTCATGCTTATTACGTTCTGGGGAAGATAACAATGTACTTGGCAGATGGAAAAGGAAAATGGAAAATGAGTCAAATACCCGAAAAGTGTAAGGAACACCATGAAAAACAAAACAACAACAAAAAAATTATTATACTGTATGAACAGTTTTTCATCTTTAGCCAGATAAAGAAAACAAAAATAGGGAATAGAAAAAAGTATGTAATAGATTTGAAAAGAAGAGAAAGGGTGGAATTTGTATATCAGTTGATATGACAGAGCATGGACCTACTACAGAACAAACTTACTGAGTTGCAGAATATTGAACAGTAATAATAATGAAAATAATATGTTATTGTATAGCGCATAATACATTATAACGTCCCTATTCGCTTTCAAAAGGACTTCTTTTGTAGTCTGATTTTTTTTTTAAAATCATTATCTATTTATTTTCATTTCTACCCACTTTTATTTGTACGTACAATATCTTAAAACTGCGTGTTCAAATGTAATCAAATTTGGTACAATGATAGACGTACTTATTATCTCGGCACTGTATCCCTTTAAGGCTTCTTCCTATATGTTTTTACAGCGGCGGGCCCTCGGCGCCGCCGAATGATTCGGCGCGCCTGCGGCGCGGCATTGTTCTCAACACGACGACTGAGCGATACGGCGGAAGTTCTAATTTATCTCGTTAGTAGGTGGATCGCCACAAAAGCCCGCACTGACATTGTGGGACAGTTTTGGCAATCGCGATTGTTGAATACCCCCCTCTATTGTTTGGTTTATGTATATGCTAGAAGCCACACTACTTGAAAAATACGGCGAACAGCGACGGCTTTGGAATGCGTATCAACTTGTGCTGGTGTATATATATATATATATATATATATATATATATACATATATATTCTTTTTTTGTTCTTTCTTTACTTCTGTTATATCTAGTACTAGTGTTATGGCTATACTTATGCTATCAAAAGATGCCGAAATCTTAATTGTCAAAAAGGAGGGCTTGAGAAAATCAGAAACTGGCGGAGGCAGTGCAACACCCATGAACAGAAATTAATATAATTATATAGTGTGTCGAGTAATTCCCTGCTTTAAAAGAGTTATTATTTCAAATTAATTGAAATTGCTTATACAACAACCATGAATTCATTCTTCTTCTTAACCATTTTATTTTTCTTCTTCTTCTTTCTTTTTATCATGAAATAGTACAAACAAAAAGAGGGTGAAGGTATTTTTCGTTTGGTGATATTCCCTCGTGCTACACAAAACTCCTATTAAGCTATGAAGAAATATACTAGAAAATCTAATTTGATTAACTACTAATCTAAATTCATGATCAAATATTCACTCTTCTGCCTTGATGCTAATATATTTTTGTAAAAATATAAATGTAATCGTTGGCCATGTTTATCGTACAGCGCGTTCGTTTCATTGTGTATTAAAGTTTTATACCGCGCACGACGCTTTTGCATACAGCGGAGACACTATTGTTATTGACGGGTTAATTATTTCTGGCTCGCTCAAAATCCTGGAACAAGTTGCATAAAACTGCTATTACGGTTGTGTATTATGTAGATGTAAAATCGCTTCATCGCCGACAACCCCCCCCCCCCCTTCCTCCCATATTGCCAGACATCGTACTGATATGCCCACACTTGCACCGACTGCAAATAGTTATACCAGATTAATTTTTATTTTTATTATTTAGATGTTTATCTATTCAAATTATGACAAAATTGCTCTAATCCAATCAAGTTTAACGTTTTCAGTTGCTTATAACAACATTTTTTGTGTTTGATAACAAATGTTATGAAACAAGGTACAGATGCATGTGCCAATTAATTAATTTGTTTGTTTGTTTGCCTTCGACGCTCTTTCATAATAATGCAACCATAGGTAGTGAAATCGCGAGTTGTGGGAATGCACAGGGAAGCAGTGGGGATGTCGCGAATTTCAATGGCCGGGAAGCTAGGGAGCATATCGAATTGTTCCTCATGGGTCGGGGGGGGGGGGGGGGGGGCTGGCAACGATGTAGGCCTAATAGAAGGAAGAAAGAAAGATGGGGGGGGGGACAATAAACGCTAGAGGGGAAAAACGAGAAAGAAATTTCGCCTGAAGATACATAACTTTATTTCCTCGCATGTATTCGTTTCAGTGGCATATCTACGGGAGGGGGAGGGGGGAGGCAGGTGGAACATTTTTTTGTACACATCTGTTTAGCCATATTCGCGGAAAATTCCTTCAAGTGCCTACGCAGATATATATAAAACAGAAAAACATAAGGAGAGAGAGAAGAGGATAGATTAAGGGAAAACAAAGAACTATATTAGGAAAGAGAAGAGGACAGATAAAAGGAAAAACAAAGAAATGCATGAGGAAGGAGAAGGGGAAAGATTAAAAACAAAGAAATGTTCTTTCCTTATGTATTTCTTTGTTTTTCCTTTAATCTGCCCTCAGTGGCGTAGACAGGATTTTTCAATAGGGGGGGGGGGGCAGACGTGAAGGATCCAACCGCGTAGCCAGGATTTCATTTTAGTGGGGGGGGGGGGGTGCAGGGAGGGGGGAATTTTCCCCTCACGCCCGAAGCGCGAAAGCTCTAACGTTTTATAGCAAATTTGAGAGAAAGATAACGGCTCGTAGCACCTTTCTTTAGGCGGAAAGTAAGTTCGACGCCGGGACCGGACTGCTTTTCAGTAATATGGACGCAATAGTGCGCTGTATGTAATAGGGATGGGTGCAGGGAGCTCCGCGAAAGCTCCGATCTTTTTGAGAAAGATAACAGCTCGTAGCAAACAATTTTTTTAGGCGGAAAATTATAGCTCGACGCCCTGACTGCTTTTCAATTATTTGGACGCAATATTGCACTGTATGTAACAGGGGTGGTGCAGGGAATATTTTCCCATTCCCGCGCGAAACGCGAAATCTTTGACGTTTTAGCAAATTTTGAGAGAAAGATAATGGCTCGTAGCATCTTTTTAGGCTTTTTTTCTCTCACTTTCCCCGCTTTTTCGCTCTCGCTTTTTTAGTGGTGGATCCAGGGGGGGGGGAGGGGCGGAGGGTCCGGGCCCCCTCCTCTGGGGCCAAAAAGGGGCCCCAAAATGCTGAGGACGATTTTTATTTTTTATTTTTTAGTTTTTTGCTTGTCAGAGATTTTTGGAGTTAAAAAGGGGCCCCAAAATGCTGAGGTCCTTTTTGTTTTATTTGTTACTTTATAATTTATTTTTTTTTGCTTTTTGCTTCTTGCTTTTTGCTTTTCAGAAATTTTTTTGAATATTGAGCCCCCTCTCTCAAGTAATCCTGGATCCGCCAATGATAATGGGACTTTGATTTGAAATCAGTTGTGGATTCATGGGCAGTTTTTCGATGTTTGAATCCATCAAAAAAGCAGAGGCGTCGATCCGTTTTTCGAATGGGGGGGAGGGCAAGACAGCCTAACATATAACGACGTTCATTCGGCACTCCATTCAATCATCGTCAACGGGGCGGCGGCGTCTTTCAAACAGTGGGGCCGCGGGGGGGGGGCACCAACAAAAAGAGGCACCTACAAGGGATGGAAAGAAGGCGGGAAGTAGGCCTACCACTTTGAGATGTTAGTATACCGGCAATACTATTGTTTTCTTAGCATACTTAGATGCTTATACTACTTATTCAGCGATAAAGTTGTGTTATTGTCATGAGATTGAATTGTGAAAGAAACTGTCTCAAAGACATTTCGGAAAGTCTGATTATACAGTATAGCACTGTTAATACATGCACTGTACGCAGAAATGTGTATAGGGGACTACACGCAAATATTCCGCCCAAACATTTCAGCTGTTTCTAGCATGGGTGTCGATCCCGGGGGGATGGGGGTATATATCCCCAATACAATTTGAGGTGGGAGTGGCCTGTATTATCAGCCCCCAATATAAATTTTTGGATGAAATAAAAAAGAATTATGAAACATTAACTTAAAACTAATAATTATCCAAACTCATGATGTTTGATCTTGAAATACCATCACATTCTTTAATGATTAGAAGTAAGGAAATAAGAAATGCCATAATTTCAATGCGAAAATAAGGAAGGAAATTCGTTCACTCGCATTGTTATTATCAATTAAGGGGTTATCCCCCCCCCCCCCTCCAATCATCAACATGGATCGACACCCCTAGTTTCTATTCATATTTTTCGTGTGATTGCATTTGAAGAGCAATCCTTTTCAGGGGACATTTCTACTATGATAAGTCTTCCAAACTAACATAATAAGAATGAGAAAGCTCACAAATTATTGTTTACCGACCAGAACTCAACCTTCATTATACTTTTAGACAGTCAAGAAGTGGGCCCCTGGTGATTGTCGGGGGGGGGGGGGGCGAAAATCATCTAAAGAGGAGCCAACACCTAACTTCATCGTTGGGGTATAAATATTTCATATTGGCAGTTTTGTATCATGGGGGCAAAAAAAAAAAAATATATCAGCAACATGTTGGAGTTTGGGTCATTCATAATGTGCTTCCCGTCTACAATGTAGAAGAACGTTTCAGAATTTGAATAGCATTAGATGAGTGTTTTGTAATTAGGGTTTTATTGTTTATATCATTAATCCCATTTGAATTACATCTATTATTGTGTTCCTGGCGAAAATTAAATTCAACACCTAAGATTCTTTTTCTAAGTTTCACTCTCTTTCTTCCCGTTAGACTTCTCCGAAATAAGACGACTTGTACTGTCGATTTTTTTTTTCAAGCCCTAAACAAGACATCCCTCCTTACCTATAAAAGGTTCGGATGTCTATTAAAAAGACGGAGCTTATAAACGTTTAGGAAAGCTGTGTTTATTGATAGCCTATGCTTGGTTAAAATTGAAAGTCTATCGATTTCGTTCTGAAGTATCTCTTTTGTTCGTTGCTCAAAGCGAGAAACAATGCATATCCTGTGGCTTTACCACGGGCGTAGACAGGCATAATTATTCATTGTTTATAGTGGGGGTGATCTATTCATCATCCCCCCCCCCTCCAGACACACACACACAAACACACCACTGAGCTTTACTCACTTTGTTGGTTAAAAAGATGGATAGAGAATAAAGCTTTCGTTTTCTAAACGCGACTTTGATAGTTCCTGGACAGTTTAAAAACATTCCGTGGGTGCGTTTATGCTCCCATTTTTCAGGCCAGAATGAGCCTGAAAATTCGTTTAATAGTTCAAAACACGGTTGCGTTCACAGTCAATATGAATATTATAAAGGCGGATCTATACGTATCAATGCAAAGATGAAATGTATAATGCCCTACACCCTGTGCTGGATTCGACTCTGAAGAGGTTTTAATTTCTGTTGTTTGACTGGATATTAACCATGCGGCTTTACAAACCACTAACCTCTGATACCTACGGGGAAGCCCTATCATGAGTCCCATACCCATCCCACCCCCGAGAAAGTCTTCATATTAAAGAGAGATCCATAATCCGATTTTTGCGACATCCGCCTTTCTTCTGTCTCGCACGCTCCAGTGGTGTACTGGGGCGGATAGAGGGGACACGTGCCCAGGGCAGCACTTGCGGGGGGGGGGGGGGGGGGGGATGAAAGAAAGAGGAAGTGGAGACAATGAAGAAAAGGTGTGGTCCTGGATTATTACGCACCCAAATCATTAGTAAAATGCATACTAGAAACAGTGTTGGTTTTTTTTTTAGGTTTTAAATGCAAAAATGAATGAAGCTTGGCAGCTCCCTCGGATTTTTCTCCGAGAATCTCGTAATATTTCCTCAATGTACGTAGCATATACATGGAGTTTATAGAAAGCATTTTAAAGGGTTCATTTTTACAATTTCTCATTTACTTTATTTTTCGATCAATTGGCCTTTAAGAACACAAAACAACGGATCGTCAAGCCAAAATACGGAACGGTCAAGGCGGAGACTCCACACACAAAATCACCCCTTGGCTGGAGCCCGCTGCAAAAGGGCACCTGCAAGTTATTTATTATTATTTTTTTCTTCTTCTTTCTTTCCTTTTGCCGTTGCTTGTCGAAGACTTTTCGGACTTGTGACAACCCCCCCCCCCCTCCCCCTCCAAGAAAATCCTCGGATCCGCTTCTGTGTAGCAAAAGTATAGTAGTATTGATGTGTCTGTTTTCTATAGTTTATTTGGTTTCCAACACTTTCAATGTTTTGTGCCTCATTCCCTTGTCAAATGTACTTTCATCAGATGACCCCCAACTGAATCTTTTATAGAGAAATTTTCAAATAGAAACCAATAGATATAAATAACAGGTACTTATTAAAAAGCCCAATTTTATAGCATATCCGAAAAAATTTAACGAACTATTCTATATTCGAACAACAATTATCCTCAATATTAATTCGGGAAGTCGTATATTAATATAGTGAATCCGGGAACTGTTAGAGATTTCTTTAAATAGAAAAAAACATATCTTTTTGAACACCGGGGGAAGTACATATAAGGAAAGTCTGATTTGTGTTAAAGCAGAAAACTTCAGTTAGAAAAACATGATAATTTTATGAACGTTGAAAAAATATTTTAAGAACAGGCTGATAGGCCGACATTATAGCGAACGGTAAACCATATACTTTACCGTAGAATAAAAACAATAGCGATTGCTATATAGGTTACCTATATTGTTGTTGTTGTTGTTTTGTTTTTTTTTGTTGTTGTTTTTGTTTTGTTTTTAATGTGTAATGTTCATTATTAAAAGGTTTTAAGCTATACAAGTCACAATGAACGCAAAAGAAACTTAAAGTGAGCAAATCAAAATTTAAGCTAGAGCAGAGAGGAAGGTGTGTCTTCGATGATTATTTTGACGCTTCCCCTGGAAATTTTGAAGATTAAACAAAAATGAATAAATGAAGGCTAGTCGCGTCCCCCGGCTGTGACATAAATCGCCGCGCTTGCTTTCAGGAATTGGCCCGGGGTGCGTTAATTATAGCTGATTTTTTTTTCAGGCCACAATCAGCATGTTGATACCCCTTAGTTCAAAACGCAGTTGTGGATGGAGCTCTTTTTCACAGAAACACAATTAGAAACCTCACAAAAAGGCAGCAGAGCCATAATTTGCATAGAGAAAAGAGAATTCAGGGACCATGACTCATCGTTTTCAAACTGTGTTTCATAACTGTTTCAAAACGCGGATTCTGGTTTAGCAATAAATCATTGTACCATAATGCGCGAGCAGGTGGCAAAGCCAAGGAGTTATCACAGCCAACGCAGACATATTGCCCATGTAAAGAATTCAGATTCTTTAAACTCTTTTCATAAATTTAACCAGCATGATAAGAATCCGGATCAATTGTCCTGCCCTTGGAGAAGAACAAAACAAGACACGCATTTAAGTGGGGTGGTGGGGGTGAAAAGAGCTCCTTTTGTTTATTTTAAACCAAGAATCAATAACGCTGAGAGGCATAGGGGGCATTGTTTTCAAACCGGGTTTCGTCAGCATGGTCAGGGTGTGTTTTATTCAACCAAAATTCCACCTACATGTTGCATTGTTTCGCAAGTGAAGCAACCGACCAATACACCCCCTAAAAAGGGGGGTGGGAGCTTTTATTGCACTTAAAAAGTAACATAATTCCCCGTTATTTTGTTTGAGCAACCTTCGTTATGCTTAAAAAAAGGCGCACTCTGAAAAAATATGAAAATGCCCCTTTATAAGACATAAGTCACTTTGAGCAATAATGTACTTTTCGGACTAAAGAAAATTAAATTAAATATTTAAAACACGCACTTAACTTTAAAACATACCCTTTTCATTTTAAAGGAAATCTCAGGAGTTAGATACTATATTGTTTGGCATATAAAGCAAATGATTAATATCCCCCCCCCCCCCCCGAGAGAGAGAGAGAGAGAGAGAGAGAGAGAGAGAGAGAGAGAGATTTATAGGTCGACTATTTCAATATCTAATTTAGGCAGACATGTATTTTATTTCACCGATTAAATGCCAATTCTTGGTGAAGAAATGCCACTTTCGAAAGTTAATGGTGCCCCTATGAGATAAAATTGGCGCTTCCTATTCTAACATCCATCCCCTCCAAGAGTTACTCTTTGTTTAAGAAATAGATGTAAAGGCATGTTTTCGTGAGACAGAAGTCGCTCGGTTATCCTAAAAAATGGTTTGGAAATTTGAACTGAAGAATCCGAAAGTCCAATCTCGGAACATTTTGTTGAGCTTTATCATTTGCAGTTATACACTCAAGTCTTCTCGGGTGCGTAAAAAAGAAAACAAGCTTTATTTTTATCTTCTATATTAAAGCAAATTGATTTATAAAGAGGAGATAATCTTCCGTACGTGGAAATACAGAGTTAACTCGTCTAAAGAAAGGAAGATAAAGAAATAAAAGAAAAAAGATCTAATTGAATATCGAGCTATTTATAGGACTACTAATTCCACCTTTCCATGTAATAGAAAGCGTCGTAATTTGGAAAGAGATTAAAATAAAATTGTTTGGTCATGTACTAGGTAACTAGGGAACTCTTTTAGCGCACTTTTTAAGAAAGCGGCAGATTATTTATTTTAACCCTTTGAGTGCGAACCCGCGCACAGCGATTGTTCTCCCTGTGACGGAGCGATTTCGGTTACATTGCCGGTAATGGGAAATTTGACGGTGCTTTCTACTTTGATTGCTCATTGCACCTCACTCGCTCATTTTCGTGATTTTTAGTAAATGTAAACATGAAAGGTCAGACTTTTCTCTTTCTAAAAATATAAGTTTTGTTCATCGAAACAAAACATAAGGTTTGTTATTTTAGAGGGGAAAAGCCGTCTTATTTTGTTGAAGCTTCACTTTCTTCCTTTTCAATACACTTACAATACAAATTACGTAAGCGCCGTCGCACGAGCGGTTCGATCGATACCCCATTCATTGGCCCCATTGTCGTCTGCTAATGCTTGGCCGATTATCAACCGAGTCATAGGCCCTACATTTTACATAAGTTTCCGACGCATTCTGACCAACATTATGACATAATCATGTCTAAATGCTTTTTCTTATAAATATGCAAACAGGTATAGGCCCATTCAGGGAATTGGATTTTCAGATGAACATTATGTTACTCAATAATAAAAAGAATAATCCTATTCACTTTCGACTTCATTTCTCATAATTTGTCGGAATTATTTGCTTTAGTTTTTGTCTTCATTCGTTTATTTTTCTCTATCTATCCATCTCTCTTTCAACCTTATTTTCCTATGTAGTTGCTGCATCAATTAAAAGAAATAATCAAAATTGTGTACGCATATTTGATTTGTTTCTTATTTTTGTAATTGGAAAGAGCTAAATGAATGACAGCCATTGGAACAAAACAATGCCGCTCTCTCTTCCCCCCCTCTCTCTCTGAATTCGTCAGGAATTTCGTGCAATTAGAACTTTGTTTCAGTGCGTTTTATTTCTGTATTGCATGCAATTTTTCTTTTGAAGGAGTGTGGCTCTTATTTGCCGTATCTTAGAGTTTGATCGATTTGAAAATAAAGAGAACAGCAGAAAAGGAGCATGATATTGAGAGTATTATAGTAATTCACTGTATGTAACGAGATAATGAGGAAAATAGTGAAAACCGAAACACAACAGTTGAGGTGGATATTGACGAGAGCGATGAAAAAATATGTTTTGAAAAAATAACGGGGGTGGGGGGGGGGGGGGGCAGGGACAATGACAACCATGGGCGGCGATCCCGATACTACAGCAACCAATGGTAATGGCTAGTCCCCCCCCCCCCCCCGGCCATGGCAATATATCCTGTCAGAACAGTTAATATAACGCATTTTTTTTTTAAATACAAAAACAGGGGAGAAAATCAGATCATTCAGAAATACATGTAATAGACATTGCCAAAATAAAGAAATGTAAACAAAACACATCATGTACACCTTATCATCTTTTTTTGCCACTATTGCCTCTAATTCTATTTTTTTTTTTTTGTTGTTGAATAAAATGACTAGGAAGATACCAAGTGAACGCAAGCTTCGAACATTTTGTAATACATGTACAACTATGATCGAATATAATATTTTATGAAGCCCTATATTGTCGAAGAAAGACAAATAAGGGCATTCTCATACTCTCGAAAGACCCTCAATGCGAGCACAGTATTGTTTTGATAAATCAATATGTTTACAAGAAAAAAATGTGTGAGTTGTAAGTTGATTCTGATGTAGGCTTATAGCTGAGTGACCAAATAAAGATATCGTTATATGTAATGTTGCAGTATCTGTAATAACAGCCCCCCCCCCCCTTTTTTTTTTTTTTTTTTTTTTTTTTTAGTACAGCGGATGACAGAATCGGGAATAAATTATAAAGACGCATGCAATTAAAGCTTTCAAATAGACAATGCGTGTTATATTTATTATACTTTTGACACAAATCCTAGTCATCAGGATAAACGTTTAACGGGCTGTACTGAATTTCAAAATGAATATTTAGACTGGTTTTTGGTTATCCCTCGAGAGATTTTAATTTATATGTGTTCGTCTCCATCTTTGGTCTCGTTCAACCAATATATTTTGTCTATAAAACTTTAATTCTTGTTTCATAATTGAAAAGTTTTGTATATGACATGAATATAAATATATAATGGTGGTGATGATGATGATGATGATTATTATGATGATGTTAACAATCTTGATTTGGTCACTCAGCTATAAGCCTACATCAGAATCAACTTACAACTCACACATTTTTTTTCTTATAAACATATTGATTTATCAAAACAATACTGTGCTCGCATTGAGGGTCTTTCGGGAGTATGAGAATGCCCTTATTTGTCTTTCTTCGACAATATAGGGCTTCATAAAATATTATATTTTATCATTATCATTATAATGAAGATAATGTTTGTTTTTGTTTTTTTAATCTTGCGCTCGTTTTCTTTCTCTCTAATTGCAAGGAACGTGTGTTTATGTTGCTTGGGAATTTTTTCAACATTGGCGGAACCTTCCTTCCCAGGAAAATTCTCATATTTATGTCTATACCGCCGGAGTTACTCAAGACAAGGGTATTCTTTCGTAGGGAGAGAGAGAGAGAGAGAGAGAGAGAAGGGTAGGGGGACGCTTTTCAGAACATGAAATATAACATTTCATTTGCCGCCTAAAACCAAGACCGCTTGGGGTTTGATAGCTATATTTTACAAACATAATTATATGCTTTAAAATAGCCACATGCCCTCATAAACGTAGGCCCGAGTGGCTCTTTGTATTGTCATGTATTCAGTAGACTGACCTCTTCTATGAAAACGCTAATCTTCCTTTTAATAGTAGTCGCTTTGGCATTCTTTTGTTCTTTTTAGGGTGGGGTCTGCATGGTCCACGCAGCTGAGATAAGCGCTTCATTTGAAAAGAGCAGATCAATGGTCCATTCATGAATGATGTGCTAAATTGGTCTCTTTGATAACATGAAAGGAGTATTGTCAAAGTTCTTTCTCCGGTAAATAATAAAAGGGAAACTTAGAATCCCCATGACCTTTGTCAATGCATACTTTTATAAAATGATGTAAGCTCTGATCCATCCAGTTCGAATAGTAAACAAATAATTAAATCATTTTATCTGGACTTACGAATTATTTCCGACGAGCTGATGAAGCGTCCAGGATCGGACGTGAAACCGTTCTCGGAAATAATTCGTAAGTCCAGATGAAATGATCTAATTATTTGTTTACATACTTTTATAAACACAGAGTATAGGCTCCATATTGAAATTAAGGTCATTTTACATTGAAGACACACAATTCAAATTCCTCACAATAGGTCAATTGAGGTGTATATCATGATGCATTTTGATATATATTCGATTGTGTTTTATATAATATACTCAATCAAAAGTATAACCCCAGCACTTTTCTTATTTATAACTTGCATAATGTATGATACGATATATTCATTGAAAAATGCAATGTATACAGGAATCTTTCCTAACCAATATTTTGAGTGGTTATTTGTGACCAAGTGAAACAGCCGTATCACAAATTTGTTTAAAATGAAAATATGGATATCATCTTTAAAAAATAAAATGCAATACGAGAGATGTCTCATAATGCCTTTTTCTTATCATAGATCTCCAAATGTTTAATTAGAATTTATGTTGTTTTGATATAATATTTTCCAGCACTGTATCTAAATCTATTTTATGTAATACATTGACGTAAAAGATAATTTCCTTTTTATCTTATAGATAACATGTGGAGAGAGTCAGTCTGATTTTCATATCTTTATATCTTTTTTTTTTTTAGTAAACAAAAGTCCGATCGTGAGGTGCGAGTATAAGTGTATCAATGGGAAAATGTAAAAATCATTTTTTGTTCATTTTTTAGGAGTAGCGACAACCCGAAAGAAAAATGGGGAGCGAAGTTTACGAGGGTTTTTTTTCCAGACGCTTTATTATAAGACTCTTTATATTGTAACTCTTCTTGTAATTAAGTCGGTAGAACTATTTGGATGAAAAACATACATGTTAGCTTATATCGGAAAATATTTTAAGAATAAGGCAAGAAAATAAAGCGTCAAAAGATAGATGATTCTATGCTTTTAGTATAGAAATGAATCTGCGTTTTATTCCCGCATTTTATGCAGTTTTTCTTTTGAAGGGGTGTGGCTAGTAAGGAGTTATTCTCCGTATCTTGGAGTTTGATCGACTTGAAAATAAAGAGAACAGCAGAAATCGTTCTAATTCATGAACGACAAGGTCAAAAAGTACTGCATTATTACTGAAGCAAAATTTGTTGTGATTTATTTCTCTTTAAGCTCATTCGTTAATCTGAACCCCGGGCTTTCAATAGTTTTGTCAAGCGGGCCGCGCCAGAAATATTTCAGAAATTTCTGGCGCGGTCCTCTGAGTATGACATATTACATGCACTAGGGATATTTACAAGTATTTACCTTTTCGGTCTTTTCGGTCATCAAAGTGTGGTAATTTGGATTAAAGAGATCATTTCACTACCGACATATGAGATGGCGGGTGCTTGAATATTGGTGGGTAATTTGTATATTCTTGGGGAGGAGGCTGCAGTCCCAAGGACCCCCCCCCCCTACACACACACACACACATACATATTTCATAACTATGCCTATGCATACTGGCCCATCTAGTAAGGACGGCTGAAGAATATCAAACATATTTTTCATCTTCTTCTTTGTTGTTGCTCGTTTCATGCTTTTTATCAAACTAGACGTGGTAGGACAGGGTAACGGATAATCATGTTCTACTTGCGAGCGAATGAAGCAAGCGAGCAAAATTGTTCATACTTTCATTTATATCAATATTGCATGAAACAAGATAACAGTCGGGTTTCTTTTAAACTAGATATTTTGGCGGGTCACGTGAAATTGTCTTGAGGGTCGCAGGTTTAGGCCCAGGGGCTCTAAAGTGTTATTTAAAAATGTGTTGCCATCATTATGACTATTAAAATTTGAAAATAAAGTTTCAAAAAGGCTTTTAAAAAAGTGTTATGAGCCGTTTATCATTCTTTCCAATTTTCCAAAACGTCAGAGCTTTCGCGCTTCGCGCGGGAAGGGGGAAACCCCCCCCCCTCCCTGCACCCACCCCTGTTACATACAGTGCAGTATTGCGTTCAAATAACTGAAAAGCAGCCGGGCGTCGAACTAACTTTCCGCCTAAAAAAAAAAAAAAAAAAAGGTGCTACGAGCCGTTATCTTTCTCTCAAATAAAAAGTCAGAGCTTTCGCGCTTTGCGCGGGAAGGGGGAAACTCCCCTCCCCCTCCCTGCACCCACCCCTGTTACATACAGTGCAGTATTGCGTCCAAATAACTGAAAAGCAGCCGGGCGTCGAACTAACTTTCCGCCTAAAAAAAAAAAAAAAAAAAAGGTGCTACGAGCCGTTATCTTTCTCTCAAATAAAAAAACAGAGCTTTCGCGCTTCGCGCGGGAGGGGGAGGGGGAATCCATCCACCCCCTAAAATGAAAGCCTGGCTATGCGTTTGGATCCTTCACGTCTGCCCCCCCCCTATTGAAAAATTCTGGCTACGCCTGTGCCTGCTACCCAGTCCCCCTTGTCTCTCTGCCACCTCACTTCACCCTCTCCCTCTCTTTATGACATCCATCTTCTCTCTTTCTCACACGCTCATTTTTTACAATCAATCTACATGACTTGTATTTAGTTTTCAATGGGCCAGGGCATCTCACCATACATGGTGATGAAAAAGGTCCTTGTGAAGGTCAACGGCGTACGTATCAAAGTCAACAACCTTCTCCGGGCACAGGCGCAATCACTAAAATTTGTCATCGTTCCAGAATTCTTATAATTTTAATAAAGTACCTCGCTCTCTCGCTCTTTTTCTCGATCCCTCTTAATACCACAAACGGACTTATTGAATCACTTTTCTCCCCATTTTTTGAATATTTTGGAGTTCCTTTTTAAGACCAGACGGCTGATTGAGATCGATATTTGAAAACTAAACCTCACTTGTGTAATATTAAAAACGAAATTCTAGCTGGGATTTCATTCATAATACATCGATAATGTTTCAATTTTAATAAAGCGCTTATTATCTAACCGCCCAATCATGCTGTTTTGTAACAACATTACCAAAAACACTAAGAAATATTCCTTTGAATTCATGCGCTCGAATAAAGTTTGCTTAATAATTACAAATTTCCCATGTTGTTGACATATAGAACGAAAACGTTAAAAATATAGGGCACAGACCCCCCCCCCCAAAAAAAAAAAGAGAGAGAGAGAGAGAGAGAGAGAGAAAAAAAGCGACTTTCAACAGAGAGGCCGCGGAGCGTTATTGAAAGTGTGTGTGTGTGTGTGTGTGTTGGGGGGGGGGGCTGATTTGATTTCACTCATTAATGATAATTTTTGAACCTAATTCAAACATTTTATGAAACGTGTCTACTCAAAAAAGTGAGTGTGTGTGGGGAGGGGGGGGGGGCTGTAGCCCACAGGCCCCGCCCCCGGTTTCGCGACCCATGCAACAGTAATGTATTAATATTCAGACATTCGATCTTAACTCCATGAACATTGAGCTTTCGTTCTGATATTTCAATTTCATTTTATTATTTTTTTTTTTTGATACTCCGCAGCCATGACGGCTACATACAACCATTGAAATAATTTATGATAGTGAATTTATAATTGCATTGTTTGGAAACTTAACAATGTATTTTGGAATTGTATGTTTATTGCTATTGGCATTTCCGTTGAGTCAAGTTTTTTGTTTGGAACATAAAGCAAATTTTTGACTAGTTTTCCCGGCCCAAGAATGTATTCCCCGTCCGTCATTTATTCGTTTATTAATTTTTATGCCATTTATCAAAAATACTCTAATTTTTTTGTGGTGGGCTCGATGTGGGAAAATTAAATGTCATGGCACAAACCTAGGTTTTTTTTCCTCGGAAAACTATGACAACAAAGAATTCTTAGATACGTACGGTACTTTGCCGGAGACTAATACATTCGTACTTTTTCCGAAGAAAATAAGAAGCAAAAATGATAACAACGTGAATAAACTGACCCTTTGAAAAGCGAAGCAACTGTCGAAAACTACATCTGGAGATAAAGTCATTTGACATTGCTAAACGATACAAAATACAAAAAGGGCGAACAGAATGAGTCACGTATAAAGCGCTTTGTCACTTTCATTTTTATTTTGCCAAAAGCAAGCACGCGCCTCAAACACTTACGTTTGGACCATTTAAAACGTAAGTGGCGCTCTTTCAAAACACTAAATCTACAACTTCCTTCAGGGCAGAACAAAAATAAAGAACAGGAAGTCGGCGAAATCGAAGGAATCGCCGAGCGGGTTTCTTAACAAAAGCTCGCACTAATCCCGCAGAACGGCGACTTCTTCGAGGCGCCGAGGGATATGACAAGATCCGGGAGATAATCTCGCAAATCGGCGCTTTCAACTTTGGCTGCGGCGAGAACGCTGTCAAAACATTTCGGATAAAGCCTAAACACAATCGCGCCCAAAATATGAAAATGCTCCAAAAAGAAAGTCAAGGAATAATTTTGGGAAGGTTTTTTTTTTTTCTGCATGCGCAGATGTGTAAATGATCCTTCATTCCTAATAATGTATCAACATGACCAATATTTAAAGGAGAATGAAACCCTGGGGAAAAATCAGTTACTATGAAAAGAGAGAATAGAGAGAAGCAATTCTAAAAAAAGTTCCATCAAAATCAGTTACGAAATGAGAAAGTTATGAAAGTTTGAAATTTACTTTCTATGGCGATCCTCAAATTGGCAATGTTGCTTCAAAGTGACAGGTTTAGTAGTACAACTCTCCAAATGTTTTGTACACAAAATTTCATATTTTCCCCATTATCTCTAAAGATCCTGCTTTTCTTTTTGTAAACTCAACATAATTATGTTGTGTCAAATACATTTTCCCATGATACATTTTCCCATATCTTGAGCTAAGAAGGAGACAAGCTGCACCATGAGAGATAATGGGGAAAATATGAAATTCTGTGTACAAAACATATGGAGAGTTGTACTACTAAACCTGTCACTTTGAAGCAACATTGCCAATTTGAGGATTGCCATTGAAAGTAAATTGTGACTTTTAAAACTTTCATTACTTTCTCATTTCGTAACCGATTTTGATGGAACTTTTGTTAAATTGCTTCTCTCTATCCTCTCTTTTTATTAAAATTGTCCCCCCCCCCCGGGTTTCATTCTCTTTTAACTGATTGTTTGATAAAATGTGCTCCAAGTGCCCAAAGTTTATGTTTTAGAGCCCCGCCATTGTTTGTATGTGTTGAAAAAAATTTTTTTTTAAGAGCAATCCCTAGGGCTAGAGATTTTCGTTTGGGGTAGAAACCCACTATGAACAGTTAAATTAAATATAGTATTGATTAAGACCCACCAAAGACCACAGGGACACAGTATTTGTTCCAAGAGAGCCCAAAGGACCAGCTACTGACTAGCGTCAAACAAATTGCTTTAAACTATTTTCTCTAGGAAACTCAGGTAATCTTGATTCTCGATTCCGAAGCATTAAGCTATAAAGCATGGGGTGACAAATTTTCTTCATGAAAATATTTGAAAGTGTATTCTACTAAAAGTACTTAAAAATATCCACGATTGTAGGTAAACATGTTGTGTCTATTTTGTTTTTGTTTTCTTTGTTTGTGTGCTAAACTGTTTGTATATTTATATATAGCAATTTTGCATAGTTTTTATTTGCGAAGATATATCCTGATAAACCTTAAACTGAATTGAATGGAACTTTTCAAATCGATCAAGATAACATCATTCTGGGGGCATATGAAATGTCACGGGAGCCATATATCTATTGATCACGCCCCAACTGAAAACGCATTTAATAAAAATATGTACACGACTAACGTATCAAAATATATGCTTCGTGATGTGCTGAATCCATTGATGATAGTCATGGATAATAAATTATACACATGGGGCACGTACATATACATTCAATTAAAGTTTTAAGCCCGTTTTTAAAAATATTTTGTATTATGTTGTAAATAAGTGGCCCATGGAAGGGGCCACGGGCGTAGACACGCATAATTATCCATTGTTAGTGGGAGGGGGGGGGATCGATCTATTCATCACCTCCCCCCCCCCCCCCCCCCCCACTAACAAAAGGAAAGTGTGTTCGTATCTACGCCAGTGGAAAGGGCCATAGTCTAGCTTGAATAATGCAGTGATCTTTAACAATATTGTTGTGTTAACTGATTTTGCTACAAAGGAGTATGTACAAACTACCATAGTTCAAAATTCCCAGAGTTCCAGGGGATATTGTGAATGCCCAAATCAAAGTTTGAAAACCCCTTTCTGGCAAGTATGACACGATCTGCAGAAAAGTCCCATACTGTGTAGAGACATTTATGTTAAGTTAACTGCTGTTTGAAGTAACAAAGAATATATCGTTGTTTAAAACGTACAATGAACGCATGTCTGCGTGGCAGCGGGACTTCGAAAAAACATATTGCAGTTCCTGGTTAATTCCTTTCCACACTAAAGTGTTGGATAGTAGGCCTACATTGTTGGTGTGTGGCCTCGAAATTCACGGTAGGTCAGGTCCAATCAATGCACGTTTCTATATAAATGGAGAGTGTTGACACGTAATCATGGTATTGAAATTAAAGTTCAGATTTCTTTGCTTTTACAGGATAAATCATGATGGTGTGAAGTCCTTTCCTCATTAAGTTGAATGATGAATAAAGGAGAGATATAAAACAAATATATAATAATTTAGATAATCTACCCGGAATGGGACGTAAATACAAACAACGGCAACCAGCACTACACACGATGTGTATAACCTATGAGGGTTGAATACGTGTATAAGTGAGCTTTAACGACCTAAAAGAAGCAAGAGAAGAATGAAGGCCTTTTATTTGCATCTTTTGTGACAGTGCAAAGGTATGATTTATTGGTCTAGAAGAATTATTGAATTATTATAGAATTATTGAAACATGCAGTCTAGACATATTCAATACACGATATATTATGTCGTGTTGTGCATGTATGTTGAATGTTGGATACATTACCATAAATGTACTTAGTCTGAATACATCTTCCCTCTAAAGACAAAACTTTTGGCATTCCTCACTCCTCACCGACTGGGCATGTACAAGGTAGCTTTAAAAAAATGTATATTTGAAAAATCAAAAAATAGTATTGCATTAACTCATGAAGCCACAGAGCAGGTAAAACTGTAATTACATACATTAGAATTCAACTCTTTTTTTTTATAAATCTACAGTTTCGCCGTTTGTGTTCTAGACGCGTCTTTTGGTGCTTCTCTGTTTCGCTTAGCTACCTAGGGGAACTTGACAAAGGTCAAAACCCAGGTGGTGTGTTCGCGTGATTACGACTGACATTTCTGTCCGGTATACAAACATAATTATCCATCAAATATATCCAACATGTGTGATAAGTTGATGTGTAAGAAAGCAGAAAAATGAGAGAAGTGAAAGTTGGAAAGAAATCGAACAAAGAATAACAAAAGTTATGAATGTTTGAAAAATGTGAGCACTAACTCTTTGCGAATCACCAAAATGGCTACTTGGTGAGTCGATCGTGACGTATTCACATTCAAATTTCCCGTGTGTCGTAAACTAAAACATAATTGATTTGCGGTTATCTCCTAAGCGCCTTTTCCCTTGGGGAAGTACTTAAAATATATTGCATATTGTTATCCAAAAGAAACAAAAGGTCCTACTGAGTAATACATTTGGAAAATTTTACTTTTTGTGTGTTGTTATTGCTTGTCCGATTTCGTTCAAACTTTCACCGATCTGCTTCTCTGACTTTTTTTGTTGTTGTTGTTGCTTTCTTTCAGAACAACTTGCTATCAAGATGGGATTTCCCTTTAACGATACAATTTGACTGGGATAGCAAATAATTAAGGCATCTACGCAGATCACGCAGAAAGGGTATTGCTTAATCAACATAATCATTTTGTGTCGCAACAATATTGTTTTCCGATTTCTAGCACATCTAAGACCAACGTTGGGGCTACTGCCAGGTTCCCCTCTGTGCAAGTGTCATGCAGCATGTCACAGCTCAGTCGACTGCCCATGGTCTGGAGGCCCTGCCCACAATAACAGTCTGCTGCAGTGTCGGTACATCCCCACTTGCTCATCCAAATATTACGAGTTTTGGTCCAGAGTCTTCACCTCTATATGTTGGGCGAGATTAAGGAGTTGGCCCGTACAAGACTTGCGAGACCGGAAGCTCGCCTCCTCCTGAATTACAGATGGATCTATAACTTAACTTAAGCGGGTTAGGATGAGACGCCTCAAACAACTTGTACATGTGGCATAGAATCGGTATTGGCCTGTTACTCTTTGCTGCTGGTGGATCTTTGGCTGGATTTAAAATTTCGAGATCTTTGGTATATGACATCTCTCCATGTAGTTATTAGACATGTCCGGCAACCATCGTTTGTAATTGGTGCAAGGTGCTTGGTCTGCTCAGTCATCATATCATTAAGATATGCAGTTTTTCCTACATTCATTATTGGCTTGCAGAGTTATTGGTTACCTTCAGGGCATTCAAAAAGTTTTTGCCCTTTTCTCTGATATAACTGCCTTGCGGTCAAGAAGAAGCTGATGTGCAACTTGTTTGGAAGTGGGCTAGGTGGTATGGAGTGAGGTAGCCTTCTTTGGGTCCTTTTCAATTCGTTTAAGGGTAGCCTAGACCTCCTTGCTTTTGTGTGTCATATCAACATATTCAATCAGATCTTGCAAAGACTTACACCGATCAGATGAGGTGGTTGTAGAAAGTGCTTTCCCAGAAGCTGTAACAACAGCTGAAATGGATAAGCTTCAACTTTCCTTTGTATAAAACATAGATAGCAGCAGAATCTGTGGAGAGACTAGGTAATACTCTGTGCAATAACCACGAGGCACCCTGCCCACGAAATGTTCATAGACTTCAGGTGTAAGCTCCAGACCACCCATAAGACTGGTAAAGGTCTTTAGCATAGCCTTCCCAGTTTGCCTTTTTAATTTAAGTGCCTTCCAATGGATGTTATCTCAGGATGGACAACAACTTGCAGTAGTAACCCTACTGGGCGTTGTTGGGATTTGAGAATGGGATCTAGGACAGGTTTGGTGCCCATTGGAGCTTGAATGGTACTGTCGACCACTGTTGAATGAATGTGGAAGCTTGGAATCATGGATAAGTTGGAAGTTGGTTGAGTTCATCCAGTTTTCTAACAGCTCTCTGTTCTCGTCTGTGTCATGGTATCCTCAATGAAATATCTCCAATGAAGATTTTGTTTCTACACTAGCCAACCATATCAGGAGACAGATGGGAATCTTTGGTGGGCGGTTTGTAGATGGATTGATCGAATGTCGCCATCAGGATGCACTGCCAATAGCTCAATATCGTTATCACCAGCTACGTAAGTAGAGCAGACTGGGATGCCTGGTTTTACAAAAAAATCGCACTCCCCCGTTGTCATGGTTGTGGCCTTTCAGCCACCATTCTCTTACCAGGAACACAAAACACCTGACACTGCTGCCTAGCACAGATGTAAGATAGTAGCTCCAGCTTAGGTACTGAAATTCAGCGTTGGAAGACAGAAATGTGATTTCTGATCTTGAAAAATTACCTCTTGTCTTGATCTTCTTCATGTTCTCCTTGAGGTAACTTCTGAATGGTAGCGGAGCTGCAAATATCTGTGAGAACGGTGAGAACAGTGTGTGATGTGGTAGCAGGATTCTCAGGGTCTTGGAAGAACCTTGCAGGGACCGCGATGTGAACGTTCCTACCATGGCCCCGCCCCCTCATTGTTTAATGAAAGACAGATTCTACATTAGAATTTAAAACCGGAGACTATGGTGTGGACTAATTCTTTGAAGGAAAAAAAAAAATCTTCCGAATTTATCAGCACAACATACAGCGTATTTAATCAAATCACTGCGCTTTATACCTGTTTACATACTTCATCGGTTTTCCTATAAATATCACAATCATATATAATGATAATCTATCTTACTGGCCTAACTGGATCATTTAGAATTCAACTGGTCAAGCTTAACTGGACCATTTTAACTGGACCAGTTATCCCTTTTCAATTTCCAGAGTTACCAGTTGGCTTTAACTGGTCTAACTGGACCAGTTAGAATTCAACTGGTCAAGCTTAACTGGACCAGTTTTTTCCCATTTCAATTTCCAGGGTTACCAGTTGGCTTTAACTGTTCTGACTGGACCTGTTGGATACCAATTGACACAAGTTAAAACCTCCGGTTGAACTCTTAATTAGTAACAAGATAATTAGCACTTTTACTAATTATTTGTGCCAATCGAAACAGTTACACTGGTTTGTATGCAATGTTTCCAATGAAAAGGCATTGGCAATACGCAGACTTTATGTATTTAATGCTATAAAATGTTGTCCTTAGATTTTTCAAAGTTCAAAGTTTATTTCCACATTTTCATAAAAAACAATAATATCAACATGGTAACATTATATAAATAATGAAAAAAAAAAACATTTGAAAAGCACAACATTTAAGGCCAAGAAGCAAGAAAAAATGAATATAGAAAGCGAGACAATAATAGGTATATAAAAATGTGGTGGGATCAAAAGAAGTTAATCCAAAACTTTAAAGATGAATCCCATTGGAAGTTACAACAGTTTATGAATCATTAAAGTATAAACAAATGGGAAATGATAGAGAAATATACATAGAGAAAAAAGACAAAGACGGACAAGCTATTGACTTATATGTATGGTATACTATCAGAAGATTTACAACTGTTTTAGGAGGTAGGTTTTTAGCTTATAATTATTTAAATGCATTTAGTGATTTGCAGTCTCTAATTTCTCGCGGTAAACTATTTCATAACATGGGTCCTTTGCATTTTATCAATGAGCGTGAAAAAGAGGTGTGAGCGCAATGGACTATAAAATAGAATTTAGTTCTTGTGTCGTAATGATGAGCATGCATATTAAGAGAAAACAGATTATTAAATGATCTTGGTAAAAAGTTTTTTTAATGAAATAAAAACATGAAAACTCCCAAATTATATTTATATAAATCGCATTTAAGTAATTAAACTAATAAAGAGGGGTTTCGTATGAGCTAAGAAAGAAGAGTTTGTTATCATTCTCAGTATTCTTTTTTGCAATTTAAACATTCTATCTAAGAGATATTTATTGCATGATCCCGAAATCATATTACAGTAATTCAAATGTGGTAAAATGAGAGTATTGTATAGAGTCAATAAGATATGTCTAGGTAAATGTTCTTTAAGTCTTTTAATTACTCCTATATTTTTTGAAATCTTATTTAATACACTGTTAATATGACTCTTCCATTTCATTTCTTCATAAATATGAATTCTCCCAAAATGTATCGAATTAGATTGTGATATCACATCCTCATTTATATGTAATTGATCAACATTTTTTAATTGCTAAATAACATAAAGTGTTTTTTTTTTTTTTTTTTTTTTTTTTTTTAGATTTAAGATTAATTTGTTGCTAACAAACCAAGTATGAACTTTTACCAGTTCAGCATTCCTTTTTTTTCAATTAAAAACTGAGGATTTTCATGTTTCATAAATATACTGGTATCATCGGCAAAAATAATGAAGTTGAGAAGAGATGAACACGAAGGGAAGTCACTAATATACAGCAAAAATAATATGGGAACCTAAAATTGATCTTTGCGGGACACCACGCGACAGCGATTGCACGTCAGACTTTATAGAGTTAAAAACAGTATATTGTTTCCTATCGGAAATATAACTTTTAAACAATTTTAGTGAAGTACCTCTAATACCGTAAAAGTTAAGTTTATAAAACAAAATACTATGGTCAATACAATCAAGAGCATTTTTTAAAATCTAAAAACACAACAATGAGCGTTTTTAGTTCTTCTATAGCTTCATTCAATTTTCAATAAAAATTAAGTAACAGCGAGAAGTGTTGAATGCTTTTCCCCTGAATCCAAATTGTTTATCAAATTAAATATGACATTTGTTCAAGAAGCCTATCAGACGAGTATTTATACATTTTTCTAGTATTTTAGAGAAACACGTAAGTAAAGAAATTGGTCTAAAATTTGAAATGAAGTCTTTTGGACCACTTTTATGAACAGGAATCACTTTCGATAATTTACAATCAGCTGGTACTATTCCACTTTCAAAACAAGTACCAAAAATATTACACAGCACAGAGGTTTACATAAACATGAATCACTTTTTTTAATAACACAATTGTCAATATAATCATGTCCTAGGGATTAACCATTCTTAAAAAAATGAAATAATGTTATTAATTTCCTTTTCTGTTATGGGGGTAAGGAACATTGTATTTGCATGCGGCTTCTTATTCATTCTTATTTATATTTAATAGATAGTTAATTATTTTCCAAGTTCCATTAATGTTTCCTTTCATCGTAAAAACTTTTCAGAGAAATATCTTTTTGGGTCATTTTAACAGCATTTGTGTATTCATTTTTTAATTCTTTATAAATTTTGTTACGATATGTGGTTGGATTATTTAGAAATTTCTTATATAAACCACATTTCTTTCTCCGCATTTGTTCAAATGATTATTGTACCAAGGATATTTATTCCGTTTTATAATACGTCCGTGGTAAGGAAAACAAGATTCATAGACCGATGTTACTTTTCCTACAAAGTCATTATATGTTATTTATATTTTCGTCAGGATTTATAGAGTTGAAATGATAATCAGTATCTTGAATTTTGCGTACGAATTCATTAATAGTTGTATCATTTATTTTTCGTTTGCAAATATAAACAGGTGTCTTATCTGAATGAAATGGAAAATCAAAAAATGAAAACACAGGTAGATGGTCCGATATATCAGAGATTAGAGTACGTGATAAAACATTAGATGAACTATTTACAAAGATGTTGTCGATTAGAATCATTAAAATCATCCACAGTAAATTCAAAATCTTCAGGATTCATGAAGAAAAAAGGAAAAGTGCATTACATCTGTGATAATTTGCACATTATGTAAGTACCCATTGCTAAAGTATAATGCAAATCAACTTTTGGCTTGTTTTTCATTTGATTGGATGAAATATACAGTACAATACATAATACATATGCAAAAATACTACTATTCATATAAAAGTACATGTAATAAATTTTGAATATGAGTAGGAAAAATTGAAAATATACCGTAAAAGTAAAACAATCAGTAGTTTGGTTCATAAGAATATTCAGGAATCAACAGTGACATTAAGTTATGATTTATTAAGGTGGAGTAATATTCATTACAAAATAATCGATGGTATAGGATAATCAAATAGTTCTTCATTTCATGTCTCTAGTATCACTTCGTCATCGTACTTTCATGTCGCAGTGGTGGTCTGAAGATTGTTCAAATCCTGGAAGGTTGATATCAGTTTCGTGATGTTTTTTTTCCGTTTGTTGCTCCCAGTAGTGCGATGATTCTGCCATCTGTTGTCCAAGCTTGGCGTACAGATGGGTGCTTCGCTGCTCCCTCAACAAATCCAATTTATAGTTTGTGAGATCCTCGCTAATGCTGATCTTAGTCTTCTTCAGTTCCCGTCGCTGAGTGATGATGTCATGTTGGCGTCGGTAAGAGGTGAACTTTACCAGGATAGGACGAGGGCGTGGTTTATCCTCGGTCGTACTTCCTGATTGGTAAGATTCATCACTTCGTACTGGTGGGTTTCGTCAAACTTGGGGTTTTCCCGTTCTGTGCGACCTATCGATGTCGTCCAGTGAGAGTTTCACCCCGATCCGCTTCGCCACATCAAGAACCAATTGATCAGGGTTCTTTACTTTCTCTTCTCTGATGCCGAAGATTCTGATATTGTTTATTCTACTATATTGTTCAAATTCATTGAACTTTAAATCATGATTATGAGTGGTAGCCCTTTCCTTCTCTAAGTTTGCATGCAAGGCGTTTATTTCATTTTATTTGCTCTTGAGTTTACATTCTCATTCCATTACTCTGCCTTCACTCTCTTCCATTTTTTGCCGTAGTTGAGTGACCTCTTTAGACATCATGCCTTTAATCGTAGTGTGAATGAGCTCTTTAAACTGAATGTTAGTGATGAGGCTATTTATTGTATCTTGAATCAAATTGTCTTTCCTCGTTGTTGGTTTATTTGTCATAATGTGAAGAGATAAATAGACGTGTAGCAACAATAAACAATGTAGTAGTCTAAACACAGTGATTCAAGTCAATGTGGTTCAGTGCACTTTAATGTGATACTCAAACACACCCAGAAAATACTGAGATAATAATGAGGTACCTGAAAACGAGTAGCTGGGACTACGTTGTTCACATACGACTGGACAGTAGTCAAAACAGATATCCAAATTAGCTCACCAAGTCAATATTATCAAAAGATAAGCTCCAAATAATTGATCAGTTGATTCCTGTCCAATGATAAATGTCAGTATATCACATAGTACACCATAAACACACACAAAAAAATGAAAAATCGGCAAAAATCTGGTGAGAAGATCAGCAACATAAGTATATGATCCTGATCGGTTAGTCACGGACAGACATTTTAATAATTTTTTTTTTAGTTCATGGTTAGTTTTTTCCCTAATTCATGTTTAGTTACCTATAATTGATACACAGTAATGACATGTCGTAATAATTGTTAGAACTTTCTTTGTATTTTGGAAATGTATTGCATGAAATAAATCATCATGGTAATAAAGAAATATGCTGTTATCCAAATAAACTGTATGAAATTATAGAGCTACATGCACCCAGTATTTAACATGCAAATGAACAGGGGTCAACTGGTGCAACTGGAAATATGCCCACAGACCAGTTATCAACTGGTGCAACTGGAAATATGCCCACAGACCAGTTATCAACTGGTGCAACTGGAAATATGCCCACAGACCAGTTATCAACTGGTGCAACTGGAAATATGCCCACAGACCAGTTATCAACTGGTGCAACTGGAAATATGCCCTCAGACCAGTTACCAACTAGTGCAACTGGAAATATGCCCTCAAACCAGTTATCAACTGGTGCAACTTGAAATATGCTCAGAGACCAGTTATCAAGTGGTGCAACTAAAAATATAAACACATACCAATTAACAACTGGTACAATTGGAACTAGAACTGCAATCGTATCAGAACGATGTGCATGCAATGTCGTCCGTATCTCTTATTTTGTTGAGAAGTTGACAGGTGAAATATAAAGTTATGCATGTTAAAACATGATATAAGATAAGATGGGAGAAAATAATGCATACTGTAAAATTAGGAGATGATAGAATCGTGAAAACAAGAAACAACGAACAAAAAACAAAGAATGATGATGATAATGGTGATGACAATGATGATGATGATGGTGATGATGGTAATGGTGGTGTTGATGATGATAATGATGATGGTTATAATGATGATTATGATGATGGTGATGATGATAATGCTGGTGATTATGATGATGATGATGATCATGATGATGATATAATGGTGATGGTGATCATGATGATTATGATGATATAATGATGATGATGATGATGATGATGATAATGATGATCGATATGTTGATAATGATGATGATGATGATGATATAAAAATGATGACGATGGTGATGATTATTATAATATAATGATGATAATGATAATGATGATGATAATGGTGATGAAATAATAATGATGATAATGGTGATGATGATAATGATGATGATGAAGATGATGATGATATAATAATAATGATGATGATGGTGGCGCATGCCCTGACCCATATGGCTTTCTACAGGCTCCAGTCTACATGGCCTCAACACAATGAAGCATAGTAAACTACGCGCATCACTTTGGGGTTGTGCGGTATTTAACATAAGGAAAGGAAGAAATCAAAGATCATAGAACAATGACAGTAGGGTAAAACATAGAAAGACAAGATGACAAAGAATAACATAGGGAAAAGTAGAAGGATAAAATGCCTGTCCATAGCCTCTGTCCACGTGGCTTCCACACTATATGTGACGCATAGTATACCAGGCCACATCGGCTTTGCGTAGAATTGTATTGAAGGATATGTCGTTAAATGGCATGTACTGAAATGGATTTATTTGCCAATAAATTGGCTCTTTCTTGTTCTTTATGTGCCGTATTTGGTATCATACGAAAGAACATTTCATGGCCATCATTTTGAGACCACTCTCATATTTTTATGACAATCCTATCGAAGCGTGTGATGCATGATAGATTTAGAGAACAAAATGGCGTCTAAAATGTCACGCTTGACCGATTTTAAAAATCCGGCTTCGAGATTCTCTTCATTTTGCCTCAAAGAATGTGCCTGCCAAATTTCAAGAAAAATAAAGATCGTTCAGGGGGCCAAAGTCGTGAACCCGATTTGCCCCATAGACAATACGTGTAAAGCATGGGCGGAAACTGTGCAGGATCCGTATTATGCCCTGACTTAAATCGCGATTTACTGAAAACTTTCTGTGAGACCTTATACCGTGTTTGGTATCCCCGAGAAGGGAATTTCATTGCGGTCATTTTGAGCCGACTGCCGTTAGGGCGCCATTTAAAATAAGCATATTATTAAATAATATGTTGTGCAGGGTAAATTGAGGTTTTTACCACGCCACATCGGCTTTGCGTAGAATTGTATTGAAGAAAATGTCGTTAAATGGCATGTACTGAAATGGCTTTATTTGCTAATAACTGGGCTCTTTTTTGTTCTTTATTTGCCGTATTTGGTATCATACGAAAGAGCATTTCATGGCCGTCATTTTGGGACCACTTTCATATTTTTATGACAATCCTATCGAAGCGTGTGATGCATGATAATTTATAGAACAAAATGGCGTCTAAAATGTCACGCTTGACCGATTTTAAAAATCCGGCTTCGAGATTCTCTTCATTTTGCCTCAACGAAATGTGCCTGCCAAATTTCAAGAAAAATAAAGATCGTTCAGGGGGCCAAAGTTGGGATCCCGATTTGCCCCATAGACAATACGTGTAATGCATGGGCGGAAACTCTGCAGGATCCGTATTATGACCTGACTTAAATCGCGATTTACTGAAAATTTTCTGTGAGACCCTATACCGTGTTTGGTATCTCTGAGAAGGGAATTTCATTGCGGTCATTTTGAGCTGAATGTCATTAGTGCGCCATTTAAAATAAGCATATTACGCCATATTATGTAATGCATATTAATTTGAGATTTTTGCGATAACTTCGTGATGACGTCATCAATTTTTACCAAATTTAGCTGACAGTTGTCAAATACATTGATACACACACCTACCAAGTTTCAAAGATGTAGGTTTAAATTTCGCAATTTTAGAGCAAGTTGAAGTTATTTCGGCATTTCCGTAAATTTCATGATTTTTACGAGCAATTTTCGCCAAGTTGGTCTGTGATAAGGTATATATTTTTTCAGTTGGCTGAATAGAGTATATCTTGAAGCACCTAAATCAAAAAAAGGGTACGGTTTTAGCCAGGCATGATGGAGATACGGCCACAAGAAAATAGCCATTTTGGAAACTTTAGAGGGCGCTATTTTTATTATGCCGAATCATTGAAGCATGAAACTGATCAGGGATGTGTGCAATGACAAGATAAAGCCACAGTGAAAATTTGAGACAAAAATGACTTGATATGAGGAAGTTATGGCAATTTTTCAAATTCGGGAATGAATATTTGAAGAATTTTAATGTTTTTTAATGTTGCCGATTTCGGATTTGAATTTAGAGTATGAAGATGAAATTTTGAAGGTTAGGTAAAAAAAAGAAAGTTGAAGAACAAGTCTTACTCTATATAGAGCACTTTGTTAGAAGTCTGTAGCATGTAGGATAGTGGAGATAGGCAAGAAGAAAGAAAGACATGAAAATGGCCCGAAAATGGACAAAATGGCGCCTGGATGTTCATGCATGAGTGATTTCGGAAAATGAAGAGTCAGGTGCACAACAAGACATGGCAAGGAAGATGGCTATGAAATTTGAAATGAAATGGACGAGAGGAAGGGACCTAATTAGGAGGAACAAGCACTACGTGCAAAATGAATAGGAGTTTGAGGTAAGAAGATCAAGAAGAAGAAGAAGAAGAAGACTAGAACTGCAATCGTATCGGAACGATGTGCATGCAATGTCGTCCGTATCTTTTATTTTTTTTGAAAAGTTGACATGTGAAATATAAAGTTATGCATGTTGAAACATGATATCAGATAAGATGGGAGAAAATAATGCATACTGTTAAACTAGGAGATGATAGAAAAATGAAAACAAGAAAAAAGAACAAAAAATCAAAGAATGATGATAATGGTGATGACAATGAGGATGATGGTGATGATGGTAATGGTGGTGTTGATGATGATGATGGTGTTGATGATTGTGATGATATAATAATGGTAATGATGATAAAGATCGATAATGATAAAATGATGATGGTGGTGATATTGATAATGGTGATGATGATGGTGATGATATGATGATGATGATATAATCATGGTGATGATGATAATGATGATAATGATGATAAAATGATGATGATGATGGTGATGATAATGGTGATGATGATGGAGATGATGATATTGATGATATAATGATGATGAAAATGGTAATGACGATGATATAATGATGATGATTGTGATAAAGATAATGGTGATGATGATGGTGATGATGATGATGATGATGGTGATGACGATGATGGTGGCGCACGCCCTGACCCAAATGGCTTTCCACACGCTCCAGTCCACATGGCCTCAAAACAATGAAGCATAGTAAACTACGCACGGCACTTTGGGGTTGTGCGGTATTTAACATAAGGAAAGGAAGAAATCAAAGATCATAGAACAATGACAGTAGGGTAAAACATAGAAAGACAAGATGACAAAGAATAACATAGGGAAAGGTAGAAGGATAAAATGCCTTTCCATAGCCTCTGGCCACGTGGCTTCCACACTATATGTGACGCAGAGTATACCAGACCACATCGGCTTTGCGTAGAATTGTATTGAAGAAAATGTCGTTAAATGGCATGTACTGAAATGGCTTTATTTGCTAATAACTGGGCTCTTTTCGTTCTTTATTTGCCGTATTTGGTATCATACGAAAGAGCATTTCATGGCCGTCATTTTGGGACCACTTTCATATTTTTATGGCAATCCTCTCGAAGCGTGTGATGCATGATAATTTATAGAACAAAATGGCGTCTAAAATGTCACGCTTGACCGATTTTAAAAATCCGGCTTCGAGATTCTCTTCATTTTGCCTCAAAGAATATTCCTGCAAAATTTCAAGAAAAATAAAGATCGTTCAGGGGGCCAAAGTTGGGATCCCGATTTGCCCCATAGACAATACGTGTAATGCATGGGCGGAAACTCTGCAGGATCCGTATTATGACCTGACTTAAATCGCGATTTACTGACAATTTTCTGTGAGACCCTATACCGTGTTTGGTATCTCTGAGAAGGGAATTTCATTGCGGTCATTTTGAGCTGACTGCCGTTATGGTGCCATTTAAAATAAGCATATTATTCAATAATATGTCATGCAGAGTAAATTGAGGTTTTTCCGCAATAACTTTGCGATGACGTCATCAGTTTTAAAAAAATTTGGCTGACTGTTGTCAAATACATAAATACACATACCCACCAAATGTCAAATACGTAGGTTAAAGGTTCGCAAAATTAGAGCGAGTTGAAGTGGTTTCGGCATTTCCGTAAATATCGTGATTTTGACGAGCAATTTTCGCAAAGTCGGTCAGTGATAAGGTCTATTTTTTTTATTTGCCTGAAAAGGGTATATCTTGAAGTATCTAAATCCAAAAAAGGGTACGGGTTTATCCAAGCATGACGGAGATACGGCCACAAGAAAATAGCCATTTTTGAAACTTTAGAGGGCGCTGATTATATTATGAGGAATCATTGAAGCATGAAATTTAGCATTAGATGTCCATTTTGTGCATTACACGTATTGTCTATGGGGCAAATCGGGATCCCAACTTCGGCCCCTGAACGATCTTTATTTTTCTTGAAATTTGGCAGGCACATTCTTTGAGGCAAAATGAAGAGAATCTCGAAGCCGGATTTTTAAAATCGGTCAAGCGTGACATTTTAGACGCCATTTTGTTCTATAAATCTATCATGCATCCCACGCTTCGATAGGATTGTCATACAAATATGAAAGTGGTCTCAAAATGACGGCCATGAAATGCTCTTTCGTATGATACCAAATACGGCTCATAAAGAACAAGAAAGAGCCAATTTATAAGCAAATAAATCCATTTCAGTACATGCCATTTAACGACAATTTCTTCAATACAATTCTACGCAAAGCCGATGTGGCCTGGTATACTATGCGTCACATATAGTGTGGAAGCCACGTGGCCAGAGGCTATGGAAAGGCATTTTATCCTACTACCTTTCCCTATGTTATTCTTTGTCATCTTGTCTTTCTATGTTTTACCCTACTGTCATTGTTCTATGATCCTTGATTTCTTCCTTTCCTTATGTTAAATACCGCACAACCCCAAAGTGATGCGCGTGGTTTACTATGCTTCATTGTGTTGAGGCCATGTAGACTGGAGCCTGTAGAAAGCCATTTGGGTCAGGGCATGCACCACCATCATCATCATTATTATTATATCATCATCATCATCGTCATTATCATCATCACCATTATCATCATTATTATTTCATCACCATTATCATCATTATATCATAATAATGCTCACCATCGTCATCATTATCATATCATCATCATCATCATCAACATTATCAACATATCGATCAACACTATCATCATCATCATCATCATTATATCATCATTATATCATCATAATCATGATCAGCATCACCATTATTATATCATCATTATATCATCATAATCATCATGATCACCATCACCATTATATCACCATCATAATCATGATCATCATCATCATCATAATCATCAGCATTATCATCATCATCACCATCATCATAATCATCATTATAACCATCATCATTATTATCAACATCACCATTACCATCATCACCATCATCATCATCATTGTCATCACCATTATCATCATTCTTTGTTTTTTGTTCGTTGTTTCTTGTTTTAACGATTCTATCATCTCCTAATTTTACAGTATGCATTATCTTCTCCTTATATCATGTTTTAACATGCATAACTTTATATTTCACCTGTCAACTTCTCAACAAAATAAGAGATACGGACGACATTGCATGCACATCGTTCCGATACGATTGCAGTTCTAGTTGCAATGTCGTACTACGACATTGACCTGTTTCCGTTCGCGTTCTGACTTTCCTATTCTTCTTCTTCTTCTTCTTCTTCTTCTTGATCTTCTTACCTCAAATTCCTATTCATTTTGCACGTAGTGCTTGTTCCTCCTAATTGTAATATGTTGTGCAGGGTAAATTGAGGTTTTTACCACGCCACATCGGCTTTGCGTAGAATTGTATTGAAGAAAATGTCGTTAAATGGCATGTACTGAAATGGCTTTATTTGCTAATAACTGGGCTCTTTTTTGTTCTTTATTTGCCGTATTTGGTATCATACGAAAGAGCATTTCATGGCCGTCATTTTGGGACCACTTTCATATTTTTATGACAATCCTATCGAAGCGTGTGATGCATGATAATTTATAGAACAAAATGGCGTCTAAAATGTCACGCTAGACCGATTTTAAAAATCCGGCTTCGAGATTCTCTTCATTTTGCCTCAAAGAATATGCCTGCAAAATATCAAGAAAAATAAAGATCGTTCAGGGGGCCAAAGTTGGGATCCCGATTTGCCCCATAGACAATACGTGTAATGCAAGGGCGGAAACTCTGCAGGATCCGTATTATGACCTGACTTAAATCGCGATTTACTGAAAATTTTCTGTGAGACCCTATACCGTGTTTGGTATCTCTGAGAAGGGAATTTCATTGCGGTCATTTTGAGCTGAATGTCATTAGTGCGCCATTTAAAATAAGCATATTACGCCATATTATGTAATGCATATTAATTTGAGATTTTTTGCGATAACTTCGTGATGACGTCATCAATTTTTACCAAATTGAGCTGACAGTTGTCAAATACATTGATACACACACCTACCAAGTTTCAAAGATGTAGGTTTAAATTTCGCAATTTTAGAGCAAGTTGAAGTTATTTCGGCATTTCCGTAAATTTCATGATTTTGACGAGCAATTTTCACCAAGTTGGTCTGTGATAAGGTATATATTATTTCAGTTGGCTGAATAGAGTATATCTTGAAGCACCTAAATCCAAAAAAGGGTACGGTTTTAGCCAGGTATGATGGAGATACGGCCACAAGAAAATAGCCATTTTGGAAACTTTAGAGGGCGCTATTTTTATTATGTCGAATCATTGAAGCATGAAACTGATCAGGGATGTGTGCAATGACAAGATAAAGCCACAGTGAAAATTTGAGACAAAAATGACTTGATATGAGGAAGTTATGGCAATTTTTCAAATTCGGGAATGAATATTTGAAGAATTTTAATGTTTTTTAATGTTGCCGATTTCGGATTTGAATTTAGAGTATGAAGATGAAATTTTGAAGGTTAGGTAAAAAAAAGAAAGTTGAAGAACAAGTCTTACTCTATATAGAGCACTTTGTTAGAAGTCTGTAGCATGTAGGATAGTGGAGATAGGCAAGAAGAAAGAAAGACATGAAAATGGCCCGAAAATGGACAAAATGGCGCCTGGATGTTCATGCATGAGTGATTTCGGAAAATGAAGAGTCAGGTGCACAACAAGACATGGCAAGGAAGATGGCTATGAAATTTGAAATGAAATGGACGAGAGGAAGGGACCTAATTAGGAGGAACAAGCACTACGTGCAAAATGAATAGGAGTTTGAGGTAAGAAGATCAAGAAGAAGACTAGAACTGCAATCGTATCGGAACGATGTGCATGCAATGTCGTCCGTATCTCTTATTTTGTTGAGAAGTTGACAGGTGAAATATAAAGTTATGCATGTTAAAACATGATATAAGATAAGATGGGAGAAGATAATGCATACTGTAAAATTAGGAGATGATAGAATCGTTAAAACAAGAAACAACGAACAAAAAACAAAGAATGATGATAATGGTGATGACAATGATGATGATGATGGTGATGATGGTAATGGTGATGTTGATGATAATAATGATGATGGTTATAATGATGATTATGATGATGGTGATGATGATGATAATGCTGATGATTATGATGATGATGATGATCATGATTATGATGATGATATAATGGTGATGGTGATCATGATGATTATGATGATATAATGATGATATAATAATGGTGATGCTGATCATGATTATGATGATATAATGATGATATAATGATGATGATGATGATGATGGTGTTGATCGATATGTTGATAATGTTGATGATGATGATGATATGATAATGATGACGATGGTGAGCATTATTATGATATAATGATGATAATGGTGATGAAATAATAATGATGATAATGGTGATGATAATGACGATGATGATGATGATATAATAATAATGATGATGATGGTGGCGCATGCCCTGACCCAAATGGCTTTCTACAGGCTCCAGTCTACATGGCCTCAACACAATGAAGCATAGTAAACCAAGCGCATCACTTTGGGGTTGTGCGGTATTTAGCATAAGGAAAGGAAGAAATCAAAGATCATAGAACAATGACAGTAGGGTAAAACATAGAAAGACAAGATGACAAAGAATAACATAGGGAAAGGTAGTAGGATAAAATGCCTTTCCATAGCCTCTGGCCACGTGGCTTCCACACTATATGTGACGCATAGTATACCAGGCCACATCGGCTTTGCGTAGAATTGTATTGAAGAAATTGTCGTTAAATGGCATGTACTGAAATGGCTTTATTTGCTTATAAATTGGCTCTTTCTTGTTCTTTATGAGCCGTATTTGGTATCATACGAAAGAGCATTTCATGGCCGTCATTTTGAGACCACTTTCATATTTTTATGACAATCCTATCGAAGCGTGTGATGCATGATAGATTTATAGAACAAAATGGCGTCTAAAATGTCACGCTTGACCGATTTTAAAAATCCAGCTTCGAGATTCTCTTCATTTTGCCTCAAAGAATGTGCCTGCCAAATTTCAAGAAAAATAAAGATCGTTCAGGGGGCCAAAGTTGGGATCCCGATTTGCCCCATAGACAATACGTGTAATGCACAAAATGGACATCTAAAATGTCACGCTTGACCGATTTTAAAAATCCGGCTTCGAGATTCTCTTCATTTTGCCTCAAAGAATGTGCCTGCAAAATTTCAAGAAAAATAAAGATCGTTCAGGGGGCCAAAGTTGGGATCCCGATTTGCCCCATAGACAATACGTGTAATGCATGGGCGGAAACTCTGCAGGATCTGTATTATGACCTGACTTAAATCGCGATTTACTGAAAATTTTCTGTGAGACCCTATACCGTGTTTGGTATCTCTGAGAAGGGAATTTCATTGCGGTCATTTTGAGCCGACTGCCGTTATGGTGCCATTTAAAATAAGCATATTATTCAATAATATGTCATGCAGGGTAAATTGAGGTTTTTCCGCAATAACTTTGCGATGACGTCATCAGTTTTTATAAAATTTGGCTGACTGTTGTCAAATACATAAATACACATACCCACCAAATGTCAAAGACGTAGGTTAAAGGTTCGCAAAATTAGAGCAAGTTGAAGTGGTTTCGGCATTTCCGTAAATATCGTGATTTTGACGAGCAATTTTCGCAAAGTCGGTCAGTGATAAGGTCTATTTTTTTTATTTGCCTGAAAAGGGTATATCTTGAAGTATCTAAATCCAAAAAAGGGTACGGGTTTATCCAAGCATGACGGAGATACGGCCACAAGAAAATAGCCATTTTTGAAAATTTAGAGGGCGCTAATTATATTATGAGGAATCATTGAAGCATGAAATTTAGCAGGAATGTGTGCAATGACAAGATAAAGCCACAGTTTAAATTTGAGACAAAAATGAATTGATATGAGGAAGTTATGGCAATATTTCAAATTGGGGAATGAATATTTCAATAATTTTAGTGTTTTTTAATGTCGCCGATTTCGGATTTGAATTTAGAGTATGAAGATGAAATTTTTAAGGTTAGGTTAAAAAAAGAAAGTTGAAGAGCAAGTCTTACTCTAACTAGAGCACTTTTGTTAGAAGTCTGTACCATGTAGGATAGTGGAGATAGGCAAGAAGAAAGAAAGACATGAAAATGGCCCGAAAATGGACAAAATGGCGCCTGGATGTTCATGCATGAGTGATTTCGGAAAATGAAGAGTCAGGTGCACAACAAGACATGGCAAGGAAGATGGCTATGAAATTTGAAATGAAATGGACGAGAGGAAGGGACCTAATTAGGAGGAACAAGCACTACGTGCAAAATGAATAGGAGTTTGAGGTAAGAAGATCAAGAAGAAGACTAGAACTGCAATCGTATCGGAACGATGTGCATGCAATGTCGTCCGTATCTCTTATTTTGTTGAGAAGTTGACAGGTGAAATATAAAGTTATGCATGTTAAAACATGATATAAGATAAGATGGGAGAAGATAATGCATACTGTAAAATTAGGAGATGATAGAATCGTTAAAACAAGAAACAACGAACAAAAAACAAAGAATGATGATAATGGTGATGACAATGATGATGATGATGGTGATGATGGTAATGATGGTGTTGATGATAATAATGATGATGGTTATAATGATGATTATGATGATGGTGATGATGATAATGCTGATGATTATGATGATGATGATGATCATGATTATGATGATGATATAATGGTGATGGTGATCATGATGATTATGATGATATAATGATGATATAATAATGGTGATGCTGATCATGATTATGATGATATAATGATGATGATGATGATGATAATGATGTTAATATATATGTTGATAATGTTGATGATGATGATGATGATATAATAATGATGACGATGGTGAGCATTATTATGATATAATGATGATAATGGTGATGAAATAATAATGATGATTATGGTGATGATGATAATGACGATGATGATGATGATATAATAATAATGATGATGATGGTGGTGCATGCCCTGACCCAAATGGCTTTCTACAGGCTCCAGTCTACATGGCCTCAACACAATGAAGTATAGTAAACCACGCGCATCACTTTGGGGTTGTGCGGTATTTAACATAAGGAAAGGAAGAAATCAAAGATCATAGAACAATGACAGTAGGGTAAAACATAGAAAGACAAGATGACAAAGAATAATATAGAGAAAGGTAGTAGGATAATATGCCTTTCCATAGCCTCTGGCCACGTGGCTTCCACACTATACGTGACGCATAGTATACCAGGCCACATCGGCTTTGCGTAGAATTGTATTGAAGAAAATGTCGTTAAATGGCATGTACTGAAATTTCAATTTCAATTTCAATTTCAATTTCAATTTAAAGACATTTATTTCCAACTTTTCAATATACAAATTAATAAATGAGCAAAATAATGTACATATATTTTGAACAAAAAATATGACAAAATATACACTAATGTGATACATACATAGTTGGAGGACACACCTCTAAAAGCAAAAGCTTGGGGCGAGGGTGCCCTTAGTACATAATACATTATTACATAATAAATATATAAAAAGAAAAAGAAAAATGGCTTTATTTGCTAATAACTGGGCTCTTTTTTGTTCTCTATGTGCCGTATTTGGTATCATACGAAAGAGCATTTCATGGCCGTCATTTTGGGACCACTTTCATATTTTTATGACAATCCTATCGAAGCGTATGATGGAAGAAAGATTTATACAACAAAATGGCGTCTAAAATGTCACGCTTGACCGATTTTCAAAATCCAGCTTCGAGATTCTCTTCATTTTGCCTCGAAGAATGTGCCTGCCAAATTTCAAGAAAAATTAAGATCGTTCAGGGGGCCAAAGTTGGGATCCCGATTTTCCCCATAGACAATACGTGTAATGCACAAAATGGCATCTAAAATGTGACGCTTGACCGATTTTAAAAAATCCGGCTTCAAGATTCTCTTCATTTTGCCTCAAAGAATGTGCCTGCAAATTTTCAAGAAAAATAAAGATCGTTCAGAGGGCCAAAAGCGGGATCCCGATTTGCCCCATAGACAATACGTGTAATGCATGGGCGGAAACTCTGCAGGATCCGTATTATGACCTGACTTAAATCGCGATTTACTGAAAATTTTCTGTGAGACCCTATACCGTGTTTGGTATCTCTGAGAAGGGAATTTCATTGCGGTCATTTTGAGCTGAATGTCATTAGTGCACCATTTAAAATGAGCATATTACGCCATATTATGTAATGCATATTAATTTGAGATGTTTTGCGATAACTTCGTGATGACGTCATCAATTTTTACCAAATTGAGCTGACAGTTGTCAAATACATTGATACACACACCTACCAAGTTTCAAAGATGTAGGTTTAAATTTCGCAATTTTAGAGCAAGTTGAAGTTATTTCGGCATTTCCGTAAATTTCATGATTTTTACGAGCAATTTTCGCCAAGTTGGTCTGTGATAAGGTATATATTTTTTCAGTTTGCTGAAAAGAGTATATTTTGAAGCACCTAAATCCAAAAAAGGGTACGGGTTTAGCCAGGCATGATGGAGATATGGCCACATGAAAAAAGCCATTTTGTAAACTTTAGAGGGCGCTATTTCTATTATGCCGAATCACTGAAGCATGAAACTGATAAGGAATGTGTGCAATGATAAGATACAGCCACGGTGAAAATTTCAGAGAAAAATGACTTAATATAAGGAAGTTATGACAATTTTTCAAATTTGGGAATGAATATTTCATGAAATTATGTGTTTTTTAATGAACCCGATTTCGGATTTGAATTTAGATTATGAAGATGAAATTTTGAAGGTTAGGTTAAAAAAAGAAAGTTGAAGAGCAAGTCTTACTCTATCTAGAGCACTTTGTTAGAAGTCTGTAGCATGTAGGATAGTGGAGATAGGCTTGATGAAAAAAAGGCATGAAAATGGCCCGAAAATGAACAAAATGGCGCCTGGATGTTCATGCATGAGTGATTTCGGAAAATGAAGAGTCAGGTGCACAACTAGGCATGGCAATGAATATGGCTATGAAATTTGAAATGAAATGGACTTGTGGAAGGGACCTAATTACGAAACACAAAAGATACGTGCAAAGTCAATACGTTTTCGAGGTAAGAAGAAGACAAAGAAGAAGAAGAAGAAAAGGAATGTGCAGAACGCGAACGGAAATAAGGCAATGTCGAGGACGACATTGCAACTAGAACTGCAATCGTATCGGAACGATGTGCATGCAATGTCGTCCGTATCTCTTATTTTGTTGAGAAGTTGACAGGTGAAATATAAAGTTATGCATGTTAAAACATGATATAAGATAAGATGGGAGAAGATAATGCATACTGTAAAATTAGGAGATGATAGAATCGTTAAAACAAGAAACAACGAACAAAAAACAAAGAATGATGATAATGGTGATGACAATGATGATGATGATGGTGATGATGGTAATGATGGTGTTGATGATAATAATGATGATGTTTATAATGATGATTATGATGATGGTGATGATGATAATGCTGATGATTATGATGATGATGATGATCATGATTATGATGATGATATAATGGTGATGGTGATCATGATGATTATGATGATATAATGATGATATAATAATGGTGATGCTGATCATGATTATGATGATATAATGATGATGATGATGATGATGATGATGTTAATATATATGTTGATAATGTTGATGATGATGATGATGATATAATAATGATGACGATGGTGAGCATTATTATGATATAATGATGATAATGGTGATGAAATAATAATGATGATTATGGTGATGATGATAATGACGATGATGATGATGATATAATAATAATGATGATGATGGTGGTGCATGCCCTGACCCAAATGGCTTTCTACAGGCTCCAGTCTACATGGCCTCAACACAATGAAGTATAGTAAACCACGCGCATCACTTTGGGGTTGTGCGGTATTTAACATAAGGAAAGGAAGAAATCAAAGATCATAGAACAATGACAGTAGGGTAAAACATAGAAAGACAAGATGACAAAGAATAATATAGGGAAAGGTAGTAGGATAATATGCCTTTCCATAGCCTCTGGCCACGTGGCTTCCACACTATACGTGACGCATAGTATACCAGGCCACATCGGCTTTGCGTAGAATTGTATTGAAGAAAATGTCGTTAAATGGCATGTACTGAAATGGCTTTATTTGCTAATAACTGGGCTCTTTTTTGTTCTCTATGTGCCGTATTTGGTATCATACGAAAGAGCATTTCATGGCCGTCATTTTGGGACCACTTTCATATTTTTATGACAATCCTATCGAAGCGTATGATGCAAGAAAGATTTATACAACAAAATGGCGTCTAAAATGTCACGCTTGACCGATTTTCAAAATCCAGCTTCGAGATTCTCTTCATTTTGCCTCGAAGAATGTGCCCGCCAAATTTCAAGAAAAATAAAGATCGTTCAGGGGGCCAAAGTTGGGATCCCGATTTTCCCCATAGACAATACGTGTAATGCACAAAATGGCATCTAAAATGTGACGCTTGACCGATTTTAAAAAATCCGGCTTCGAGATTCTCTTCATTTTGCCTCAAAGAATGTGCCTGCAAATTTTCAAGAAAAATAAAGATCGTTCAGAGGGCCAAAAGCGGGATCCCGATTTGCCCCATAGACAATACGTGTAATGCATGGGCGGAAACTCTGCAGGATCCGTATTATGACCTGACTTAAATCGCGATTTACTGAAAATTTTCTGTGAGACCCTATACCGTGTTTGGTATCTCTGAGAAGGGAATTTCATTGCGGTCATTTTGAGCTGAATGTCATTAGTGCACCATTTAAAATGAGCATATTACGCCATATTATGTAATGCATATTAATTTGAGATGTTTTGCGATAACTTCGTGATGACGTCATCAATTTTTACCAAATTTAGCTGACAGTTGTCAAATACATTGATACACACACCTACCAAGTTTCAAAGATGTAGGTTTAAATTTCGCAATTTTAGAGCAAGTTGAAGTTATTTCGGCATTTCCGTAAATTTCATGATTTTTACGAGCAATTTTCGCCAAGTTGGTCTGTGATAAGGTATATATTTTTTCACTTGGCTGAATAGAGTATATCTTGAAGCACCTAAATCCAAAAAAGGGTACGGTTTTAGCCAGGCATGATGGAGATATGGCCACAAGAAAATAGCCATTTTGTAAACTTTAGAGGGCGCTATTTCTATTATGCCGAATCACTGAAGCATGAAACTGATAAGGAATGTGTGCAATGATAAGATACAGCCACGGTGAGAATTTCAGAGAAAAATGACTTAATATAAGGAAGTTATGACAATTTTTCAAATTTGGGAATGAATATTTCATGAAATTATGTGTTTTTTAATGAACCCGATTTCGGATTTGAATTTAGATTATGAAGATGAAATTTTGAAGGTTAGGTTAAAAAAAGAAAGTTGAAGAGCAAGTCTTACTCTATCTAGAGCACTTTGTTAGAAGTCTGTAGCATGTAGGATAGTGGAGATAGGCTTGATGAAAAAAAGGCATGAAAATGGCCCGAAAATGAACAAAATGGCGCCTGGATGTTCATGCATGAGTGATTTCGGAAAATGAAGAGTCAGGTGCACAACTAGGCATGGCAATGAATATGGCTATGAAATTTGAAATGAAATGGACTTGAGGAAGGGACCTAATTACGAAACACAAAAGATACGTGCAAAGTCAATACGTTTTCGAGGTAAGAAGAAGACAAAGACTAGAACTGCAATCGTATCGGAACGATGTGCATGCAATGTCGTCCGTATCTCTTATTTGTTGAGAAGTTGACAGGTGAAATATAAAGATGGGAGAAGATAATGCATACTGTAAAATTAGGAGATGATAGAATCGTTAAAACAAGAAACAACGAACAAAAAACAAAGAATGATGATAATGGTGATGACAATGATGATGATGATGGTGATGATGGTAATGGTGGTGTTGATGATAATAATGATGATGGTTATAATGATGATTATGATGATGGTGATGATGATGATAATGCTGATGATTATGATGATGATGATGATCATGATTATGATGATGATGATATAATGGTGATGGTGATCATGATGATTATGATGATATAATGATGATATAATAATGGTGATGCTGATCATGATTATGATGATATGATGATGATGATGATGATGATGTTGATCGATATGTTGATAATGTTGATGATGATGATGATGATGATATAATAATGATGACGATGGTGAGCATTATTATGATATAATGATGATAATGGTGATGAAATAATAATGATGATAATGGTGATGATGATAATGACGATGATGATGATGATATAATAATAATGATGATGGTGGTGCATGCCCTGACCCAAATGGCTTTCTACAGGCTCCAGTCTACATGGCCTCAACACAATGAAGCATAGTAAACCACGCGCATCACTTTGGGGTTGTGCGGTATTTAACATAAGGAAAGGAAGAAATCAAAGATCATAGAACAATGACAGTAGGGTAAAACATAGAAAGACAAGATGACAAAGAATAACATAGGGAAAGGTAGAAGGATAAAATGCCTTTCCATAGCCTCTGGCCACGTGGCTTCCACACTATATGTGACGCATAGTATACCAGGCCACATCGGCTTTGCGTAGAATTGTATTGAAGAAAATGTCGTTAAATGGCATGTACTGAAATGGCTTTATTTGCTAATAACTGGGCTCTTTTTTGTTCTTTATGTGCCGTATTTGGTATCATACGAAAGAGCATTTCATGGCCGTCATTTTGGGACCACTTTCATATTTTTATGACAATCCTATCGAAGCGTGTGATGCATGAAAGATTTATAGAACAAAATGGCGTCTAAAATGTCACGCTTGACCGATTTTCAAAATCCGGCTTCGAGATTCTCTTCATTTTGCCTCGAAGAATGTGCCTGCCAAATTTCAAGAAAAATAAAGATCGTTCAGGGGGCCAAAGTTGGGATCCCGATTTTCCCCATAGACAATACGTGTAATGCACAAAATGGCATCTAAAATGTGACGCTTGACCGATTTTAAAAAATCCGGCTTCGAGATTCTCTTCATTTTGCCTCAAAGAATGTGCCTGCAAATTTTCAAGAAAAATAAAGATCGTTCAGAGGGCCAAAAGCGGGATCCCGATTTGCCCCATAGACAATACGTGTAATGCATGGGCGGAAACTCTGCAGGATCCGTATTATGACCTGACTTAAATCGCGATTTACTGAAAATTTTCTGTGAGACCCTATACCGTGTTTGGTATCTCTGAGAAGGGAATTTCATTGCGGTCATTTTGAGCTGAATGTCATTAGTGCGCCATTTAAAATAAGCATATTACGCCATATTATGTAATGCATATTAATTTGAGATTTTTTTGCGATAACTTCGTGATGACGTCATCAATTTTTACCAAATTTAGCTGACAGTTGTCAAATACATTGATACACACACCTACCAAGTTTCAAAGATGTAGGTTTAAATTTCGCAATTTTAGAGCAAGTTGAAGTTATTTCGGCATTTCCGTAAATTTCATGATTTTTACGAGCAATTTTCGCCAAGTTGGTCTGTGATAAGGTATATATTTTTTCAGTTTGCTGAAAAGAGTATATTTTGAAGCACCTAAATCCAAAAAAGGGTACGGGTTTAGCCAGGCATGATGGAGATATGGCCACATGAAAAAAGCCATTTTGTAAACTTTAGAGGGCGCTATTTCTATTATGCCGAATCACTGAAGCATGAAACTGATAAGGAATGTGTGCAATGATAAGATACAGCCACGGTGAGAATTTCAGAGAAAAATGACTTAATATAAGGAAGTTATGACAATTTTTCAAATTTGGGAATGAATATTTCATGAAATTATGTGTTTTTTAATGAACCCGATTTCGGATTTGAATTTAGATTATGAAGATGAAATTTTGAAGGTTAGGTTAAAAAAAGAAAGTTGAAGAGCAAGTCTTACTCTATCTAGAGCACTTTGTTAGAAGTCTGTAGCATGTAGGATAGTGGAGATAGGCTTGATGAAAAAAAGGCATGAAAATGGCCCGAAAATGAACAAAATGGCGCCTGGATGTTCATGCATGAGTGATTTCGGAAAATGAAGAGTCAGGTGCACAACTAGGCATGGCAATGAATATGGCTATGAAATTTGAAATGAAATGGACTTGAGGAAGGGACCTAATTACGAAACACAAAAGATACGTGCAAAGTCAATACGTTTTCGAGGTAAGAAGAAGACAAAGAAGAAGAAGAAGAAAAGGAATGTGCAGAACGCGAACGGAAATAAGGCAATGTCGAGGACGACATTGCAACTAGAACTGCAATCGTATCGGAACGATGTGCATGCAATGTCGTCCGTATCTCTTATTTTGTTGAGAAGTTGACAGGTGAAATATAAAGTTATGCATGTTAAAACATGATATAAGATAAGATGGGAGAAGATAATGCATACTGTAAAATTAGGAGATGATAGAATCGTTAAAACAAGAAACAACGAACAAAAAACAAAGAATGATGATAATGGTGATGACAATGATGATGATGATGGTGATGATGGTAATGATGGTGTTGATGATAATAATGATGATGGTTATAATGATGATTATGATGATGGTGATGATGATAATGCTGATGATTATGATGATGATGATGATCATGATTATGATGATGATATAATGGTGATGGTGATCATGATGATTATGATGATATAATGATGATATAATAATGGTGATGCTGATCATGATTATGATGATATAATGATGATGATGATGATGATGATGATGATGTTAATATATATGTTGATAATGTTGATGATGATGATGATGATATAATAATGATGACGATGGTGAGCATTATTATGATATAATGATGATAATGGTGATGAAATAATAATGATGATAATGGTGATGATGATAATGACGATGATGATGATGATATAATAATAATGATGATGGTGGTGCATGCCCTGACCCAAATGGCTTTCTACAGGCTCCAGTCTACATGGCCTCAACACAATGAAGCATAGTAAACCACGCGCATCACTTTGGGGTTGTGCGGTATTTAACATAAGGAAAGGAAGAAATCAAAGATCATAGAACAATGACAGTAGGGTAAAACATAGAAAGACAAGATGACAAAGAATAACATAGGGAAAGGTAGAAGGATAAAATGCTTTTCCATAGCCTCTGGCCACGTGGCTTCCACACTATATGTGACGCATAGTATACCAGGCCACATCGGCTTTGCGTAGAATTGTATTGAAGAAAATGTCGTTAAATGGCATGTACTGAAATGGCTTTATTTGCTAATAACTGGGCTCTTTTTTGTTCTTTATGTGCCGTATTTGGTATCATACGAAAGAGCATTTCATGGCCGTCATTTTGGGACAACTTTCATATTTTTATGACAATCCTATCGAAGCGTGTGATGCATGAAAGATTTATAGAACAAAATGGCGTCTAAAATGTCACGCTTGACCGATTTTCAAAATCCGGCTTCGAGATTCTCTTCATTTTGCCTCGAAGAATGTGCCTGCCAAATTTCAAGAAAAATAAAGATCGTTCAGGGGGCCAAAGTTGGGATCCCGATTTTCCCCATAGACAATACGTGTAATGCACAAAATGGCATCTAAAATGTGACGCTTGACCGATTTTAAAAAATCCGGCTTCGAGATTCTCTTCATTTTGCCTCAAAGAATGTGCCTGCAAATTTTCAAGAAAAATAAAGATCGTTCAGAGGGCCAAAAGCGGGATCCCGATTTGCCCCATAGACAATACGTGTAATGCATGGGCGGAAACTCTGCAGGATCCGTATTATGACCTGACTTAAATCGCGATTTACTGAAAATTTTCTGTGAGACCCTATACCGTGTTTGGTATCTCTGAGAAGGGAATTTCATTGCGGTCATTTTGAGCTGAATGTCATTAGTGCGCCATTTAAAATAAGCATATTACGCCATATTATGTAATGCATATTAATTTGAGATGTTTTGCGATAACTTCGTGATGACGTCATCAATTTTTACCAAATTGAGCTGACAGTTGTCAAATACATTGATACACACACCTACCAAGTTTCAAAGATGTAGGTTTAAATTTCGCAATTTTAGAGCAAGTTGAAGTTATTTCGGCATTTCCGTAAATTTCATGATTTTTACGAGCAATTTTCGCCAAGTTGGTCTGTGATAAGGTATATATTTTTTCAGTTTGCTGAAAGAGTATATTTTGAAGCACCTAAATCCAAAAAAGGGTACGGGTTTAGCCAGGCATGATGGAGATATGGCCACATGAAAAAAGCCATTTTGTAAACTTTAGAGGGCGCTATTTCTATTATGCCGAATCACTGAAGCATGAAACTGATAAGGAATGTGTGCAATGATAAGATACAGCCACGGTGAGAATTTCAGAGAAAAATGACTTAATATAAGGAAGTTATGACAATTTTTCAAATTTGGGAATGAATATTTCATGAAATTATGTGTTTTTTAATGAACCCGATTTCGGATTTGAATTTAGATTATGAAGATGAAATTTTGAAGGTTAGGTTAAAAAAAGAAAGTTGAAGAGCAAGTCTTACTCTATCTAGAGCACTTTGTTAGAAGTCTGTAGCATGTAGGATAGTGGAGATAGGCTTGATGAAAAAAAGGCATGAAAATGGCCCGAAAATGAACAAAATGGCGCCTGGATGTTCATGCATGAGTGATTTCGGAAAATGAAGAGTCAGGTGCACAACTAGGCATGGCAATGAATATGGCTATGAAATTTGAAATGAAATGGACTTGAGGAAGGGACCTAATTACGAAACACAAAAGATACGTGCAAAGTCAATACGTTTTCGAGGTAAGAAGAAGACAAAGAAGAAGAAGAAGAAAAGGAATGTGCAGAACGCGAACGGAAATAAGGCAATGTCGAGGACGACATTGCAACTAGAACTGCAATCGTATCGGAACGATGTGCATGCAATGTCGTCCGTATCTCTTATTTTGTTGAGAAGTTGACAGGTGAAATATAAAGTTATGCATGTTAAAACATGATATAAGATAAGATGGGAGAAGATAATGCATACTGTAAAATTAGGAGATGATAGAATCGTTAAAACAAGAAACAACGAACAAAAAACAAAGAATGATGATAATGGTGATGACAATGATGATGATGATGGTGATGATGGTAATGATGGTGTTGATGATAATAATGATGATGGTTATAATGATGATTATGATGATGGTGATGATGATAATGCTGATGATTATGATGATGATGATGATCATGATTATGATGATGATATAATGGTGATGGTGATCATGATGATTATGATGATATAATGATGATATAATAATGGTGATGCTGATCATGATTATGATGATATAATGATGATGATGATGATGATGATGATATAATAATGATGACGATGGTGAGCATTATTATGATATAATGATGATAATGGTGATGAAATAATAATGATGATTATGGTGATGATGATAATGACGATGATGATGATGATATAATAATAATGATGATGATGGTGGTGCATGCCCTGACCCAAATGGCTTTCTACAGGCTCCAGTCTACATGGCCTCAACACAATGAAGTATAGTAAACCACGCGCATCACTTTGGGGTTGTGCGGTATTTAACATAAGGAAAGGAAGAAATCAAAGATCATAGAACAATGACAGTAGGGTAAAACATAGAAAGACAAGATGACAAAGAATAATATAGGGAAAGGTAGTAGGATAATATGCCTTTCCATAGCCTCTGGCCACGTGGCTTCCACACTATACGTGACGCATAGTATACCAGGCCACATCGGCTTTGCGTAGAATTGTATTGAAGAAAATGTCGTTAAATGGCATGTACTGAAATGGCTTTATTTGCTAATAACTGGGCTCTTTTTTGTTCTCTATGTGCCGTATTTGGTATCATACGAAAGAGCATTTCATGGCCGTCATTTTGGGACCACTTTCATATTTTTATGACAATCCTATCGAAGCGTATGATGCAAGAAAGATTTATACAACAAAATGGCGTCTAAAATGTCACGCTTGACCGATTTTCAAAATCCAGCTTCGAGATTCTCTTCATTTTGCCTCGAAGAATGTGCCCGCCAAATTTCAAGAAAAATAAAGATCGTTCAGGGGGCCAAAGTTGGGATCCCGATTTTCCCCATAGACAATACGTGTAATGCACAAAATGGCATCTAAAATGTGACGCTTGACCGATTTTAAAAAATCCGGCTTCGAGATTCTCTTCATTTTGCCTCAAAGAATGTGCCTGCAAATTTTCAAGAAAAATAAAGATCGTTCAGAGGGCCAAAAGCGGGATCCCGATTTGCCCCATAGACAATACGTGTAATGCATGGGCGGAAACTCTGCAGGATCCGTATTATGACCTGACTTAAATCGCGATTTACTGAAAATTTTCTGTGAGACCCTATACCGTGTTTGGTATCTCTGAGAAGGGAATTTCATTGCGGTCATTTTGAGCTGAATGTCATTAGTGCACCATTTAAAATGAGCATATTACGCCATATTATGTAATGCATATTAATTTGAGATGTTTTGCGATAACTTCGTGATGACGTCATCAATTTTTACCAAATTGAGCTGACAGTTGTCAAATACATTGATACACACACCTACCAAGTTTCAAAGATGTAGGTTTAAATTTCGCAATTTTAGAGCAAGTTGAAGTTATTTCGGCATTTCCGTAAATTTCATGATTTTTACGAGCAATTTTCGCCAAGTTGGTCTGTGATAAGGTATATATTTTTTCACTTGGCTGAATAGAGTATATCTTGAAGCACCTAAATCCAAAAAAGGGTACGGTTTTAGCCAGGCATGATGGAGATATGGCCACAAGAAAATAGCCATTTTGTAAACTTTAGAGGGCGCTATTTCTATTATGCCGAATCACTGAAGCATGAAACTGATAAGGAATGTGTGCAATGATAAGATACAGCCACGGTGAGAATTTCAGAGAAAAATGACTTAATAAAAGGAAGTTATGACAATTTTTCAAATTTGGGAATGAATATTTCATGAAATTATGTGTTTTTTAATGAACCCGATTTCGGATTTGAATTTAGATTATGAAGATGAAATTTTGAAGGTTAGGTTAAAAAAAGAAAGTTGAAGAGCAAGTCTTACTCTATCTAGAGCACTTTGTTAGAAGTCTGTAGCATGTAGGATAGTGGAGATAGGCTTGATGAAAAAAAGGCATGAAAATGGCCCGAAAATGAACAAAATGGCGCCTGGATGTTCATGCATGAGTGATTTCGGAAAATGAAGAGTCAGGTGCACAACTAGGCATGGCAATGAATATGGCTATGAAATTTGAAATGAAATGGACTTGAGGAAGGGACCTAATTACGAAACACAAAAGATACGTGCAAAGTCAATACGTTTTCGAGGTAAGAAGAAGACAAAGACTAGAACTGCAATCGTATCGGAACGATGTGCATGCAATGTCGTCCGTATCTCTTATTTGTTGAGAAGTTGACAGGTGAAATATAAAGATGGGAGAAGATAATGCATACTGTAAAATTAGGAGATGATAGAATCGTTAAAACAAGAAACAACGAACAAAAAACAAAGAATGATGATAATGGTGATGACAATGATGATGATGATGGTGATGATGGTAATGATGGTGTTGATGATAATAATGATGATGGTTATAATGATGATTATGATGATGGTGATGATGATAATGCTGATGATTATGATGATGATGATGATCATGATTATGATGATGATATAATGGTGATGGTGATCATGATGATTATGATGATATAATGATGATATAATGATGGTGATGCTGATCATGATTATGATGATATGATGATGATGATGATGATGATGTTGATCGATATGTTGATAATGTTGATGATGATGATGATATAATAATAATGATGACGATGGTGAGCATTATTATGATATAATGATGATAATGGTGATGAAATAATAATGATGATTATGGTGATGATGATAATGACGATGATGATGATGATATAATAATAATGATGATGATGGTGGTGCATGCCCTGACCCAAATGGCTTTCTACAGGCTCCAGTCTACATGGCCTCAACACAATGAAGTATAGTAAACCACGCGCATCACTTTGGGGTTGTGCGGTATTTAACATAAGGAAAGGAAGAAATCAAAGATCATAGAACAATGACAGTAGGGTAAAACATAGAAAGACAAGATGACAAAGAATAATATAGGGAAAGGTAGTAGGATAATATGCCTTTCCATAGCCTCTGGCCACGTGGCTTCCACACTATACGTGACGCATAGTATACCAGGCCACATCGGCTTTGCGTAGAATTGTATTGAAGAAAATGTCGTTAAATGGCATGTACTGAAATGGCTTTATTTGCTAATAACTGGGCTCTTTTTTGTTCTCTATGTGCCGTATTTGGTATCATACGAAAGAGCATTTCATGGCCGTCATTTTGGGACCACTTTCATATTTTTATGACAATCCTATCGAAGCGTATGATGCAAGAAAGATTTATACAACAAAATGGCGTCTAAAATGTCACGCTTGACCGATTTTCAAAATCCAGCTTCGAGATTCTCTTCATTTTGCCTCGAAGAATGTGCCTGCCAAATTTCAAGAAAAATTAAGATCGTTCAGGGGGCCAAAGTTGGGATCCCGATTTTCCCCATAGACAATACGTGTAATGCACAAAATGGCATCTAAAATGTGACGCTTGACCGATTTTAAAAAATCCGGCTTCGAGATTCTCTTCATTTTGCCTCAAAGAATGTGCCTGCAAATTTTCAAGAAAAATAAAGATCGTTCAGAGGGCCAAAAGCGGGATCCCGATTTGCCCCATAGACAATACGTGTAATGCATGGGCGGAAACTCTGCAGGATCCGTATTATGACCTGACTTAAATCGCGATTTACTGAAAATTTTCTGTGAGACCCTATACCGTGTTTGGTATCTCTGAGAAGGGAATTTCATTGCGGTCATTTTGAGCTGAATGTCATTAGTGCACCATTTAAAATGAGCATATTACGCCATATTATGTAATGCATATTAATTTGAGATGTTTTGCGATAACTTCGTGATGACGTCATCAATTTTTACCAAATTTAGCTGACAGTTGTCAAATACATTGATACACACACCTACCAAGTTTCAAAGATGTAGGTTTAAATTTCGCAATTTTAGAGCAAGTTGAAGTTATTTCGGCATTTCCGTAAATTTCATGATTTTTACGAGCAATTTTCGCCAAGTTGGTCTGTGATAAGGTATATATTTTTTCACTTGGCTGAATAGAGTATATCTTGAAGCACCTAAATCCAAAAAAGGGTACGGGTTTAGCCAGGCATGATGGAGATATGGCCACATGAAAAAAGCCATTTTGTAAACTTTAGAGGGCGCTATTTCTATTATGCCGAATCACTGAAGCATGAAACTAATAAGGAATGTGTGCAATGATAAGATACAGCCACGGTGAGAATTTCAGAGAAAAATGACTTAATATAAGGAAGTTATGACAATTTTTCAAATTTGGGAATGAATATTTCATGAAATTATGTGTTTTTTAATGAACCCGATTTCGGATTTGAATTTAGATTATGAAGATGAAATTTTGAAGGTTAGGTTAAAAAAAGAAAGTTGAAGAGCAAGTCTTACTCTATCTAGAGCACTTTGTTAGAAGTCTGTAGCATGTAGGATAGTGGAGATAGGCTTGATGAAAAAAAGGCATGAAAATGGCCCGAAAATGAACAAAATGGCGCCTGGATGTTCATGCATGAGTGATTTCGGAAAATGAAGAGTCAGGTGCACAACTAGGCATGGCAATGAATATGGCTATGAAATTTGAAATGAAATGGACTTGAGGAAGGGACCTAATTACGAAACACAAAAGATACGTGCAAAGTCAATACGTTTTCGAGGTAAGAAGAAGACAAAGACTAGAACTGCAATCGTATCGGAACGATGTGCATGCAATGTCGTCCGTATCTCTTATTTGTTGAGAAGTTGACAGGTGAAATATAAAGATGGGAGAAGATAATGCATACTGTAAAATTAGGAGATGATAGAATCGTTAAAACAAGAAACAACGAACAAAAAACAAAGAATGATGATAATGGTGATGACAATGATGATGATGATGGTGATGATGGTAATGATGGTGTTGATGATAATAATGATGATGGTTATAATGATGATTATGATGATGGTGATGATGATAATGCTGATGATTATGATGATGATGATGATCATGATTATGATGATGATATAATGGTGATGGTGATCATGATGATTATGATGATATAATGATGATATAATAATGGTGATGCTGATCATGATTATGATGATATAATGATGATGATGATGATGATGTTGATCGATATGTTGATAATGTTGATGATGATGATGATATAATAATAATGATGACGATGGTGAGCATTATTATGATATAATGATGATAATGGTGATGAAATAATAATGATTATGGTGATGATGATAATGACGATGATGATGATGATATAATAATAATGATGATGGTGGTGCATGCCCTGACCATGTGAGGGAGCAAATGGCTTTCTACAGGCTCCAGTCTACATGGCCTCAACACAATGAAGCATAGTAAACCACGCGCATCACTTTGGGGTTGTGCAGTATTTAACATAAGGAAAGGAAGAAATCAAAGATCATAGAACAATGACAGTAGGGTAAAACATAGAAAGACAAGATGACAAAGAATAACATAGGGAAAGGTAGAAGGATAAAATGCCTTTCCATAGCCTCTGGCCACGTGGCTTCCACACTATATGTGACGCATAGTATACCAGGCCACATCGGCTTTGCGTAGAATTGTATTGAAGAAAATGTCGTTAAATGGCATGTACTGAAATGGCTTTATTTGCTAATAACTGGGCTCTTTTTTGTTCTTTATGTGCCGTATTTGGTATCATACGAAAGAGCATTTCATGGCCGTCATTTTGGGACCACTTTCATATTTTTATGACAATCCTATCGAAGCGTGTGATGCATGAAAGATTTATAGAACAAAATGGCGTCTAAAATGTCACGCTTGACCGATTTTCAAAATCCGGCTTCGAGATTCTCTTCATTTTGCCTCGAAGAATGTGCCTGCCAAATTTCAAGAAAAATAAAGATCGTTCAGGGGGCCAAAGTTGGGATCCCGATTTTCCCCATAGACAATACGTGTAATGCACAAAATGGCATCTAAAATGTGACGCTTGACCGATTTTAAAAAATCCGGCTTCGAGATTCTCTTCATTTTGCCTCAAAGAATGTGCCTGCAAATTTTCAAGAAAAATAAAGATCGTTCAGAGGGCCAAAAGCGGGATCCCGATTTGCCCCATAGACAATACGTGTAATGCATGGGCGGAAATTGTGCAGGATCCGTATTATGACCTGACTTAAATCGCGATTTACTGAAAATTTTCTGTGAGACCCTATACCGTGTTTGGTATCTCTGAGAAGGGAATTTCATTGCGGTCATTTTGAGCTGAATGTCATTAGTGCGCCATTTAAAATAAGCATATTACGCCATATTATGTAATGCATATTAATTTGAGATGTTTTGCGATAACTTCGTGATGACGTCATCAATTTTTACCAAATTGAGCTGACAGTTGTCAAATACATTGATACACACACCTACCAAGTTTCAAAGATGTAGGTTTAAATTTCGCAATTTTAGAGCAAGTTGAAGTTATTTCGGCATTTCCGTAAATTTCATGATTTTTACGAGCAATTTTCGCCAAGTTGGTCTGTGATAAGGTATATATTTTTTCAGTTTGCTGAAAAGAGTATATTTTGAAGCACCTAAATCCAAAAAAGGGTACGGGTTTAGCCAGGCATGATGGAGATATGGCCACATGAAAAAAGCCATTTTGTAAACTTTAGAGGGCGCTATTTCTATTATGCCGAATCACTGAAGCATGAAACTGATAAGGAATGTGTGCAATGATAAGATACAGCCACGGTGAGAATTTCAGAGAAAAATGACTTAATATAAGGAAGTTATGACAATTTTTCAAATTTGGGAATGAATATTTCATGAAATTATGTGTTTTTTAATGAACCCGATTTCGGATTTGAATTTAGATTATGAAGATGAAATTTTGAAGGTTAGGTTAAAAAAAGAAAGTTGAAGAGCAAGTCTTACTCTATCTAGAGCACTTTGTTAGAAGTCTGTAGCATGTAGGATAGTGGAGATAGGCTTGATGAAAAAAAGGCATGAAAATGGCCCGAAAATGAACAAAATGGCGCCTGGATGTTCATGCATGAGTGATTTCGGAAAATGAAGAGTCAGGTGCACAACTAGGCATGGCAATGAATATGGCTATGAAATTTGAAATGAAATGGACTTGAGGAAGGGACCTAATTACGAAACACAAAAGATACGTGCAAAGTCAATACGTTTTCGAGGTAAGAAGAAGACAAAGAAGAAGAAGAAGAAAAGGAATGTGCAGAACGCGAACGGAAATAAGGCAATGTCGAGGACGACATTGCAAAGAAGAAGAAGAAAAGGAATGTGCAGAACGCGAACGGAAACAGGTCAATGTCGTAGTACGACATTGCAACTAGAACTGCAATCGTATCGGAACGATGTGCATGCAATGTCGTCCGCATCTTTCATTTTGTTGAGAAGTTGACAGGTGAAATATAAAGTTATGTATGTTAAAACATGATATAAGATAAGATGGGAGAAAATAATGCATACTGTACAATTAGGAGATGATAGAATCGTGAAAACAAGAAACAACGAACAAAAAACAAAGAATGATGATGATAATGGTGATGACAGTGATGATGATGGTGATGATGGTAATGGTGGTGTTGATGATGGTAATGATGATGGTTATAATGATGATTATGATGATAATGATGATGATGATGATGATGATAATGGTGATGATTATGATGATGATGATGATGATGATGATGTGGCTTGCACACTATATGTGACATAAAGCATACCACGCCACATCGGCTTTGCGTAGAATTGTATTGAAGAAAATGTCGTTAAATGCCATGTACTGAAATGGCTTTATTTTCTAATAACTTGGCTCTTTTTTGTTCTTTATGTGCCGTATTTGGTATCATACGAAAGAACATTTCATGGCCATCATTTTGAGACCACTTTCATATTTTTATGACAATACTATCGAAGCGTGTGATACAGGATAGATTTAGAGAACAAAATGGCGTCTAAAATGTCACGCTTGACCGATTTTAAAAATCCGGCTTCGAGATTCTCTTCATTTTGCCTCAAAAAATGTGCCTGCCAAATTTCAAGAAAAATAAAGATCGTTCAGGGAGCCAAAGTTGGGATCCCGATTTGCCCCATAGACAATACGTGAAAAGCATGGGCGCAAACTGTGCAGGATCCGTATTATGACCTGACTTAAATCGCGATTTACTGAAAACTTTCTGTGAGACCTTATACCGTGTTTGGTATCCCCGAGAAGGGAATTTCATTGCGGTCATTTTGAGCCGACTGCCGTTAGGGCGCCATTTAAAATAAGCATATTATTAAATAATATGTTGTGCAGGGTAAATTGAGGTTTTTACCACGCCACATCGGCTTTGCGTAGAATTGTATTGAAGAAAATGTCGTTAAATCGCATGTACTGAAATGGCTTTATTTGCTAATAACTGGGCTCTTTTTTGTTCTTTATGTGCCGTATTTGGTATCATACGAAAGAACATTTCATGGCCGTCATTTTGGGACCACTTTCATATTTTTATGACAATCCTATCGAAGCGTGTGATGCATGATAATTTATAGAACAAAATGGCGTCTAAAATGTCACGCTTGACCGATTTTCAAAATCCGGCTTCGAGATTCTCTTCATTTTGCCTCGAAGAATGTGCCTGCCAAATTGCAAAAAAAATAAAGATCGTTCAGGGGGCCAAAGTTGGGATCCCGATTTTCCCCTTAGACAATACGTGTAATGCACAAAATGGAATATAAAATGTCACGCTTGACCGATTTTAAAAAATCCGGCTTCGAGATTCTCTTCATTTTGCCTCAAAGAATGTGCCTGCAAATTTTCAAGAAAAATAAAGATCGTTCAGAGGGCCAAAAGCGGGATCCCGATTTGCCCCATAGACAATACGTGTAATGCATGGGCGGAAATTGTGCAGGATCCGTATTATGACCTGACTTAAATCGCGATTTACTGAAAATTTTCTGTGAGACCCTATACCGTGTTTGGTATCTCTGAGAAGGGAATTTCATTGCGGTCATTTTGAGCTGAATGTCATTAGTGCGCCATTTAAAATAAGCATATTACGCCATATTATGTAATGCATATTAATTTGAGATTTTTTGCGATAACTTCGTGATGATGTCATCAATTTTTACCAAATTTAGCTGACAGTTGTCAAATACATTGATACACACACCTACCAAGTTTCAAAGATGTAGGTTTAAATTTCGCAATTTTAGAGCAAGTTGAAGTTATTTCGGCATTTCCTTAAAATTCATGATTTTTACGAGCAATTTTCGTCAAGTTGGTCTGTCATAAGGTATATATTTTTTCAGTTGGCTGAATAGAGTATATCTTGAAGCACCTAAATCCAAAAAAAGGTACGGGTTTAGCCAGGCATGATGGAGATACGGCCACAAGAAAATAGCCATTTTGGAAACTTTAGAGGGCGCTATTTTTATTATGCCGAATCATTGAAGCATTAAACTGATCAGGGATGTGTGCAATGACAGGATAAAGCCACAGTAAAAATTTGAGACAAAAATGACTTGATATGAGGAAGTTATGGCAATTTTTCAAATTCGGGAATGAATATTTGAAGAATTTTAATGTTTTTTAATGTTACCGATTTCGGATTTGAATTTAGAGTATGAAGATGAAATTTTGAAGGTTAGGTAAAAAAAGAAAGTTGAAGAACAAGTCTTACTCTATATAGAGCACTTTGTTAGAAGTCTGTAGCATGTAGGATAGTGGAGATAGGCAAGAAGAAAGAAAGACATGAAAATGGCCCGAAAATGGACAAAATGGCGCCTGGATGTTCATGCATGAGTGATTTGGGAAAATGAAGAGTTAGGTGCACAACAAGACATGGCAAGGAAGATGGCTATGAAATTGGAAATGAAATGGACGAGAGGAAGGGACCTAATTAGGAGGAACAAGCACTACGTGCAAAATGAATAGGAGTTTGAGGTAAGAAGATCAAGAAGAAGAAGAAGAAGAAGAAGACTAGAACTGCAATCGTATCGGAACGATGTGCATGCAATGTCGTCCGTATCTCTTATTTTGTTGAGAAGTTGACAGGTGAAATATAAAGTTATGCATGTTAAAACATGATATAAGATAAGATGGGAGAAGATAATGCATACTGTAAAATTAGGAGATGATAGAATCGTTAAAACAAGAAACAACGAACAAAAAACAAAGAATGATGATAATGGTGATGACAATGATGATGATGATGGTGATGATGGTAATGATGGTGTTGATGATAATAATGATGATGGTTATAATGATGATTATGATGATGGTGATGATGATGATAATGCTGATGATTATGATGATGATGATGATCATGATTATGATGATGATGATATAATGGTGATGGTGATCATGATGATTATGATGATATAATGATGATATAATAATGGTGATGCTGATCATGATTATGATGATATAATGATGATGATGATGATGATGATCGATATGTTGATAATGTTGATGATGATGATGATGATGATATAATAATGATGACGATGGTGAGCATTATTATGATATAATGATGATAATGGTGATGAAATAATAATGATGATAATGGTGATGATGATAATGACGATGATGATGATGATATAATAATAATAATGATGATAGTGGTGCTTGCCCTGACCCAAATGGCTTTCTACAGGCTCCAGTCTACATGGCCTCAACACAATGAAGCATAGTAAACCACGCGCATCACTTTGGGGTTGTGCGGTATTTAACATAAGGAAAGGAAGAAATCAAAGATCATAGAACAATGACAGTAGGGTAAAACATAGAAAGACAAGATGACAAAGAATAACATAGGGAAAGGTAGTAGGATAAAATGCCTTTCCATAGCCTCTGGCCACGTGGCTTCCACACTATACGTGACGCATAGTATACCAGGCCACATCGGCTTTGCGTAGAATTGTATTGAAGAAAATGTCGTTAAATGGCATGTACTGAAATGGCTTTATTTGCTAATAACTGGGCTCTTTTTTGTTCTTTATGTGCCGTATTTGGTATCAAACGAAAAAGCATTTCATGGCCGTCATTTTGGGACCACTTTCATATTTTTATGACAATCCTATCGAAGCGTGTGATGCATGATAATTTATAGAACAAAATGGCGTCTAAAATGTCACGCTTGACCGATTTTAAAAATCCGGCTTCGAGATTCTCTTCATTTTGCCTAAAAGAATGTGCCTGCCAAATTTCAGGAAAAATAAAGATCGTTCAGGGGGCCAAAGTTGGGATCCCGATTTGCCCCATAGACAATACGTGTAATGCACAAAATGGCATCTAAAATGTGACGCTTGACCGATTTTAAAAAATCCGGCTTCGAGATTCTCTTCATTGTGCCTCAAAGAATGTGCCTGCAAATTTTCAAGAAAAATAAAGATCGTTCAGAGGGCCAAAAGCGGGATCCCGATTTACCCCATAGACAATACGTGTAATGCATGGGCGGAAACTCTGCTGGATCCGTATTATGACCTGACTTAAATCGCGATTTACTGAAAATTTTCTGTGAGACCCTATACCGTGTTTGGTATCTCTGAGAAGGGAATTTCATTGCGGTCATTTTGAGCTGAATGTCGTTAGTGCGCCATTTAAAATAAGCATATTACGCCATATTATGTAATGCATATTAATTTGAGATTTTTTGCGATAACTTCGTGATGATGTCATCAATTTTTACCAAATTTAGCTGACAGTTGTCAAATACATTGATACACACACCTACCAAGTTTCAAAGATGTAGGTTTAAATTTCGCAATTTTAGAGCAAGTTGAAGTTATTTCGGCATTTCCTTAAATTTCATGATTTTTACGAGCAATTTTCGTCAAGTTGGTCTGTCATAAGGTATATATTTTTTCAGTTGGCTGAATAGAGTATATCTTGAAGCACCTAAATCCAAAAAAGGGTACGGGTTTAGCCAGGCATGATGGAGATACGGCCACAAGAAAATAGCCATTTTGGAAACTTTAGAGGGCACTATTTTTATTATGCCGAATCATTGAAGCATTAAACTGATCAGGGATGTGTGCAATGACAGGATAAAGCCACAGTAAAAATTTGAGACAAAAATGACTTGATATGAGGAAGTTATGGCAATTTTTCAAATTCGGGAATGAATATTTGAAGAATTTTAATGTTTTTTAATGTTGCCGATTTCGGATTTGAATTTAGAGTATGAAGATGAAATTTTGAAGGTTAGGTAAAAAAAAGAAAGTTGAAGAACAAGTCTTACTCTATATAGAGCACTTTGTTAGAAGTCTGTAGCATGTAGGATAGTGGAGATAGGCAAGAAGAAAGAAAGACATGAAAATGGCCCGAAAATGGACAAAATGGCGCCTGGATGTTCATGCATGAGTGATTTGGGAAAATGAAGAGTTAGGTGCACAACAAGACATGGCAAGGAAGATGGCTATGAAATTTGAAATGAAATGGACGAGAGGAAGGGACCTAATTAGGAGGAACAAGCACTACGTGCAAAATGAATAGGAGTTTGAGGTAAGAAGATCAAGAAGAAGAAGAAGAAGAAGAAGAAGAAGAATAGGAAAGTCAGAACGCGAACGGAAACAGGTCAATGTCGTAGTACGACATTGCAACTAGAACTGCAATCGTATCGGAACGATGTGCATGCAATGTCGTCCGTATCTTTTATTTTGTTGAAAAGTTGACATGCGAAATATAAAGTTATGCATGTCGAAACATGATATCAGATAAGATGGGAGAAAATAATGCATACTGTAAAATTAGGAGATGATAGAAAAATTAAAACAAGAAACAAAGAACAAAAAACAAAGAATGATGATGTTAATTGTGATGACAATGATGATGATGGTGATGATGATGGTGGTGATGGTGATGATGATGATGATGGAGATAATGATGGTGATGATGCTTATGGTGATGGTGATGATGATGGTAGTGAAAATGATAATACTGATGATTATGATTATGGTGATGATGATGATGATGGTGATAATGATGATGATGATAATGATAATGATGATCATGGTGATTATGATGATATAATAATAATAATGGTGATGGGGATCATGATTATTATGATGATATGATGATGATGATGGTGATAAAGATGGTGATGATAATAATGGTGATGATGATGACAATGATGATGATAATGATGATGAGGATATATTGATAGGCTTCGGCCACGTGGCTTGCACACTATATGTGACGTATAGTATACCACGGCACATTGGCACTGTGTAGAATTGTATTGAAGAATATGTCATTAAAATGGTATATATTGAAATGACTTTCTTTGCTATTATCTTAGCCTTTTTTTTTTTTTGTTTATTTATATCATACGAAAGAGCATTTCATAGCGGTCATTTTGAGACCACTCTCATATTTTTATGACAATCCTATCGGAGCGTGTGATGCATAGTAGTTTTATAGGACAAAATGGCGTCTAAAATGTCACGCTTGACCGATTTTAAAAATCCGGCTTCGAGATTCTCTTCATTTTGCCTCAAAAAATGTGCCTGCAAAATTTCAAGAAAAATAAAGAACGTTCAGGGGGCCAAAGTTGGGATCCCGATTTGCCCCATAGACAATACGTGTAATGCATGGGCGAAAACTCTGCAGGATCCGTATTTTGACCTGATTTAAATCGCGATTTACTGAAAACTTTCTGTGAGACCTTATACCGTGTTTGGTATCCCCGAGAAGGGAATTTCATTGCGGTCATTTTGAGCCGACTGCCGTTAGGGCGCCATTTAAAATAAGCATATTATTAAATGATATGTTGTGCAGGGTAAATTGAGGTTTTTACCACGCCACATCGGCTTTGCGTAGAATTGTATTGAAGAAATTGTCGTTAAATGGCATGTACTGAAATGGCTTTATTTGCTTATAAATTGGCTCTTTCTTGTTCTTTATGTGCCGTATTTGGTATCATACGAAAGAGCATTTCATGGCCGTCATTTTGAGACCACTTTCATATTTTTATGACAATCCTATCGAAGCGTGTGATGCATGATAGATTTATAGAACAAAATGGCGTCTAAAATGTCACGCTTGACCGATTTTAAAAATCCGGCTTCGAGATTCTCTTCATTTTGCCTCAAAGAATGTGCCTGCCAAATTTCAAGAAAAATAAAGATCGTTCAGGGGGCCAAAGTTGGGATCCCGATTTGCCCCATAGACAATACGTGTAATGCATGGGCGGAAACTGTGCAGGATCCGTATTTTGACCTGACTTAAATCGCGATTTACTGAAAAATTTCTGTGAGACCATATACCGTGTTTGGTATCCCCGAGAAGGGAATTTCATTGCGGTCATTTTGAGCCGACTGCCGTTAGGGCGCCATTTAAAATAAGCATATTATTCAATAATATGTCATGCAGGGTAAATTGAGGTTTTTCCGCAATAACTTTGCGATGACGTCATCAGTTTTTATAAAATTTGGCTGACAGTTGTCAAATACATAAATACACATACCCACCAAATTTCAAAGACGTAGGTTAAAGGTTCGCAAAATTAGAGCAAGTTGAAGTGGTTTCGGCATTTCCGTAAATATCGTGATTTTGACGAGCAATTTTCGCAAAGTCGGTCAGTGATAAGGTCTATTTTTTTTTATTTGCCTGAAAAGGGTATATCTTGAAGTATCTAAATCCAAAAAAGGGTACGGGTTTATCCAAGCATGACGGAGATACGGCCACAAGAAAATAGCCATTTTTGAAACTTTAGAGGGCGCTAATTATATTATGAGGAATCACTGAAGCATGAAATTTAGCAGGAATGTGTGCAATGACAAGATAAAGCCACAGTTTAAATTTGAGACAAAAATGAATTGATATGAGGAAGTTATGGCAATATTTCAAATTGGGGAATGAATATTTCAATAATTTTAGTGTTTTTTAATGTCGCCGATTTCGGATTTGAATTTAGAGTATGAAGATGAAATTTTTAAGGTTAGGTTAAAAAAAGAAAGTTGAAGAGCAAGTCTTACTCTAACTAGAGCACTTTGTTAGAAGTCTGTAGCATGTAGGATAGTGGAGATAGGCAAGAAGAAAGAAAGACATGAAAATGGCCCGAAAATGGACAAAATGGCGCCTGGATGTTCATGCATGAGTGATTTCGGAAAATGAAGAGTCAGGTGCACTACAAGACATGGCAAGGAAGATGGCTATGAAATTTGAAATGAAATGGACGAGAGGAAGGGACCTAATTAGGAGGAACAAGCACTACGTGCAAAATGAATAGGAGTTTGAGGTAAGAAGATCAAGAAGAAGAAGAATAGGAATGTCAGAACGCGAACGGAAACAGGTCAATGTCGTAGTACGACATTGCAAATAGGAATGTCAGAACGCGAACGGAAACAGGTCAATGTCGTAGTACGACATTGCAAATAGGAATGTCAGAACGCGAACGGAAACAGGTCAATGTCGTAGGACGACATTGCAATAAGAATGCAGAACATGAACGAGAACAGAGCATTGACGTTGACGTCAATGCAAAGAAGAAGAAGAAGAAGAATAAGAATGCAGAACACGAACAAGAACAGACCATTGACTGACGTCAATGCAATAAGAATTTGATTTTAATGCAGAACGTGAACGAAAACAAGTCAATGTCGTAGAACGACAGACATTGCAAATATGCCCACAGACCAGTTGTCAACTGCATGGTGCAACTGGAAATATGCCCCCAGACCAGTTATTAACTGATGCAACTGGAAATATGCCTACAGACCATGCAGTTATCAAATGGTGCAACTGGAAATATTCCCACAGGCCAATTAACAACTGGCGCAACTGGAAATACGCCCACAGACCAATTGACAACTGGTGCAACTGGAAATATGCCCAGAGACCAGTTGTCAACTGGTGCAACTGGTCATGAAAAACTGTTGTCCATGTACTCACATCAACTGGTCGCTTTATATGTCAGAGACCAGTTGCAATCATCTGGAACCAGTTGGAATTTCCAACTGGTGTTACTGTTTTTTCCTTCTGGGTTACAATATATTCCATTGTACCTTTGTAGCGATGTTTACTGGTTTATGTAAACGTGTGTTCATTGTCTTGTATTCCTTATTCACTTTCATAGCCCCCCCCCCCCCTCTATCTCTCTCTACTTCCTCTTCTATTTCCTCTTCTATATATCCCACCATCTCTCTGCCTATGAGTGTCTTTCTCTTTCTCTCTCACTCTCTCTCTCCCTCTCTCTCCTTTCCAAACAAAGTGCCATTTATCATTCTTTCTACTTCTTGAATGTATATGCACATTTTTTTTCTTCTTCTTTATTTTCAACCAGTAGGGCCTATGTTTACAAGCGTAGCTTTTTTAGGTCCTTCCACATGCAAACATTTTCTTGTATATTACAAAACACGTATAGACTTTTATATTTACACAGCCTTGTCAATATGCCTATGTATCGAACTTTTTTGTATTATGTATTATGTATTATGTATTGTGTATAATTATCATGTAGGCTATTATGTATTATGCATTTGTATGTTTGCTTCATGTGGATCAAATTGAACTGAACTCCACATGTAAGATAAAGAGCCTACATTGTGAAGTTTACGTGACATTCATGACACTCGATCAGCTTTTATATGTATTCAACTCCAAGATGCGTATGGTTGTTCTTTATTTTCGATATGTATCTTGGTGTTATGTTTGACTCACATATGACGATGTCTAATCAAATTTCAAATATCTGCAGATTAGTTAGGTATCAATTACGTAGTATCGGTTTTATTCGGAAATATTTGTCCAAGTCTGCCACTGAAAAAATAGTTAATGCCTTAATTTCCTCCCGTCTCGACTTTGGCAATGCCCTCCTGTTCAATTTACCCCAGAATATGTTGTCCAAGCTCCAGAAGCTTGATGCGGCTCGTATTGTTACTCAGTCCACCAAGCTTACCCATATCTCCCCTGTTTTGCAGTCGCTGCACTGGCTCCCTGTCAAAGATCGCATTATTTTCAAATTGTTGTTGCTCACTTTTCACTGCGTTCACGGTTCTGCTTCCCATTACAATACCTCTGTAATTCAAAATTACACCCCCGCGAGATATTTAGGCTTATTCACTTCCAGTTCTCTTGTAATCCCTAAAGTCGCAAAATCTTGGGGGAAAAGATCATTTGTCTACGCGTGTCCTAAATTATGGAATAGCCTTCCTGAAGACGTCAAAAAGTTTATAACATCTGATTCTTTTCAAAATCATGTAAAAACATCTCTGTTTAATTCTTAATTAATTCTACATGCACCTTGAGCACTCCACAGAGTGGATTTGGCGCTATATAAGTTACATGTATTATTATTATTATTATTATTATTATTAGTAGTAGTAGTAGTAGTAGTAGTAGTAGTAGTAGTAGTAGTAGTAGTAGTATTATTACTATTATTATTATTATTATGTATGCCATGTTTTTGTATATGTGACCCTCCACCACAAAACGACCAATAAGTCGCAATGGGAGTTTTAGAGTAAACAGCTGAAAAAGGTGGTTTGGGGTGGACATTTTGATTTTAAGTTTTTTTGTATTTTCTGAAAGTTCATTTATCAATCTACCATCTGACAAAATTTCAGGGTAAAATACCATGTTAACATATGTTTTTACTCTCATTCAAAATGACCATGTTTTCCTAGATATTCAAACTTTGTGTGTCAACTTGCTGGGATTGTACTTCACATCGCTTTTCTAGTATAGCTTATAAACTGTGCCCCGTCTGATATTCAAAATCTAAAGAAACAAAGAAATATATCTATTCTAAAGGTATGGAAAGTTTAAACCCAATCCAATTAGTACTTCACAGTGTATGCTAGGGAATTTTGACTCAACCTTTTGTGCGACAAACAATAGGACACAGATTAAGCGCTCTTAAAGGGTCACTCTTCTTTAGAGCCCTTTTTCTCTATTGTTTTGTTCATTAGCCTGTCTGACATGTTGACATTCTCATTGTAATTCATAAGGCTTTACTTAGTCCATACAAGACAAGTTATATATCATTTTAAAGCTTAGAATCTAAGCTTTCAAACTGTTGTGAAATTTGTGGTGGAGGGTCACATATGTAAATATAACACACATTACACACACTCGCACTTTTGAGCATTACACAAATGAGAATTTTCTATTTATTGAATTGTAAGTATTAATAAGGGGGGAAAATAGTATTGCACATACATGATGAAAATGTAAATCTCAAGTTAGAAATTAAAATTTCGATTTCATCATACCCATGACACTTATCGTGCAGGTGTTGAGTATCTTTCTGAAAGCTGGTTGTATGTTAATTATCAAGACTTTATATATAATTATCTATATATTCTACAGCTAAATTTAACCTCATGATGAAAAATTGCATTATAGCGTGTAAAAGATTCCAATTAAATAAACCTTTGGAAAATGCAAAAAGGGGAATTATATTGAAAGCCACTGATATCGAACTGTAGTACAGTTATCTAACAACAGTGTCTGCTATCGAAGACTATGAATGTGGAATTCCCCATCTTCGTGATAAACATAAAAATGAGAAACCTAAAAATACGTGAATCGCAAACTGGTACCACATGTTATTTCTTGATCCGGAATGACCTTTACTCCCCTTGTATGCAATGTCGATGCATTAATTATGCGCAAACATATTCCCAAGATGGTATAAATTGCAGGACTGGAAAATCGATTACGAACGTTGCAATAGTAAACATAAAACATAATGGCACAAATAAATATTAAACCATTTATATTTCACCTGTCGGGGTAGGTTTACTCGGTAAAAATTACCATTTTTAGATGCATCAATGTCGTCACGATTTCAATGACCAACTGTTAATTTATTTTTTATAGGAAAATAGAAATAAATAGGCAAGCATAATGGTTATAACATGTGTATATAAGGCTGTTCAAATGTGGCTTACTACATGTGGTAATTTCAGTATAGACGGCTAAGGTTGCGGTAAAGGATATTGACATCTCCTGTCACCTAGAAATCAAACATTTATTTTATTTCAAAATATACAAGTATGTATTTTGTCTGTGGTCTCCAATTAGTTCAGGGATTCCGCCGTAGTGCTTGCGTCTGAGTTTGGAGGAGACTTACAAGTGAAAAGCAGGGAAAGTAAGCGAATGGTGTGGATGTTATACTTTTTAAAAGAAAGGAAAATGCTCACATATGATGACACCAAGACACCCCCCCCCCCACCAGCGCCCCATAACAACTTTACTACTAAAGGTATTATTACACTCATGAAAACAATTATCTTGAATATGCCCTCTCTAAAACAACTGCCCCCCCCCCCAAAAAAAAAGAACATTCATTTTTTGACAGAGCATGTCCTTATGGATTTTTTTTCTTCAAAAAATATGAGAGACTCACAAACTCATCTGCGATTCGAGTTGTCTGTTAAGAATGTTGAAATTTTTATTATTTTTATTTTCCTACTCTACTCCTCTTAGCTGTTTACTTCCTGGTGATGCATTTTCTCCCTCTCTTTTCTCTGCTTTCGTATTTGTATTGCTTATGCACATGTTCACTTCAATTCACGATGATATGTCTTTCGAAAAACCGATCCACCTCCTCTTCCCGTCACCTGTTATTCATTCAAGTAATACACGTAGTAATGGTCTTCATGGCTATTCCATGTCCAACAACCCTCCCCTATGGATGACGATGAATTCGATCAACTCCTAGAAAATGATATAAGTTGTCATTACCACCTTCCAAAATAATTTGATCTTTACAATGGCCTAATGCAACCTACTCTGACTGCCCTTTAGCAAAATAAAGATGTACATTCTTATCCAACTAGGCAGTCGAATAAATTTCATCTATCCAACCCCAAAACTGCCACTGCGCATAAATCAATTATACATAGTGGTTCTGACATAAATATGGAACTCGCTATCTTTGGACAATATGAATGTTCACTCTGAGTTTGCATTTAAAGCAGCTGTCAAGAGAATGCTGCTTTCCCAATATGCTATTTAATTTATGAATGTATTTTCGATGACGTACATAATTCATACTTCTCGCATATCAATGCGTTTTTACGTATCTACTTAATAATGGCATGTGCAGCCATCTGTAACCTTTTTATATCCTCGTTCATTCTTCTCTCTCTTTCTCTCCCCATAAGTATATTCAGTCCCCATTAACGGTAACTCTCCTATCGATGGTTACTACCATAGTAACATCACTCAACAGGCAATCAAAATCAAGGTTTCCATGGGAGTTACCATTGATGGCAAAGTTACCGTTAATGGTAAGTTTTATGCAACGGGGCCCAGGACCCCCCCCCCCCCCTTAGTAAGATTGTATTTAATTGTAAGGGCTCACAAGGCGTCAAGCTTCTGCTTATTTTGGAGCTCCAAGTTCTGTTGGAAATAAGTTTCTGAGATCATACATTTAAACCGTATACTATGTACATGTACTTCTATTCAGAACTTAATAAATGAAATAAAATGAACATGAAAATGAAATGAAAAATGAACGAACGATACAATTATGATAATGCATGTTTTCCTATCAAAATATTTATTTGATGATACAGAATGTGGTCTGTTTTCGCTTAGCAGATGTGCGTAAAAATCAATGTGCAATGTTTTTTTGTTTTTTTTTTCAATGTAGATATATATATATATATATATATATATTTATACACACACACACCCAACCGCACACACACACACACACACACACACACACACACACACATATATATATATATATATATATATATATATATATATATATATATATATATTGAAAAAGAACCGCCCGTTAATTTCCTGGGACCGCATTTCGTTTCACTGAAATACACAGTCGAGTTGGTGTAGATAAATAACCATGCCACTTTTCACAGCAACATGTCACTTAATCTCGGACGGAACTGCGCATTCCCGTCTCAGCTTTTTACACAACCCACGACCGTGTCTGTCTTTCTCAGGAGTACGCACTGACCTCAGTAAGCATTACAAGTGACACTTTCTAAAAAGACTGCATTACCGCAAGACCAAGTCACTTTTTCCACAATAACTCATTACCATGTATAATTTCCTAGCAAGTACGCGAAGACCATGTGTACACTGAAACCACACTCTAAAAAAAAAAGTGTTAAAACACCATTTAGAAGGGCCGAATAGTGACAACTTTTTCAAAATGGTAGATTAACCCTATTAAACTGCTGGATTCAGCCTTTAAAGTGCTGTATCCAGCATGTTAAAGTGTTAATCTACAATTTTGAAAAAAAGCTGTCACTCCTCGGCCCTTTTAAATGGTGATTTAACACTTTAGTTTTTAGAGTGCATAATAAAACTTAAAGAGGTCAACAGGAATGACGAGAAAACAAATGACTTTAGTAGCAGTGTCAAGACATTTTTATACAACTTTTTTTACTTAAAGTCTCCTGGCGCAGCAGGTACCATAAAAAGTCACAGAAGTACTGTCAGCTTACGAGATTAGAAAACTTATTTCAGCTAAAAAGAAACATACAAAGTTATCAAAATGTTTCAAGAATTATAATGAACACTTAACATTTTACAATCGCCACACTTTATAAAACGTGACCGGAAATGTCAGACTCATTTTCTCCTATAGACTCAGCGTTAAACTAAAGCGTATGGCCATACGCTTTTGTAAATGGGAGTATTCAGTCATAGATATCTTAATAATGGCATTATATATTTGAAAACCTTTCTATGCCTGGCTATTTATTTATCCTTCTGAGCATCATTATACAAGACAAATATCAAAATTCAACAATTTATTAAATCAAGCCTCCACAAAGTTACCGAATCCCTTTAACCTTGTTGGTTCTTCTGATATAAAATTGAATAGTAAATGATTATACTACATGATAATATTTTTACTCGGAAAGTTCTAATTTTTTCGACTTTTTGAGAAATTTGAAAAAGTGCAATTATACGTATAACAAACATTTTTTTTTTTAGTATAACAAAAATGGCCCAACTTTTTATGAGCTAATATTTGGTCAGAAAGTGTCTTCACATGTCCACTTTTGATTCATGATTTCAAAAGTGTGGAGTGTCTTACACTTTTTATGCAAATGTCTGTTAAAAACTACCATTTTTTAACTTCTGACAAATTTCTAAAAAAAGTGTTTTTCAATGCTAACGCTGACAAACAAAATAATACGTGACCCAATGTATTTTTAAATCATGCTTGGGCATGTCGGGCCATCATAGCGCTATGTTCAATATCTGAATTTTAAAATTGTTGGGTATTTTTTTGTATTTATGTCAAAGTATCCTTACAGTATGCCAATTTTCGCACTTTTGAAAATTTGCAAGAAAAAGATAATAACTTTAACATTGATTCGTCTTAGGCTAATACCAATGACCTAACCTATTTTTAATCAATACTTGGTCACAGAGTGCCTTCATAGTGCTTCTTTCGATAACTGATTTCAAAAGTGTGGAGGAATGTGTACTTGTTATGTAAAAATACACCTAAGGTATGCGATCTTTTCTATTTTTGGGGAAAATTGAAATTAAAAAAAACGTTAATTGAAACCTAAATTCATGTCGGGCTAATGTCAATGACCTAACCTATTTTCAATCAATAATCGCTCACATAGTGCCTCCATAGTATAAATTTCAATATCCGGTTTCGAGAGTGTGGAGTAGTGTGTGTTTAATATATATAACAAATAAACCTTAAAAAAATCATCAATTTTCCCCCCTTTTTAAAAAATTGAAAGAAAAACAAAACAAAAAACCCCCGTTGATTAAATGTAAAGTTCATCTCACGCTAAAATCAAAGACTGACGTATATTTTGAATTAATATTTGATCACAGAGTGTCTGCATAATGCTACTTCCAATACCTCACCTGATTTCAAGGGGGTGGAGTAATTTGTACCTTGTAAAAATTTTCCTACGTAAAATGTGCTTAAAAGAATGCCAATTTTAACATTTTTGGATTAGATAAGAGAGAATCAAGTTTTAAGCTCTGGTATTTCAATAAATCCCAATATCGAAGACCTAACTCCTGTTAACTAATCTAGGAATGTCCTGGTCACAGGATGCCTTAATAATTACTAATTGTAATATTTATATTCTTTTAAGAATTGGGTATAATCATCTCTACCTATGTGAAGATGCGCTTTAAAACATACCAGTGTTCACATTTTGAACAAAGAAAGTTTAACCTATTAATAATATCAACCCAAATTTAATACATTACTAAATCATTGATTTACCCAATACTTGGTCATAGAGCATGTAGAGTGCCTTCGTAATTTCACTTTTGATAACCTGATACGGAATTATACTGCGCATCATATTTAAACAAGAATTTCACGTTGTCATATTTACCAATATAACAACAAAAAAAAATGGGGAAAAATAGTAATAAAGTAGTTTTAACCCTATTCCACCAAACCTGTGAAAAATCGGACAGAAAGCATAATTTATGCAATGGTGAAATATTAATGCCATCGAAGTGGACGACGATAATATTTAAATGGTTACATGCATGTCGTTTATCCAGTTTTTATAATTCCAAAGGTTCGTTGATCCAAAAGCTCATTAAATCAAAACTTCGATAATTCCGAAGGTTCCTTAATCCGAAGTTTTGTAATTACGGAAATGGAATGGGGTTCCCAATTTCGTAAATGAAACAAAAACCTAATATCGTTTTCCACAAGTACGAACATTGCGATAAAAACGTCAAATTTCAAACTAACGGGTTAGAAATCATTTATCGGTCCAGAAAATATTTATATATATATATATATACATGTAGCAATAAAATAAAACAGCAAGAAGCGTGTACTTGAACGGATTTTGCATTACGTGTTTGGAAACGGTAAACGTTTCGTCATCATTTACCCAACCAAAAAAAAGTAAGTTCCCCCTGAAACTTTTTAATACATCTCCAGAAATATTTTTTTGTTTTACCCACATTTTTATTGGTTATATGTGTGAACAATCTATTGTGTTGTGAATGAAATTATGGTTTTTATTCCCGTCGGTCCAAGAAAAAAGTAGCACTTTGTGTTTCATAATGCAATGCAGGGTTTATAGGTGTACTATTTTCAATTATTTTCCTCTTTAATCATTTTAAGACACATAATTTGTCATGAAGATTCATGAAACTGCGCCAAAAATCAAAATGTTCTAATAATATTGTCTATAGTGTGTAGGGGGGAAAACAAGAAAAATTTAGAATAAACGTCTAATTTAAAGGGGATGGGCACAATCAAACAAAAATAAACAATATAAAAGCCTAGGGAGAATTCTTAATCTAATTATCGTACCTGTTTCATATTGAAAATGTAAATCATTCAAGCAACAGCCATGCTAAAGAAAAAGATTGAAACAAGAGTAAATAATCAGGGTCCTCCGTTGAAAATAGCGATGCATACTGAAGCTTATAACTTCCGAGTTTTCCCAATACTCAGCAGTACGGCTTAGTCCGAAAGGGTGGGTAGCGTCGCGTCGCGTTGACGCGAACGTCACCATTCGTCCATCGCCCCCCGGTTTGGCCGAAAGGGTGCGTTGGGAGCTGCGGGTCGCGTCGCGTTGACTGGAACGCCACCATTCGTCCAAAGCACCCCCGGTTTTGCCGAAAGTTTTACTTTTTTTCCCGAAATATTGTTATTATTATTATTATTATTATTATTATTATTATTATTATTATTATTATTATCAGGGGTGTATCCAGGACTTTGTAATAGGGGGGGGGGGGAAGAAATGCAGGGCTGTCATCAGGGGCGGATTCAGGATTTTGTAAAAGAGGGGGCACACAGCAGGAAAATTACACAATTAAGGAGGCATTTTTTTTTTAATTGTGTACTTAAAGTATGCCAGTTGGGTTTCAAAGTGGGGCCAATTCGACCCCCCCCCCCCCTTACTGGATCCGCCCCTGATTATCATCATTAATCAGGGTGGATCCTGGATTTTGTAAAAGGGAGGGAGACACAGATGGGCAGGGCTGTAAACTTTGGAGGGAGATCCGTATTTTTAAATCAGTCAGTGGGGGGGGGGGGTATCAGATTTTATGGGGTCCACTTTTCCTCCCATGATTCTCTGATAAGCAACAAAAAGGGTTATCAGTTCTAAAGGGGGTAGGGGCACAAATCACACTTTTCTTTGGCTTTGGACGAATGGTGGCGTTCGCGTCAACGCAATGCAACGCGATGCGACGTTACCACCCTTTCGGACTTTGCCCAACAGTACTGCTATGTACATCTCAAAATTAATGAATTCGTTGTTGGGTTTTTTTTCAGAGAAAATTTTTCAGACTTTAGAAGGATACCAAATGTGCAGCTAATATTCTGTAATATTAACAATACGGTTTTGATTAAACTCGAAAAAAGGGGAAAAGGAAGTTGCTGTAACTAATAATATTCTTTTGACGATAGCAGGATTTCAGTTATGAACTCATACCAAATTTACATAACAAATGATAGAATAAACAAGTAAAGGGATTTTCTAATGATTATAAATAAAATGATAATAATTAAGTAATTCCAGAAACATTTTCAATCAAACTCGATTTTGCGATTTATTTTTCAGGTTTATACAAACTATTAACATATGAGAAAATAGAGAGGAATTGTGTATTCCTATCCTAATATTCCTAATATTTTGACCTCCCAATTTATTCAAATGTCGCTAGCTTAGTCCATTACCCAAAATATTGAAAGAGACTGATACCCATTATTTCTCATCTTTTGCACAATTCCTTCCAAATGACCTTCTCTGTTATAAATACATGGGACCATCTTTCCCTTGGTTCGTCCATTGACTACTCTAGGCACGTTTACATGTACGAAGGTGAGCAAATGTGAAGGCGTAACATTAATAATAATCTTTCAGACGATATTTTTTTAATTTTCTTTTTTACAATAGTTCCATTGCTTTTAATATTTATAAATTTACAAGAAATGTACACCTCAGTCGAAAACGTCACTTTTTCAGCTTTTCGAGGAAATTACCTATTTTAAGCGGGGGGGGGGGGGGGGGGGTGACAAAAAATTAAAAGCCACTCCATGGATTTGAAACCTGGGATGTATTAACCTAGCTTTGTCCCACATTTTAATGGCTAAACCAACTTTAAAAAAGTGAGGCCATTTGAGATATACTACTTTAAAAATGACCTACAATGGGCATTTACCAATTTTCTTGAAAATGGGAAAATTGGCATTACACCTATAGTAATAATGGAATGATCCACCAATCTATTTTTAATATTGTCTATACAGATCTTAAGAAGAATGGAAGGAGTAATCCTGCAGGTTTCGTTTGAATGGCATAATCATAAATACATTTTTACTATGAATGAAAATTCATACATATAACTAAAGGGTCTACATGGGACCATTTTTCCCTCGGAGTCGTCCATTCAGTACTCTAGGTATGTTTACATGTACAAATGTGAGCAAATGTAAGGAAATGTGAAGAAATAACATAGAAATAACCTTCCCGACGATAACATGACTTTTTAACAGTAGTTTCATTGCTTTTCAGTAGAGTATTCATAAATTTGCAAGAAATGTACTACTCATTCAAAAACGACATTTTTTTAGTTTTTCGAGAAAATTACCTTTTTTAAGCAGATGGTGACAAAAAAAAAAACAACAACAACCCAATCCATGGATTTGAAACCTGTAATGAATTAAGCTAGCTTTGGCCCACATTCAATGGCAAAATTAACTTTAAAAAAATTAGGCCATTTCAGATATACTAATTAAAAAATGACCTACAATGGGCATTTTTCAATTTTCCTAAAAATGGGAAAATTGGCATTACCCCTATAGTAATAATGGAATGATCCACCAATTTATTTTTAATATTATCTATACAGATCTTAAGAAGAAGAATGGAAGGAGAAATCCTACAAGTTTCGTTTGAATGGCATAATCATAAATACATTTTTACTATGAATAAAAATTCATACATATAACTATGGGGTCTACATGGAACCATTTGTGACCCTCCACAACAAAACGACCAATAAGTCAGAAATTAGGGTTTTTAACATTTCAGCACAGTTTGGAAGCTTAGATTCTTAGCTTTAAAATGGTATATAACTTGTCTTGTATGGACTAAGCAAACCCTTGTAAATTACAATGAGAATGTCAACGTGTCAGACAGGCTAATGACCAAAACAATAGAGAAAACGGGCTCTAAAGAAGAGTGACCACTTAAGAGCGCCTAATCTGTGTCTTATTGTTTGTCGCACAATAGGTTGAGTCAAAATTCCCTAGCATACACTGTGAAGTACTAATTGGATTGGGTTGAAACTTTCTATACCTTTAGAATAGATATATTTCTTTGTTTCTTTAGATTTCGAATATCAGACAGTGCATAGTTTTTAAGCTATACCAGAAAAGCGATGTGAAATACAATCCCAGCAAGTTGGCACATATATTTTGAATGTCCAGGAAAACATGGTCATTTTGGATGAGAGTAAAAACATATTTCAACATGGTATTTTAACCTGAAATTTTGTCAGATTGTAGATTAATAAATGATCTTTCAGAAAATACATAAAACTTTAAATCAAAATTTCCACCCCAAACCACCTTTTTCAGCTGTTTACTCTAAAGCTCCCATTGCGACTTATTGGTAGTTTTGTGGTGGAGGGTCACATTTTTCCCTTGGAGTCGTCCATTCAGTACTCTAGGTATGTTTACATGTACAAATGTGAGCAAATGTGAGCAAATGTGAAGAAATAACATAGAAATAACCTTGCCGACGATAAAATGACCTTTTACAGTAGTTTCCTTACTCTTAAGTAGAATATTCATATATTTACAAGAAATGTACCACTCATTCAAAACCGACATTTGTTTAGCTTTTCGAGAAAATGACCTATTTCAAGCGGCTTGGAACAAAAAAGTAAAAGACACTCCACGAATTTGAAACCTGGAATGGATTGGCATAGGCTTGGCCGACATTCAATGGCAAAACCAACTTTTAAAAAGTTGGGCCATTTGAGATACACCACTTCAAAAATGACCCCAAATGGGCATTTTTCAATTGTCTTAAAAATGGGAAAATTGACATCACCCCTATAGTAATAATAGAATGATCCAACACCTTATTTGAAATGTTGTCTATACAAATTGTAAGAAGAAGGATAGAAGGAGAAATCCTAAGTTTCGTTTGAATTGTATAATCCTAATTGCATTTTTACTCTTAATGAAAATTGCACTAAATTTCAAAATTCATGTCCTTGATAGGTACCAAAAAGGGCTATTTTTAGGGTGTAGGGATAACTATGAATGGAATTATGAACAGAAAATTTTAACATCATTTTCGTAGGATATACCCTGTATATACCACAACTTCAAAATATAAAAGAAATCCGCCGACCCCCATCTTCCGACTTTTTTCAAATCTGCCTGATTCTCTCAGACAGGAGCTCTTAAACACCACTTTTTGTAAACATAAACTTCGAAAAAATGATGAAATATAAATGTACCTTCCGCAACAATACTGCAAAATCGAAGTTAGACCAACGAAAAGTATGAAATTTTAGCGATACTTCTTCGGTTACAAACATAAAATTTTATTTGCTATACTTCCCCTTAAATTCCTCATTTTGGTTAGATTCGCAAGAAAATCACTTTGAAGAATCCGTAAATTGTACATTTTTCTGCAACCGTGTGGTATTTACGTGAGCTGAATTTTCCGTATAGAGTTGTGTCAGAAAAAAAAAAAGGACCTCGGTGTCAAATCGCCGAGGCTGACATAACAGAAAAATATATTAAAAACCTTGTCCCACGCTTTGAAATCTGTGTACGGATAAGTGAGTGAGTGAGCGGTCCATGGGTCATGCACATGCGAAATCCATGAATTGGCTGACTACGGCTGACTAATGAATATCGTATGTGTAGATCGTGAATTTGTCATCACTGCGCATAATTTGCTGTTCCAAACTGCTGCAAGATATCGTGTGAAAAATACGTAATATCTCTGCAAAGAAAGAAGTCGCATCAGCGAAATTTTCCCTAAATATGGAATATACAGAGTGTCCCAGGAAAAAAGGAACCGGATTTCATGGCATAAATTTTCTATCATAATGAATAATTTCCTTGATGAATTATATACATGTATGAAAAGCTCTGCTTCTCTTCTTTCATGTGATGCACAATTTATTAATCATAATTCACACCTGATTGAATGAAAACAATGGAAAGAGGTGGCACCAAAATTGCAAATTTGCGTGAGTTTTTAGGGTAGTTACGTTACATAATTATCTGGGAACCTTGCGGCCCAAATATGTGGATATTCTAGCACTTCGCTACCCGAATATGACTATCGGAACTTTGAAAATCCTAGGGGGGGGGGGGGGTGGCTGCAGCCTGGCCATTGCCGAAGGGGACGACATTGGGCAGAATATTAACATTCCAGTGTTTTGTGAGCGAGTGAATCGAGCGAGCAAAAAAATTGGCATTTTTTTTCTTTTCCTTCTTTTCTTTCTACTTTTGTTTTCCTTTCCTTTCCCTTTTCTTTTTATTATCCGTTCTCTTTTATCCTTTTCCTTTTCTCTTCTCTTCCCAGTCTCTATTGTTTGGTCGACAGACGTAGCGCATTTGCTGACAATTCTGACCACCCCCCCCCCCCCTCCCCCGCCCTCCCGCTAGCGACGCCCCTGGCTATAACTCGACAAAACAGACATCATATTTCAGGATTTTTTCAGACAATCGTTTATAGCTACAGATCAGTTCAAATGGGAAGTTTTAGCTCATAAATCGCCAAAATAAGGGTGCAAATTTAGGTTTGCCATTGTGAGAACCGCACGCACGCAAAGAGCTAGAAGCCCGGTGGTTTTTCAAACAAATTGGCCGGTAATCCGCTGATAATTGGTGTTCTGCACCAGGGCTGCTTTTTGAAAAGCCTGCTGCTTAGTCATTCGTGGCAGCACGGTTATGAATAAGGTAAACATGAATCTGAAAATGGCATTTAGGTGTGATCGTGACATTTGCCTTTTAAACTTATCAGGTATTTTATAACAATATTGTAGAACGAGTTCTCAAGGGAATTGATGAGACAAGAAATATTCGTGCATGTAAATCAATTGAAATTAAATTGCAGTTTCAACTTGAGGAAGGAAACGGTCTTCACAAGTTGGTAAGTGTCCGTTTTCTCGCGGCTGCCCTTCTTCTGTGGCCGCATGGAGAGTAAAACATGTCTTTTTGGCTATCTTGTTTAGTATCTTCCCCCGAACTGTGTATAAGAGGAAAAGAGAGAAAGAGATGAATAAAACAGTCAATACACGTAACAGCTGTTAAAGCATACATGTGAACACGATTGGTTATTTCACTCTCGGTGTTGGTGTTTGGTATTCGTGTTTATAGGGACAAAATTTTACTAAAACCCAGCTCCAACACCGTTGTTCAGATTAAGAAGCCGATACCGGTACATTAACCCAGCGGATTGAAAGCTGTAACTCAAGCACCGCTGATCAAGTAATAGCGACAGCACCATTATCGACGAAAGAAAAATATTTTGTTTGTAACTAATAAATTCTTAGTCTACGAATTTACACGGGAATTCCGATAAATCTAAAAATAATTCTTCTTTGACAATCTTTGCGGGAGGAGACTTCACAAAAAATTGATACTCTTGAGTGGAACAGTAAGGTAAGATTTTACTTCTCGAGAGTTTGTTACTTGCAGCAGAAAATGCAGCCAAAATTTCGCGCATCGACTCATATTAGCCGTGCAGTTCCATGACTATTGTATTGTGAATCTAGAACTCATCACTATTAATGGTGTGGATTCATTAGGTCTCTTACTAGCCCAAATCTTACGTCATATACATCAGATCTGTTTAGATTAAAATTAAATGGGATTTTCTATCCACTCTTTAAGTCTCCTTGAAAAGCAAAAGTTGGTCCGTCCCGTGTAGATCTAGACCAAATTTTGGCATAGCTCGGCATTTAGGTCTATTATGAACGTAGTTCATGTCTGTAAAATTAGAATTTCACATCGACTGACTCCTACTGACTCTAATTCTCACCAAAAAATCGTTAACATACCACATAGATAGCAACACAAAGACCAACAGTGAACACGAAATCAAGATGTCTTAATCCGTAGGCTTATAATGTATATAACACTAACACCAAACACCAACAACGAGCGTGAAAACACCAAGTGACAGTGTTGAAAAATTGATTATTTGTACAGTATAAGGACGATGAAGCATAACTTTATTGTATAATGCGTTAATTTCTGTGCATTAAAGGCTAAGATTAAAATTAACAAAACATCGATATATATATATATATACATACATATGCCTATCATGTAATTATATTCTAAAATCAACACTTTATCATGTTTATGTTATTACTCAAGAAAACAAACAAAAATAGAAATAACAGTTTAGTCAATCTGTAAATCCTGTTTGACGTGGGGTTTGTCTGTATGTAAAGAAGAGAAACTCACCACTCCATATCGTAATAAAAACTATGCAGACTGTTAAGACTGTGACTGTTACGGTTGTTACTGCTAAGGGAGCTCCCTGCAACTTCAATGTTGACGAGTCAAGGATTTCTTCTGGATACGGTTCAGTACAGAAAAAAGGAAAAATAACGAAGTTATTAATAATTGTCGAGGCAAGGTAAATAATACCTGACGTTTCCTTGCAATGAACATTACTTTTCATTGTGGGAGGGGTTGGTGTGTAGCCCCATCCCAACGTGTTTGTAAACCACTAATCATACTAATATCCGGTTAGCCGTAATAAAACTGTAATGATTCACAAAATAGTGCACGTCATCTTTGTCATCCTTAAGCGGCTGTCAATTGTCAAATTGATATTAGGCCAGGAGTTGTCACCCCCCCCCCCCCCCCCCCCATAACTTGGCGAAATTGTGCCCGTAGGTCTATGCATGTGTAAACTATAAAATTATTCCAATATCCACTGGCGGAAATATGCAGGAAATTATTTTCATCATGGCGGGGGGGGGGGGGGGATATAACAATAGGTTACCCCCCCCCCCCCCCTGATGAATAAAATTGCGTAAAACATCTCCGCCACTGCCAATATCCATGTTAACATCGCATTTTACACAATGAAACTGACCTGTACATTCTGTAGACACTAGTTTCTCAGTGAACCTTGGAGAGTCGGTGCTTTTTGCTACGGATGGCTTAGGTACAGGGGCACTTGAATTCAGAGTCAACCCGTCAAATGTGTACCAACAATTTACGACCATATCATTTTCATCATACGGAAGCATGAAACTGACTGAAGTTGTGTATGTTCCATCTTGATGCTTGGTCTCAGACTTGTCGGTGTATGGGTAAAAGACCCCGGGGTATTGCAACGGAAACAATGGTCCCATAGAACAGTTGAACACCACCTCCTTGCCGAAGATGTTATATGCAAGCAATGGTGAAGAGTCAGGGTGCTCTGTAAAAGGTTCGAGGGACGGGTGGGTGGAGAGTATAAAATGTAGATAAGTGTCTTGTCAAAGGACACTGGTGGCAGGGATTGGAACCCCGTACCATGTATATGCTCCATAGTCCGGTGACTCATCTTCTAGACCGAGACAATTGCACATATGATTATCAGTCATAATAAAGATAAGCCAAACATGTATCTCCACTGATTTAAAGTTATGGAAGTTACGTGATGCAATTCTACAGCATAAGTTGTGTTGAAAGATTTACTCAATTGCGTGATGATGATCTTTACCTATTATACTTCAGACTGATTAATCACATGGCAATGAGCCAATTTAGGACAAGCATACTGCATGTCGTTTAGAAGTTCAGTTTTGATTATTATTTGTAAAATTATAAGACACCTACCCCCTTGAATATCGTTATATAACAAATACAAATTTTACTCTGGGATTACCCTTGTGGAAAACTGCCCCTATAACAACTCTCTCCTGGGACAGCTATAAGTATCTTTGTAAGGATTCAATCATTTTCAGATTTCAACTTACTAAATGAAGCTAACTTGACGTCATATTTAAGCGAAGGAACAGACGTGCTTATTGTCACCTCACATCGAAATAGGCCCTGATTCTCCGACGTGAAGTGTGTTATCACTAACGAGCCATTACGGATGATATTGTAGTTACTACTGTTACGAAACGTAGAATCGCCGTCCCAGGCAGCAACAGCTGGAGCTCCGTTTTCGTATACGTCGTCATTTGAAGAAGTGCTTTTTGTCCACCGGACATCAATAGCCTTGTCGTTAGAATTGAGGGCTTTGCATTCGATGACATGCATTTTATCCAGGTCTGCGTATATCGTAGCCAACCCTTGAGAATGACCGAAAATAAGATAACAACTAGAAATTTAATTCGTCCCTGAAGACGAATTAGGTGGTCTGTCTTGAACTGGTATAAATTGTTTTGTAAGATATGATGATGATTGCGCAAGATATTAATCATGATAGGGTCGACGACAATGATAAGATGGCCATATATATGTGTGATGACAGTGAAATTGACCATCCGAAATATAAAAGAGAAATGACATTTCGTTATGAACATACATGACCATACATGACCATAAGTTGATTTTCAGAAAATGGCGATTGGATGACGTTGTAATGACATGATGAACTTGTGATTTTTACAGCCAGATGTTCTTACCAAGCCTCATGTCTGTGCCAACTTTCAAAAATATTCAAGATTTTGTTTTTAAGTAACCGGCCCCGCAAAAAAGGGGGTGTTGCGTGGTTTTCGGTTAATTAGTATGAGATTTTCCGTTTTTTCATCTGGCAATGGGTGAAAAAACGAAAGAATTTTAACGAATCTTTGAGTTGGAAGTAAAATGGACATGTATTTCCTTCAAGTTTCCACCATTGGTTTTGTTGTTGAAGGCAGGATGGACGAGAAATTAAGGAAAAGATGGACAAGAAAACGACGTCTACACTTAAAAAAATTATGCCAGCCCTCTTGCTGAGATTGTACAATCCCATGTCATCAATATACCGTCTGTTTGGAGCCAGAAGGAAGTTAACTCTGTGTTAAAGTATAGAGTTAACGACCTTCTGGCTCCAAAACAGACGATACATTGTTTGTGCTAACGCCTAGCTATACACGTTGTCTAATCCATCTGCTCCTTTAACCCTAAAAAAAGGGCTATTTTGGAGGTATTGAGGACTGGGGGGGGGGGGGCGGGGGGGGGGCATAATGGCCCCCCTTAATATCTCGGCCGGGACGTGACCTATCGCCGCGTAATTTTGCACGGACCTTGAGAATCACATCAAGAACACAAATCCATCGTTATTTTCATGTAAATCTTATTTTTTCTATTTAACATGATAATTTATGCAAATTATATGCTTAAATACACAATTTTTAGTGATATCAAGTAATAAAATGCCCTGATGATAAAATTTATATGCAAGAAGCTCTTTATAAACATTAAAAACATTATTATGAAAGAAAAAAAAATGAAAGTGATTTCCATTCTTGTGTATTCTATTGTTTTACAAATTTCTTATGTATTCCCTTGTTTTTCAACTTTAACTTTTTTTAAATTATTTTTTTAAAAGTTTGCTGTTTCAGGGTGTTCTCTGGACTGCTATTCAGTTACTAAACAGATGATAATAACAGCTTAAATACGAAATTATAGGTAATAATGGAGGAATATGAGGAAATGTCGTTTCCCATTCGTTTTGTACACAAAACTCAGAAATTCTCCGTTTTCGGGCTGATATGAGGTCACAAAAGGTCACGTGAATCGGTAACGGTATGACTGATTTTCGTAAACTTGGTGTCAAAAAATGCGCAAGACTTGGGGGGGGGGGGAAGTCAGAAAGTGGCGTAGAATGAAATGCAGTGGTTCGAATTTCTCGTTGAAAATTTTCAAGGAGGGGGCATCATGCCCCCCCCCCCCGTCCTTTTAGGGTTAAATGGAGCCCAAGTTATGTCCCATACAATACCGAGTATAATGGAATTGTATTAAGGAATAGTAAACATGAATTGGTATGAAAGTATCATTTTATTTGACATTTATCTAAATTTAGTAGGGCTACCAGCTTGATGCAGCCATCAGAAATACTAAAACATTGGATACAGTAGCTTGGACTCACACTACAGTTCTTCTTCAGGGCCCTGCAATCAAGTGTATTGCATATATTTTTGCAGATCAGTTTTGATATTATATTGAAAACTTATCTAGAGCCTGGAATATTAATATTTATAAAACAACTTCCTCCCCAAGGAAAAATAACTCTTGGAAATTAACCTTCCGAACAATTACCACTATAACAAGTCTCCCCTAGGACAGCTAATGGTATCTCTAAAAGGATTCAAATATTTCAAAATTCAAGTTACTTACTTGTTACCAACTTGACGTCATATATAAGGGGATGAACAGACATGCTTATTGTCACCTCACATCGAAATAGGCCCTGATTCTCCGACGTGAAGTGTGTTATCACTAACGAGCCATCACGGATGATATTGTAGTTACTACTGTTACGAAACGTAGAATCGCCGTCCCAGGCAGCAACAGCTGGAGCTCCGTTTTCGTATACGTCGTCATTTGAAGAAGTGCTTTTTGTCCACCGGACATCAATAGCCTTGTCGTTAGAATTGAGGGCTTTGCATTCGATGACATGCGTTTTATCCAGGTCTGCGTATATCGTAGCCAACCCTTGAGAATGACCGAAAATAAGATAACAACTAGAAATTTAATTCGTCCCTGAAGACGAATTAGGTGGTCTGTCTTGAACTGGTATGAATTTTTTTGTAAGATATGATGATGATTGCGCAAGATATTAATCATGATAGGGTCGACGACAATGATAAGATGGCCATATATATGTGTGATGACAGTGAAATTGACCATCCGAAATATAAAAGAGAAATGACATTTCGTTATGAACATACATGACCATACATGACCATAAGTTGATTTTCAGAAAATGGCGATTGGATGACGTTGTAATGACATGATGAACTTGTGATTTTTACAGCCAGATGTTCTTACCAAGCCTCATGTCTGTGCCAACTTTCAAAAATATTCAAGATTTTGTTTTTAAGTAACCGGCCCCGCAAAAAAGGGGGTGTTGCGTGGTTTTCGGTTAATTAGTATGAGATTTTCCGTTTTTTATCTGGCAATGGGTGAAAAAACGAAAGAATTTTAACGAATCTTTGAGTTGGAAGTAAAATTGACATGTATTTCCTTCAAGTTTCCACCATTGGTTTTGTTGTTGAAGGCAGGATGGACGAGAAATTAAGGAAAAGATGGACAAGAAATCGACGTCTACACTTAACAAATTTATGCCAGCCCTCTTGCTGAGATTGTACAATCCCATGTCATCAATATACCATCTGTTTGGAGCCAGAAGGAAGTTAACTCTGTGTTAAAGTATAGAGTTAACGACCTTCTGGCTCCAAAACAGACGATACATTGTTTGTGCTAACGCCTAGCTATACACGTTGTCTAATCCATCTGCTACTTTAACCCTAAAAAAAGGGCTATTTTGGAGGTATTGAGGACTGGGGGGGGGGGCGGGGGGGGGCATAATGGCCCCCCTTAATATCTCGGCCGGGACGTGACCTATCGCCGCGTAATTTTGCACGGACCTTGAGAATCACATCAAGAACACAAATCCATCGTTATTTTCATGTAAATCTTATTTTTTCTATTTAACATGATAATTTATGCAAATTATATGCTTAAATACACAATTTTTAGTGATATCAAGTAATAAAATGCCCTGATGATAAAATTTATATGCAAGAAGCTCTTTATAAACATTAAAAACATTATTATGAAAGAAAAAAAAATGAAAGTGATTTCCATTCTTGTGTATTCTATTGTTTTACAAATTTCTTATGTATTCCCTTGTTTTTCAACTTTAACTTTTTTTAAATTATTTTTTTAAAAGTTTGCTGTTTCAGGGTGTTCTCTGGACTGCTATTCAGTTACTAAACAGATGATAATAACAGCTTAAATACGAAATTATAGGTAATAATGGAGGAATATGAGGAAATGTCGTTTCCCATTCGTTTTGTACACAAAACTCAGAAATTCTCCGTTTTCGGGCTGATATGAGGTCACAAAAGGTCACGTGAATCGGTAACGGTATGACTGATTTTCGTAAACTTGGTGTCAAAAAATGCGCAAGACTTGGGGGGGGGGGGAAGTCAGAAAGTGGCGTAGAATGAAATGCAGTGGTTCGAATTTCTCGTTGAAAATTTTCAAGGAGGGGGCATCATGCCCCCCCCCCCCGTCCTTTTAGGGTTAAATGGAGCCCAAGTTATGTCCCATACAATACCGAGTATAATGGAATTGTATTAAGGAATAGTAAACATGAATTGGTATGAAAGTATCATTTTATTTGACATTTATCTAAATTTAGTAGGGCTACCAGCTTGATGCAGCCATCAGAAATACTAAAACATTGGATACAGTAGCTTGGACTCACACTACAGTTCTTCTTCAGGGCCCTGCAATCAAGTGTATTGCATATATTTTTGCAGATCAGTTTTGATATTATATTGAAAACTTATCTAGAGCCTGGAATATTAATATTTATAAAACAACTTCCTCCCCAAGGAAAAATAACTCTTGGAAATTAACCTTCCGAACAATTACCACTATAACAAGTCTCCCCTAGGACAGCTAATGGTATCTCTAAAAGGATTCAAATATTTCAAAATTCAAGTTACTTACTTGTTACCAACTTGACGTCATATATAAGGGGATGAACAGACATGCTTATTGTCACCTCACATCGAAATAGGCCCTGATTCTCCGACGTGAAGTGTGTTATCACTAACGAGCCATCACGGATGATATTGTAGTTACTACTGTTACGAAACGTAGAATCGCCGTCCCAGGCAGCAACAGCTGGAGCTCCGTTTTCGTATACGTCGTCATTTGAAGAAGTGCTTTTTGTCCACCGGACATCAATAGCCTTGTCGTTAGAATTGAGGGCTTTGCATTCGATGACATGCATTTTATCCAGGTCTGCGTATATCGTAGCCAACCCTTGAGAATGACCGAAAATAAGATAACAACTAGAAATTTAATTCGTCCCTGAAGACGAATTAGGTGGTCTGTCTTGAACTGGTATGAATTTTTTTGTAAGATATGATGATGATTGCGCAAGATATTAATCATGATAGGGTCGACGACAATGATAAGATGGCCATATATATGTGTGATGACAGTGAAATTGACCATCCGAAATATAAAAGAGAAATGACATTTCGTTATGAACATACATGACCATACATGACCATAAGTTGATTTTCAGAAAATGGCGATTGGATGACGTTGTAATGACATGATGAACTTGTGATTTTTACAGCCAGATGTTCTTACCAAGCCTCATGTCTGTGCCAACTTTCAAAAATATTCAAGATTTTGTTTTTAAGTAACCGGCCCCGCAAAAAAGGGGGGTGTTGCGTGGTTTTCGGTTAATTAGTATGAGATTTTCCGTTTTTTATCTGGCAATGGGTGAAAAAACGAAAGAATTTTAACGAATCTTTGAGTTGGAAGTAAAATGGACATGTATTTCCTTCAAGTTTCCACCATTGGTTTTGTTGTTGAAGGCAGGATGGACGAGAAATTAAGGAAAAGATGGACAAGAAATCGACGTCTACACTTAACAAATTTATGCCAGCCCTCTTGCTGAGATTGTACAATCCCATGTCATCAATATACCATCTGTTTGGAGCCAGAAGGAAGTTAACTCTGTGTTAAAGTATAGAGTTAACGACCTTCTGGCTCCAAAACAGACGATACATTGTTTGTGCTAACGCCTAGCTATACACGTTGTCTAATCCATCTGCTCCTTTAACCCTAAAAAAAGGGCTATTTTGGAGGTATTGAGGACTGGGGGGGGGGGGGGGGGGGGGGCATAATGGCCCCCCTTAATATCTCGGCCGGGACGTGACCTATCGCCGCGTAATTTTGCACGGACCTTGAGAATCACATCAAGAACACAAATCCATCGTTATTTTCATGTAAATCTTATTTTTTCTATTTAACATGATAATTTATGCAAATTATATGCTTAAATACACAATTTTTAGTGATATCAAGTAATAAAATGCCCTGATGATAAAATTTATATGCAAGAAGCTCTTTATAAACATTAAAAACATTATTATGAAAGAAAAAAAAATGAAAGTGATTTCCATTCTTGTGTATTCTATTGTTTTACAAATTTCTTATGTATTCCCTTGTTTTTCAACTTTAACTTTTTTTAAATTATTTTTTTAAAAGTTTGCTGTTTCAGGGTGTTCTCTGGACTGCTATTCAGTTACTAAACAGATGATAATAACAGCTTAAATACGAAATTATAGGTAATAATGGAGGAATATGAGGAAATGTCGTTTCCCATTCGTTTTGTACACAAAACTCAGAAATTCTCCGTTTTCGGGCTGATATGAGGTCACAAAAGGTCACGTGAATCGGTAACGGTATGACTGATTTTCGTAAACTTGGTGTCAAAAAATGCGCAAGACTTGGGGGGGGGGGGGAAGTCAGAAAGTGGCGTAGAATGAAATGCAGTGGTTCGAATTTCTCGTTGAAAATTTTCAAGGAGGGGGCATCATGCCCCCCCCCCCCCGTCCTTTTAGGGTTAAATGGAGCCCAAGTTATGTCCCATACAATACCGAGTATAATGGAATTGTATTAAGGAATAGTAAACATGAATTGGTATGAAAGTATCATTTTATTTGACATTTATCTAAATTTAGTAGGGCTACCAGCTTGATGCAGCCATCAGAAATACTAAAACATTGGATACAGTAGCTTGGACTCACACTACAGTTCTTCTTCAGGGCCCTGCAATCAAGTGTATTGCATATATTTTTGCAGATCAGTTTTGATATTATATTGAAAACTTATCTAGAGCCTGGAATATTAATATTTATAAAACAACTTCCTCCCCAAGGAAAAATAACTCTTGGAAATTAACCTTCCGAACAATTACCACTATAACAAGTCTCCCCTAGGACAGCTAATGGTATCTCTAAAAGGATTCAAATATTTCAAAATTCAAGTTACTTACTTGTTACCAACTTGACGTCATATATAAGGGGATGAACAGACATGCTTATTGTCACCTCACATCGAAATAGGCCCTGATTCTCCGACGTGAAGTGTGTTATCACTAACGAGCCATCACGGATGATATTGTAGTTACTACTGTTACGAAACGTAGAATCGCCGTCCCAGGCAGCAACAGCTGGAGCTCCGTTTTCGTATACGTCGTCATTTGAAGAAGTGCTTTTTGTCCACCGGACATCAATAGCCTTGTCGTTAGAATTGAGGGCTTTGCATTCGATGACATGCGTTTTATCCAGGTCTGCGTATATCGTAGCCAACCCTTGAGAATGACCGAAAATAAGATAACAACTAGAAATTTAATTCGTCCCTGAAGACGAATTAGGTGGTCTGTCTTGAACTGGTATGAATTTTTTTGTAAGATATGATGATGATTGCGCAAGATATTAATCATGATAGGGTCGACGACAATGATAAGATGGCCATATATATGTGTGATGACAGTGAAATTGACCATCCGAAATATAAAAGAGAAATGACATTTCGTTATGAACATACATGACCATACATGACCATAAGTTGATTTTCAGAAAATGGCGATTGGATGACGTTGTAATGACATGATGAACTTGTGATTTTTACAGCCAGATGTTCTTACCAAGCCTCATGTCTGTGCCAACTTTCAAAAATATTCAAGATTTTGTTTTTAAGTAACCGGCCCCGCAAAAAAGGGGGTGTTGCGTGGTTTTCGGTTAATTAGTATGAGATTTTCCGTTTTTTATCTGGCAATGGGTGAAAAAACGAAAGAATTTTAACGAATCTTTGAGTTGGAAGTAAAATGGACATGTATTTCCTTCAAGTTTCCACCATTGGTTTTGTTGTTGAAGGCAGGATGGACGAGAAATTAAGGAAAAGATGGACAAGAAATCGACGTCTACACTTAACAAATTTATGCCAGCCCTCTTGCTGAGATTGTACAATCCCATGTCATCAATATACCATCTGTTTGGAGCCAGAAGGAAGTTAACTCTGTGTTAAAGTATAGAGTTAACGACCTTCTGGCTCCAAAACAGACGATACATTGTTTGTGCTAACGCCTAGCTATACACGTTGTCTAATCCATCTGCTCCTTTAACCCTAAAAAAAGGGCTATTTTGGAGGTATTGAGGACTGGGGGGGGGGGGGGGGGGGGGGGGGGGGGCATAATGGCCCCCCTTAATATCTCGGCCGGGACGTGACCTATCGCCGCGTAATTTTGCACGGACCTTGAGAATCACATCAAGAACACAAATCCATCGTTATTTTCATGTAAATCTTATTTTTTCTATTTAACATGATAATTTATGCAAATTATATGCTTAAATACACAATTTTTAGTGATATCAAGTAATAAAATGCCCTGATGATAAAATTTATATGCAAGAAGCTCTTTATAAACATTAAAAACATTATTATGAAAGAAAAAAAAATGAAAGTGATTTCCATTCTTGTGTATTCTATTGTTTTACAAATTTCTTATGTATTCCCTTGTTTTTCAACTTTAACTTTTTTTAAATTATTTTTTTAAAAGTTTGCTGTTTCAGGGTGTTCTCTGGACTGCTATTCAGTTACTAAACAGATGATAATAACAGCTTAAATACGAAATTATAGGTAATAATGGAGGAATATGAGGAAATGTCGTTTCCCATTCGTTTTGTACACAAAACTCAGAAATTCTCCGTTTTCGGGCTGATATGAGGTCACAAAAGGTCACGTGAATCGGTAACGGTATGACTGATTTTCGTAAACTTGGTGTCAAAAAATGCGCAAGACTTGGGGGGGGGGGAAGTCAGAAAGTGGCGTAGAATGAAATGCAGTGGTTCGAATTTCTCGTTGAAAATTTTCAAGGAGGGGGCATCATGCCCCCCCCCCCCCCGTCCTTTTAGGGTTAAATGGAGCCCAAGTTATGTCCCATACAATACCGAGTATAATGGAATTGTATTAAGGAATAGTAAACATGAATTGGTATGAAAGTATCATTTTATTTGACATTTATCTAAATTTAGTAGGGCTACCAGCTTGATGCAGCCATCAGAAATACTAAAACATTGGATACAGTAGCTTGGACTCACACTACAGTTCTTCTTCAGGGCCCTGCAATCAAGTGTATTGCATATATTTTTGCAGATCAGTTTTGATATTATATTGAAAACTTATCTAGAGCCTGGAATATTAATATTTATAAAACAACTTCCTCCCCAAGGAAAAATAACTCTTGGAAATTAACCTTCCGAACAATTACCACTATAACAAGTCTCCCCTAGGACAGCTAATGGTATCTCTAAAAGGATTCAAATATTTCAAAATTCAAGTTACTTACTTGTTACCAACTTGACGTCATATATAAGGGGATGAACAGACATGCTTATTGTCACCTCACATCGAAATAGGCCCTGATTCTCCGACGTGAAGTGTGTTATCACTAACGAGCCATCACGGATGATATTGTAGTTACTACTGTTACGAAACGTAGAATCGCCGTCCCAGGCAGCAACAGCTGGAGCTCCGTTTTCGTATACGTCGTCATTTGAAGAAGTGCTTTTTGTCCACCGGACATCAATAGCCTTGTCGTTAGAATTGAGGGCTTTGCATTCGATGACATGCGTTTTATCCAGGTCTGCGTATATCGTAGCCAACCCTTGAGAATGACCGAAAATAAGATAACAACTAGAAATTTAATTCGTCCCTGAAGACGAATTAGGTGGTCTGTCTTGAACTGGTATGAATTTTTTTGTAAGATATGATGATGATTGCGCAAGATATTAATCATGATAGGGTCGACGACAATGATAAGATGGCCATATATATGTGTGATGACAGTGAAATTGACCATCCGAAATATAAAAGAGAAATGACATTTCGTTATGAACATACATGACCATACATGACCATAAGTTGATTTTCAGAAAATGGCGATTGGATGACGTTGTAATGACATGATGAACTTGTGATTTTTACAGCCAGATGTTCTTACCAAGCCTCATGTCTGTGCCAACTTTCAAAAATATTCAAGATTTTGTTTTTAAGTAACCGGCCCCGCAAAAAAGGGGGTGTTGCGTGGTTTTCGGTTAATTAGTATGAGATTTTCCGTTTTTTATCTGGCAATGGGTGAAAAAACGAAAGAATTTTAACGAATCTTTGAGTTGGAAGTAAAATGGACATGTATTTCCTTCAAGTTTCCACCATTGGTTTTGTTGTTGAAGGCAGGATGGACGAGAAATTAAGGAAAAGATGGACAAGAAATCGACGTCTACACTTAACAAATTTATGCCAGCCCTCTTGCTGAGATTGTACAATCCCATGTCATCAATATACCATCTGTTTGGAGCCAGAAGGAAGTTAACTCTGTGTTAAAGTATAGAGTTAACGACCTTCTGGCTCCAAAACAGACGATACATTGTTTGTGCTAACGCCTAGCTATACACGTTGTCTAATCCATCTGCTCCTTTAACCCCCCCCCCCAAAAAAAAAGGGCTATTTTGGAGGTATTGAGGACTGGGGGGGGGGCATAATGGCCCCCCTTAATATCTCGGCCGGGACGTGACCTATCGCCGCGTAATTTTGCACGGACCTTGAGAATCACATCAAGAACACAAATCCATCGTTATTTTCATGTAAATCTTATTTTTTCTATTTAACATGATAATTTATGCAAAATATATGCTTAAATACACAATTTTTTAGTGATATCAAGTAATAAAATGCCCTGATGATAAAATTTATATGCAAGAAGCTCTTTATAAACATTAAAAACATTATTATGAAAGAAGAAAAAAATGAAAGTGATTTCCATTCTTGTGTATTCTATTGTTTTACAAATTTCTTATGTATTCCCTTGTTTTTCAACTTTAACTTTTTTTTAATTATTTTTTTTAAAGTTTGCTGTTTCAGGGTGTTCTCTGGACTGCTATTCAGTTACTAAACAGATGATAATAACAGCTTAAATACGAAATTATAGGTAATAATGGAGGAATATGAGGAAATGTCGTTTCCCATTCACTTTGTACACAAAACTCAGAAATTCTCCGTTTTCGGGCTGATATGAGGTCACAAAAGGTCACGTGAATCGGTAACGGTATGACTGATTTTCGTAAACTTGGTGTCAAAAAATGCGCAAGACTTGGGGGGGGGGGGAATCAGAAAGTGGCGTAGAATGAAATGCAGTGGTTCGAATTTCTCGTTGAAAATTTTCAAGGAGGGGGCATCATGCCCCTCCCCCCCCCCCCCGTCCTTTTAGGGTTAAATGGAGCCCAAGTTATGTCCCATATAATACCGAGTATTATGGAATTGTATTAAGGAATAGTAAACATGAATTGGTGTGAAAGTATCATTTTATTTGACATTTATCTAAATTTAGTAGGGCTACCAGCTTGATGCAGCCATCAGAAATACTAAAACATTGGATACAGTAGCTTGGACTCACACTACAGTTCTTCTTCAGGGCCCTACAATCAAGTGTATTGCATATATTTTTGCAGATCAGTTTTGATAATATATTGAAAACTTATCTGCAGCCTGGATATTAATATTTATAAAACAACTACCTCCCCAAGGAAAAATAACTCTTGGAAATTAACCTTCCGAACAATTACCCCTATAACAAGTCTCCCCTAGGACAGCGAATGGTATCTCTAAAAGGATTCAAATATTTCAAAATTCAAGTTACTTACTTGTTACCAACTTGACGTCATATATAAGGGGATGAACAGACATGCTTATTGTCACCTCACATCGAAATAGGCCCTGATTCTCCGACGTGAAGTGTGTTATCACTAACGAGCCATTACGGATGATATTGTAGTTACTACTGTTACGAAACGTAGAATCGCCGTCCCAGGCAGCAACAGCTGGAGCTCCGTTTTCGTATACGTTGTCATTTGAAGAAGTGCTTTTTGTCCACCGGACATCAATAGCCTTGTCGTTAGAATTGAGGGCTTTGCATTCGATGACATGCGTTTTATCCAGGTCTGCGTATATCGAAGCCACCCCTTGAAAGTGACCGAAAATAAAATAACAACTAGAAATTTAATTCGTCACTGAAGACGAATTAGGTGGTCTGTCTTGAACTGGTATAAATTGTTTTGTAAGAAATGATGATGATTGCGCAAGATAGTAATCATGATAGGGTTGACGACAATGATAAGATGGTCATATATATGTGATGACAGTGAAATTGACCATCCGAAATATAAAAGAGAAATGACATTTCGTTATGAACATACATGACCATACATGACCATAAGTTGAATTTTCAGAAAATGGCGATTGGATGACGTTGTAATGACATGATGAACTTGTGATTTTTACAGCCAGATGTTCTTACCAAGCCTCATGTCTGTGCCAACTTTCAAAAATATTCAAGATTCATTTTTTAAGTAATCAGCCCCGCAAAAAAGGGGGTGTTAGGTGGTTTTCGGGTAATTAGTATGAAATTTTCCGTTTTTTCATCTGGCAATGGGTGAAAAAACGGGAGATTTTTAACGAATCTTTGAGTTGGAAGTAACATGGACATGCATTTCCTTCAAGTTTCCACCATTGGTTTTGTTGTTAAAGGCAGGATGGACGAGAAATTAAGGAAAAGATGGACAAGAAAACGAAGTCTACACTTTAAAAAATTATGCCAGCCCTCTTGCTGATATTGTACAATCCCATGTCATCAATATACCGTCTGTTTGGAGCCAGAAGGAAGTTAACTCTGTGTTAAAGTATAGAGTTTACGCCCTTCTGGCTCCTAAACAGACGATACATTGTTTGTGCTAACGCCTAGCTATACACGTTGTCTAATCCATCTGCTCCTTTAACCCTAAACAAAAAACAAAAAAACTGGGCTATTTTGGAGAAATTGAGGACTGGGGGGGGGGGGGGCATGATGGCCCCCCTTAATATCTCGGCCGGGACATGACCTATCGCCGCGAAATTTTGCACGGACCTTGAGAATCATGTAAAGAACACAAATCCATCGTCATTTTTATGTAAATCTTATTTTTTTCTTCTATTTAATATGATAATTTATGCAAATTATATGCCTAAATACACAATTTTTAGTGATATCAAGTAATAAAATGCCCTGATGATAAAATTTATATGCAAGAAGCTCTTTATAAACATTAAAAACATTATTATGAAAGAAAAAAAAATGAAAGTGATTTCCATTCTTGTGTATTCTATTGTTTTACAAATTTCTTATGTATTCCCTTGTTTTTCAACTTTAACTTTTTTAACAATGGAGGAAAATGAGGAAATGTCGTTTCCCATTCGTTTTGTACACAAAACTCAGAAATTCTCCGTTTTCGGGCTGATATGAGGTCACAAAAGGTCACGTGAATCGTTAACGGTATGACCGATTTTCGTAAACTTGGTGTCAAAAAATGCGCAAAACTTGGCGGGAAAAAGTCAGAAAGTGGCGTAGAATGAAATGCAGTGGTTCGAATTTCGCGTAGAAAATTGTCAAGGAGGGGGCATCATGCCCCCCCCCCGTCCTTTTAGGGTTAAATGGAGCCCAAGTTATGTCCCATACAATACCGCGTATTATGGAATTGTATTAAAGGTAATAAACAGTAGTGGTAGCAAAATGAAAGTTTTCATGAAACTGCTCAAAATCAGTCTCATATTGTTCGGCTTGCATAAAAAGATACATGAGTGAGATAATCCGGTATTCTATTCATCATTTCCGGTGATTTTCAGTAAAATAATTCAAATGATCGAATATCAACGGTTACATGATACCCTCGCTAAGGACCACCTACCCCGACGCTCCCGGCTCAACGGCGCACAGCAGTTCGCACACACTGTTTTCACGTGTGTGAACTGTCAACGCGGTACCGCGCTTGTAATTCGATGTTTATTTTTGGAGATATTTTAGCCATTTCTAAACCATTTTTCTTCAAACAAAAGTCACCTACGTTCGAAATTAATCATTTCACAAGAGTATATGTAGTAATTTCCATTCCAGCTGACAAAGTAGTTAAATATCCAAAGCGCCACCTTTCCCACTACTGTACGATACCTTTACGGAATAGTAAACATGAATTGCTATGAAAGTATCATTTTATTTGACATTTATCTAAATTTAGTAGGGCTACCAGCTTGATGCAGCCATCAGAAATACTAAAATATTGGATACAGTAGCTTGGACTCACATTATAGTTCTTCTTCAGGGCCCTGCAATCAAGTGTATTGCATATATACTAGCAGATCAGTTTTGATCATATATTGAAAACTTATGTAGAGCCTGGAATATTACTATTTATAAAACAACTACCTCCCCAAGGAAAAATAACTCTTGGAAATTAACCTTCCGAACAATTGCACCTATAACAAGTCTCCCCTAGGACAGCTAATGGTATCTCTAAAAGGATTCAAATATTTCAAAATTCAAGTTACTTACTTGTTACCAACTTGACGTCATATATAAGGGGATGAACAGACATGCTTATTGTCACCTCACATCGAAATAGGCCCTGATTCTCCGACGTGAAGTGTGTTATCACTAACGAGCCATCACGGATGATATTGTAGTTACTACTGTTACGAAACGTAGAATCGCCGTCCCAGGCAGCAACAGCTGGAGCTCCGTTTTCGTATACGTTGTCATTTGAAGAAGTGCTTTTTGTCCACCGGACAACAATAGCCTTGTCGTTAGAATTGAGGGCTTTGCATTCGATGACATGCGTTTCATCCAGTTCTGCGTTAATTGTTTCATCAAGAGTTGCCACGCCTTGAGAATGACCAAAAATAAAATAACAATAAAAATTATGATTATTATGATGATTACAATCTTCAAACGGCTTACAAGAAACATTATAGCACAGAGTGTGCAAGCACTTATCAAAGTTCTAAACAATATTCATGCGGCACTCGATTAGAACAGGCAGTTTTCCTGGTACTTCCAGATCTGTCCGCATCCTTCGACACCACTGACCAAGATATACTCATATCAAAAGCGACTTTTTTTCATGGGTCTAAAGGAACTGTTTTGCACAGATATCTCCTTATCTATCATTAACCGTTCACAGGTATTCAGGATCAATTATTAATGAATAATTATAAAATTAAAAGAGTTAAATTAAAGTTCTTGATTACATTATTTCAAAGTGAGATGAATTTATAACTTAATATGTGAAAAGGAAACAATCGTTAGCCGTCCTTGTGATATTATTCAGCATAGATTGATACAGAGTAGAATTATCGCAAGAAGGAAAATCTTTGCTAGCTTAACTGATCAAGTAAGGTATACTTGTGGTAAAAATCGATGGTCCCTCCCCTAAAGAGACATTCAGTATGATCTTCTGACATGTATGAGACAACGAAAAATGTTGCGAATGCACTGATGTTATAGAAATTGCACGATATTCCTTACAAAAAAGTACCATGGTAATACTACGTTTTTCATGGTATTATCGCCATAATACCACGAAAACATGGTAATTCCGTGGTACACACGGTATTACCACAGTATTACCATGAAGAACGCTGTATATTCATTGTATTTGCATCGTGTACCATGAAAAACATTGTACATTCGTAGTACTTTCATCTTGTACCATGAAGAACGCTGTATATTCATTGTATTTGCATCGTGTACCATGAAAAACATTGTACATTCGTAGTACTTTCATCTTGTACCACGAAGAACGCTGTATATTCATTGTATTTGCATCGTGTACCATGAAAAACATTGTACATTCGTAGTACTTTCATCTTGTACCATGGATAACGCTGTAAATGTGATTTACTTTCATAATGTACCATGAAAAACGTTGTTTATTCATTGTATTTGCATCGTGTACCATGAAAAGCACTGTACATTCGTAGTACTTGCATCTTGTACCACGGGAAACGCTGTAAATTTGTGGTACTTTCATAATGTACCATGAATAACGGTGTAAATTCATGGTACTTCCATTGTGTACTACGAATAGCACTGTCCTTTCGTACTTTCTCTATGTACCGTGATTAGCACTGTACATTCACGGTACTCTCATCATGTCCCATGGCATTCATGGTACTTTCATCATGTACCTATATGAAGAGTGATTTACATTCGTGGTATTTTTATAGTGTACCATGATGAATAGCGTTGTACATTCGTAGTACATGTATCTTCATCATGTTACAAGATATTTGAGGTACTTTCATCATGTACCATGAAAAAATGATGTACATTCATGGTATTTTAATAGTGTGCCATGAACACTGTTAACACTGTAAAAAATTACCATGGCTTTACCATCATAACCATGATAAAACCATGGTTAAACCACGGTTTTACAATGAATCAATCATCATCCATGGTTTTACAATCATAACCATGGTTAAACCATGGATAAAATGAGGGTAAACAATCGTTTTACCGTGGTCAACAACCATGGTTATAAAACCATGATTGAAACCATGGTTTTATCATAGTTAAAACACCATGGTAATAAAACCATGATTAAACCACAGTTTTACCCTTGTTAATACACCATGGTAATACAACAATGATTTTCCCATGGTAATAAAAAAAAATCCATAATAGTAATACCACTGTACATCTTACCATGGTTAAACCATGGTTATAAAGCTATTATTGAAACCATGCCGGTTTTACTTTGGTTAAAACACCATCGTAAAAAACCGATAATATTTGTGGAAAATAACTGGTTGCCAAACAAAAACAAGTAAAACAATATAGATAACACTGCCGATGTCACAAACTGTGATTTATTTTTATTTTTTAAAGAAAGTAAGCTGTATATCTATAAATAGGGCCTACTGCCAGAAACATCAAAAGTATAACTGCATAGTCTATCATGTAACCCCTATGGGTCCTAGTTGTTAGATAATTACAGAAAGACCATTCAGTGACAGACCAGGAAAATGTATTCTGGTTAGCAAATTTAGATATCATATTTGGATGGGGCATCTAGGAGAGTCGAGAGGAAGAGAGGAAAAAAGAGAGAGAAAGGTCTATTGCTGAGCTGGTAAATTTAGTCTAGTACAGTCGACAACAAGTAGGCTTTATATGCAGACCCAAGACCGAGGGACTAAAGACCTCTTAATCAGGAACCCTTGCAAATAATTACCATGGTTTTACTGTAAAAACCATGATGAAACCATTGTTAAACCATGGTTTTACAATGGATCGCTCATAATCCATGGTTTTTAATCCATGACATTGGTTAAACCATGGATGAACTTTGGGTAAACCATGGTTTTACAATGGTTAATATACCGTGGTAATAAAACCATGGTGAAACCTTGGTGAAATCATGGTCACTAAGACCACAGTAATAAAACCATAGTGAAAGCAGTTTATTACAGTGGTTAAATAACCGTGGTAATACATCCATGATTTCAACCATGGTTTTACCATGGATAAGAAACCATGGTAGTAATACAATGGTTAAACCATTGTCTTACCATGATAAAAACTATGGTAATAAAACCATGATTTAAACCATGGTTTTACCATAGCTGAATCACCATGGTAATATAACCATCATTTCAGCGATGGTTTAACCATGGTCACAAAACCATGGTAGTAATGCCACGGTTAAACCGTCGTTTTACCGTGGTGAAATACCATAGTTACTCATTTGAATAAATGTATTTCATTTGCATATTTGTGAAATTTTAAACAAAATTCAATATTTTAAGAAAAGGGCAAATGCAATATTATTTTTTTTCATAAATATTTATTATGAAATTGGTTGCGAGATATTTCTTGAGTGAATTTTAATATGTCACTTTCCATATTTTCTAATAATAACAGAAACTGTAATTAACTAACCATTACCAAAAGTAACAGATTCTCAAGTTGGTATATAAGACTGAAACCCATAGGTAACTAGTGGCTATGGCACGGCCATGATACTGCATTGTGATTTATGATGTTAAAATGATGATGACTTGTGCTTGTGTGATTAGTAGTTTAAGTTTCATATTAACCATGTATGTAATATGTTATGCAATATAATACTAAAATTAAATAAATGGAAGTTATGTAACCGTGCAGTTGATATTTCCAACTTGAATTACAATGGATTTACCATGGTTTCCGCCGGAACTTTACTGTGGTAAAACCATTGTAAAACCATAAAACTAAAGTTTTACTGTGGTTTTGACCGTGATTTTATTGTGGTTTAACCATGGTAAAACCATGGTTTTACAATGGATCCATGGTACGGTAATACCATGGTAAAACCATGGTTTCACCGTGGTAATGGCATGGTATTTTCATGGTAATACAGTACCATGAAATGACCGTGGTATTACGGTCCCAATTTACCACGGTACTCAAACACAGTATTACCATGGTACTTTTACCACGGTATTACCATGGTATTATCATGGTACTTTTTTGTAAGGGATGCGCGTTTACAGACATGACATGACTAGTGCCAAGGAGGTGCCCCTGTACTAGAGACTGTGTTTGCGCCTGTCATGTGCATGCCTGTACATGACAATCTTTACTGGCCATATCGAAGTGACATTTCGTGTGTAGCCTGTAATAAGCCTGGTTCACATATAGCTGCGCTAATAGATCATCTTAAGGCAACGAACCCTTATTTCAGTTATTAAAATTATTGTTTGCACTTTTAATTTTGCAAGCACTTTTTTAACAACGATATCACTCTTCCATGACGCGCAAAAGACCATACAAGTCATTGGCGCGATCCTAACGGCAGCAATTTACGCCTTATATGAGCCGGGCTATAGTCGGCCTTACGTACGGTTGGCTCAAGGACTTTATGCTAATGCACCAGTATGATACAGAAATAGAAGAGTTCGGGGAAAATAATCCTTACCATGGAATAACAGTAGAAACAAGAGAATGGGAAGGTAATCAAGTTTTCCATAATAATCCATGGTGATACATGTCCAACCTTTCGCTGTTAGTCCAGCACAGTATAGCAATCGAGAAGGGAACTACACTATTCTGTCCGAAAATATCGTCGCGCACATAACATAATCGACACTCAGAGCAAGTAGGTCCATGCGCTCAGAGGAACTGTTTCGCATGCAAATGGCTACATCAATGTGGTGTGTAAACTATCTTACTGGGTTTTTCCGCCGCCTGCGATTTTTATTTCCCGTAGGCGTTAACGCAAATTATTATGAATTATTCATAAGCTGAGCTGAAAGACTGAAGTGCGCAAGCGCGTGGACTGAAGGCCCCCACGCATGCAGCGGACGGTTGGCAAATATGTGTACCGGTAATTGAGCGCGGAGGAATATGGGTGTGTACAAGACACACATATTTGATATTCCTGAGCTCTAGATCTTGGCTTTTGTATTACAAGATATAATATGGATCACTCAGTCAATGATAATGGTCGGAAATTGATATCTTTGTGTAAGAATTTAGATGTTCATATTATTAATGGGAGAGTGGGTGCTGATAAGGGGAAAGGGATGTTGACATGTGCTAGTGCTAGTGCAATTGATTATATTATGGCATCTAGTGATTTATTGTAAACCAGTTTTACATGCATTACTTTTCTGTAGATGTTTTTGATAAATTTATGTCTGACAAACATTGCCCAATCTCCGCTTCATTGAAGGTTAAAGGTCAAACTGACATCATTGAATCTGATTGTGTAGATAGTGATGTTAATATTCCATCTAGAATAACATGGAACCATTTGAAACGTGATATGTTCAGTAGTGCACTGGATAATGATACACTCATTACATTGCTGAATTGTTTGGACTCTCTTTTAGTTAAACAGATGTCTCAGCATGATATTGATGAGGCTGCTTGGTATCTACGACAGGTTTATATTAATGCTGCGATGAAATCTGATATTTTTGCAGTGAAGTTCTTCGACACTGCCTTGTTTTCGTTCACGTTCTGCATCAAAAAAAAAAATCTTTTTGCAATGTCGTTCCTCGACATTGCCTTGTTTCCGTTCACGTTCTGCATCAAAATAAAATTCTTATTGCAATGTCGTCCTACGACATTGACCTGTTTTCGTTCGCCTTATGCCTTCCTAAGATTCTTCTTGATCTTCCTCTTACCTCCAAAACGTATTCATTTTGCACGTAATGTTTGTGTTTCGTAATTAGGCCCCTTCCTCTCATTCATTTCATTTCAAATTTCATAGCCATCTTCCTTGCCATGCCAGGTAGTGCACTGAGCTATTCATTTTTCGAAATCACTCATGCATGAACATCCAGGCGCCATCTTGTCAATTTTCGGGCCATTTTCATGCCTTTCTTTCTTCTTAGCTATCTCCACAATCCTACATGCTACAGACTTCTAACAAAGTGCTGTAGATAGAGTAAGACTTGTTCTTCAACTTTCTTTTTTTAACCTAACCTTCAAAATTTCATCTTCATACTCTAAATTCAAATCCGAAATCGGCTACATTAAAAAACACTAAAATTCTTCAAATATTCATTCCCGAATTTGAAAAATTGCCATAACTTCCTCATTTCAAGTCATTTTTGTCTCAAGTTTTCACTTATCTTGTCATTGCACACATCCCTGGTCAGTTTCATGCTTCAATGATTAGGCATAATAAAAATAGCGCCCTCTAAAGTTTCCAAAATGGCTATTTTCTTGTGGCCGTATCTCCATAATGCCTGGCTAAACCCGTACCCTTTTTTGGATTTAGATACTTCAAGATATACCCTTTTCAGCCAAATAAAAAAAAATATACCTTATCACTGTCCGACTTTGCGAAAATTGCTCGTCAAAATCACGATATTTACGGAAATGCCGAAACCACTTCAACTTGCTCTAATTTTGCGAAACTTTAACCTACGTCTTTGAAATTTGGTGGGTATGTGTATTTATGTATTTAACAACTGTTAGCCAAATTTTATGAAAACTGATGACGTCATCGCAAAGTAATTGCGGAAAAACCTCAATTTACCATGCATGATATATTATTGAATAATATGCTTATTTTAAATGGCGCACTAACAGCAGTCAGCTCAAAATGACCGCAATGAAATTCCCTTCTCGGGGATACCAAACACGGTATAAGGTCTCACAGAAAATTTTCAGTAAATCGCGATTTAAGTCAGGTCATAATACGGATCCTGCACAGTTTCCGCCCATGCTTTACACGTATTGTCTATGGGGCAAATCGGGATCCCAACTTTGGCCCCCTGAACGATCTTTATTTTTCTTGAAATTTGGCAGGCACATTTTTTAAAGCAAAATGAAGAGAATCTCGAAGCCGGATTTTTAAAATCGGTCAAGCGTGACATTTTAGACGCCATTTTGTTCTCTAAATCTATCCTGCATCACACGCTTCGATAGGATTGTCATAAAAATATGAGAGTGGTCTCAAAATGATGGCCATGAAATGTTCTTTCGTATGATACCAAATACGGCACATAAAGAACAAAAAAGAGCCAAGTTATTAGAAAATAAAGCCATTTCAGTACATGCCATTTAACTGTTTAACGACATTTTCTTCAATACAATTCTACGCAAAGCCGATGTGGCGTGGTATGCTTTATGTCACATATGTGACCAGGCACCACAAAACCACCAAAAAGTCGCCAGATATGAATTTTTAGTTAAGGTCTGATTCTGAAAGAGGAGATTCTCAGCTTTAAAATGATATATAACTCACTAGCATTGGATGTTCCTAACTCACTGTACAAAGAGAAGAATGCACAGTCCCTCATAATGTTACTTCTGAGAAATAAGGGTTTAAAGTTTGCAGTCTATTGAAGCACTCTGACTTGCAAGTTGTTATGCTAAGGTGACAAAAGGAGGATTAGAACTCAATGAGAATTTCTATGAAGGGATTATCAAATTATCCTAAAACTCGGCATACTAATTAGTCATATCCTGTTCATCATAGTGCACAAGTATCAATGCAAGAACTTACTCTGTTTAAAAGTTATGCGAGATCAAAATGAGACAAGTATTCAGGGTTGTAAAAAAGAAAAGTAATACCACAAAATCCAGAGAAGACACACATAAGTCTAATAAATGCTGTCAAAATTACCACTTTTAGATTGTTTGGTGCCTCCAAATTTTTAGATTACTTAGAAAAAGGCATACTCTTTCAGGAAATACCCAAAACTAAAATTTGACCATGCCAACCAAAAACACATTGATTGAGCTCTAACTGAAAATCACATAGTGCGACTTTTGGTGGTTTTGTGGTGCCTGGTCACATATAGTGTGCAAGCCACATCATCATCATCATCATCATCATCATCATAATCATCACCATTATCATCATCATCATCATCATCATCATTATAACCATCATCATTATGATCATCAACACCACCATTACCATCATCACCATCATCATCATTGTCATCACCATTATCATCATCATTCTTTGTTTTTTGTTCGTTGTTTCTTGTTTTCACGATTCTATCATCTCCTTATTGTACAGTATGCATTATTTTCTCCCATCTTATCTTATATCATGTTTTAACATACATAACTTTATATTTCACCTGTCAACTTCTCAACAAAATGAAAGATGCGGACGACATTGCATGCACATCGTTCCGATACGATTGCAGTTCTAGTTTCCAATTCCTCCTAAAGTTGTTCGAGGTGATCGGGAAAGGAACAAGCAAAGTGTTTCTTGGTTTGATTCCAGTTGTAGGGTTGCACGTAAGGAATATTTTAAATGTAATGATAAATTTAGAAGCAGTAGGTGTGAAAAGAATAAAGAAGAGTTGATTGTTATAGGGAAATCATACAGATGTTTTCTCCGTAGCAGGGGCGGCGCCAGGGTATTTTGATAGGAGGGGCAAGACGACCTAAAGATGACGTCATAATTTTTCTCCATTAAATAACAGGGGTAATATAGAGTTATATGTTTAAGACCTCTCTTTTTAATACTCCTCTTCCTTCTTTCTTCCCTTTTCTTCCCTTTTCTTCCTCCTTTTCTTCTTTTTTCTTCTTTTTTTCTTCTTTTTTTCACTACTTGAAAAATCATAGGGGGGGCGGTCGCCCCCTCTGCCCCCCCCCCTGTAGCGCCGCCCCTGTTCCGTAGTAAGAAGAGGAGTAATTATAAAGCTCTGCATAATAAATAACAATATTTAAAAGCGCCATGTCCTAAGGATTATTGGAAAATCTTGAATGTAAAAAGTAAGGCAAAGGATTCCTCTGCAAAAATTTCATTGGATTCAGTTGTTGAACACTTTCAAGGTTTTGGCAATAGGTCTGAGAATAGATTTGTGTATGATGGTGGTAATGATCAAGTTGTCAATGAGGAGTTAAATAGAGAAATTCAAGAGGATAAAGTGAAGAAGCAAATTAGGAGATTAAAAAATAAGAAAGCACCTGGTATAGATTTGATTTTGAACGAACTGCTGAAATCTAGCTCAGCAAAACTAGTCAAATTGATTGTAAGATTATTTAATTTAATTCTTGATTCTGGTTTTGTACCATCAGACTGGTCAATCGGTTTGATAAAACCCCTATTTAAGGGAAAGGGATCTCTTGAATTTCCTGATAATTATAGGGGCATTACTTTATTGAGTATTGTGATGATGGAATGGTAGCTGATCAAACATATTCATACTAACAGAAGCAGCCCGTGGACATCCATGGGCGCTAGCTGTATTTATGATTAATCACCGTACCGTATATTTGTCACAATAATCAAGTGGATAATAATTTTAAAAAAGAAAAGTCGGGTAAAGTGTTATTTTTTACCAAGAATTATTTACAGTATGTGAGTATGTGTTATTTATCCAAATCTTGCATGAGTTTTGAAGAAAATACATTTTCATCTTGATGAAGACTAAATGACGATTGTTTTACTTTAAAATGACTTAATAATGATTTTATTAATATGTTACGTCGGCCCTGTGGCCTGTGGCTGACACGGATGTATGACATTTGCTCCGGCAACAATTGCTCCTGCGACAAATGCTCCTAAAAATACGACATTTGCTCCGCGACAATTGCTCCGACGACATTTGCTCCCGCGATAATTGCTCCGACGATATTTGCTCCTGCGACTATTGCTCCTGCGACAATTGCTCCTGCGACAATTGCTTCGTCGACATTTGCTCCGATCGAGCTACAATTCCTCCGCTCCATTAGCTCCGTCGAAGAAAATGAATATGCGACAATATCATTGCTCTCCAACAATTGCTCCGTCGAAATACATGTATGCCGAGACAATTTTGGAGGATTGATGACACCGGCGTAAATCCGTTTCGAGGAGTGGGGGTGGGGAATGAACGAAATACTTTGCCAAAAATTACTTCTTCTTGCTTTAAAAGAAGTCTTAATACACTCTGGACTTATAAGATATTTAAATGGTATATTTGGTCACCTCACTGCCAAATATATATTATATACTTCGCTGTTGCAAATGTCTGCTGTCCATAACCACCCTGTTTCTAAACATTACGAGCGAGCGAAGCGAGCAAGGAAAACACACTCTTTTGGTGACAAAGTATCATTTCGTCATGAAAATACACCACAAGCCTATAACCTTACAAAAATTATATTCGTCCGCCTCCCGTTGCGTGCCCAACTCGTTTGCCTTCCCAGTAAGTTTCACTCTAGATTTTCATTGAGTGCAGTGAGGGGCGAAAAATATACAAAATACATTAGATGATATATAATTTACACCGATACTTGCAGAATTCGAGGATATAGTCGGACACCTCGCTACAAAAATATTATGATATGCAGGTATCCGCTGCTGGAACAAGAATGATTGCTGATCGAAAACGTCTTGTTTCTAGATTTTATAAGCGGGCAAAAAATTATTTTTTTACTACTTAGAACAAGTTGAGTGTATTGTTACGATCCCTTCTCGTGATTTTAGTAACGTACATTTATCATCACCTTCCGTTCACACAGAGAATGTGATCAGGGTGTGATGACAGGAATAGGCCAATGGTCACAGGCGGTTATCTCCTGAAAATTCATCTATTTTTAAGTCGACTTGCCACTCGAATCCTTCCAGTTAAATAACTGTCCCTTTATGAGTTAAAGAATTTAGCAAAAATATTGGATAGAGAGACAAAATGTAAACCTATTCCCTTTCTTAGAAATATTAATTTAACCTGCATTTTAGTGAAATCAAGTGAGCATTATTATTTCTTCTTTAAAAATTGGGGGTATATTTGTACACGCCATCTCCCCTTCTTCTTCCTCTACAAGCGATTATTTTAAAAACGTCTTCATGGCTAGACAGAGGCGAATCGGGGGGGGGGGGTGGGGAGGGGGTGGCTCAGAAAATCAGCCCTTGAAAGTCTCCCACAGCTCCATCCATGGGTCGTAGCCTATGTTTCTTTGTACCCTGTAATAATTTTCGCTTTACAAATAACCGTGAGACAAGCATGTTCAGACAGATGTCACAAAAAAGTTACGTTTTATTTTAAGATAAAAATGAAAACAAACAAGGAGACACCACTCAACTTTCAAAATAAACTATAAAACAGTTGTTCATAGGCTACAAGTTTGAATGCAAAAAAGGATGAAGTGAATATTTAAATAACAGTGATGCAGTCCAGAGTATATAAAATTTGTATTTGTGACCCTCCACCACAAAACGACCAATAAGTCGCAATGGGAGTTTTAGAGTAAACAGCTGAAAAAGGTGGTTATAGGGGTGGAAATTTTGATTTTATTATTATTTTTTTTGGGTGTATTTTCTGAAAGTTCATTTATTAATATACCATCTGACAAAATTTCAGGTTAAAATACCTTGTTGAAATATGATTTTCCTCTCATTCAAAATGACCATGTTTTCCTGGACATTCAAACTTTGTGTGTCAACTTGCTGGGATTGTACTTCACATCGCTTTTCTGGTATAGCTTAAAAACTATGCACTGTCTGATATTCAAAATCTAAATAAACAAAGAAATATATCTATTCTGAAGGTATGGAAAGTTTCAACCAAATCCAATTTGTACTTCACAGTGTATGCTAGGGAGTTTTGACTCAACCTTTTGTGCGACAAACAATAGGACACAGATTAGGCGCTCTCAAATGGTCGCTCTTCTTTAGAGCCCCTTTCGTATATTGTTTTGGTCATTAGCCTGTCTGACACGTTGACATTCTCATTGTAATTTACAAGGGTTTGCTTAGTCCATACAAGACAAGTTATATATCTTTTTAAAGCTTAGAATCTAAGCTTTCAAACTGTGTTGACATTTTTAAAACCCAAATTTCCGACCTATTGGTCGTTTTGTGGTGGAGGGTCAGATTTGTTTTTTAGTTGTGGTTGTTTTGTTGTTTTTTTTAGCATATGGGCTGGAAGATTAAATATATATATATATGGTTTTTACGTATCTCAGTCATGCAATTCGCTGTTTCCATAGTGTTGACACAAGATTGTGGTATTCAATAAAAATCATTTATGAAACCCTGAAAAAATCAATTAATCATATCAAAAGTTTATAGTTAGGCTACAAAGAATTAATAAATACGTAAGATTCATCATGAATCTCAAAATTGTCGAGGAGCAAATGTCGCATATTCATGTCTATGGACGGAACAATAATAGATTTTGGAGCAATTGTCGGCGGACACATCGTCGCAGGAGCATTATTGTCGCATAATATTCATTTTGATCTGCGGAGCAGTTGCCACGGAGCAGTTGTCGCTCAATCGGAGCAAATGTCGACGGAGCAATTGTCGTAGGAGCAATTGTCGCATATATTCATTTTGATCGACGGAGCAGTTGTCGCGGAGCAATTGTCGCTCGATAGGAGCAAATGTCGTCGGAGCAATTGTCGCAGGAGTAATTGTCGAAGGAGCAATAGTCGCAGGAGCAAATGTCGTCGGAGTAATTATCGCAGGAGCAATTGTCGCGGAGCAATTGTCGCGGAGCAACTGTCGTATTTTTAGGAGCATTTGTCGCAGGAGCAATTGTCGCCGGAGCAAATGTCGGTTCCCCGGCTGACACACGATCTCATTTACACTCGGGCGGGATTCTCGCGCATAGAGCATGGATATAATTATTTTAGAGTAGTATCATGCATAGAGCTAGAGGGAGCGATTTGATCTTGCCATGTGTCTGTGGTTTAATACTCAGAGAAATTAAGGCCATGAAAACATAACATGCATAATTAGCGGTAAGTCCCTTGTAAAAGGATGCAAAAATGAGGGGGAAAATGAATTTATTGTCATTTTTTTTTCAGGGGGATATATTTTGATAAGGGAAGTCATTGTGCAGTCTGGGCTTCGTCTTATAAAAGATTTACGATCGATTCAATTTCAACGCAACTTTGAGATTCATGTTCCAATGAGTACACATAGAGGCGGCTATCCCGGGGGGGGGGGGGCACAGTGCCCTCCATTTTTTCAAGTGCCCCAAAAGTGCCCCTTTTTATCTATGAAAAGTGCCCCTTATTCTTTTTAATAAGTGCCCTTTTTACCTTCTGATAAGTGCCCCCTTTAACCTCAGACATTACTGCCTCTTTTGAAATCTAATAAGTGCTCTTTTTTCGTCTGATTAGTCCCCATTTCCCGTTCTAATAGTGCAATTTTTCCTTCTGATAAGTGCCCTTTTTCTTCGTATGACTCCCCCTTCTTCTTTCTAATAAGTGCCCTTTTCACCTTCTGATAAGTGCCCCTTTTAAGCTCAGATAAGTGCCCCCTTTGAAATCCGACAAGTGCCCCTGTTTCCGTCTCGTTAGTGCCCATTTTCCGTTAGTGCAATTTTTCCTTATGATAAGTGCCATTTGCACCTCTGATAAATACCTCTTTTTAAGTGCTCCTTTTACTTCTGATCAGTGCCCCTTTTTCTTTCTAATAATATTATTTTCCCTTTTGATAAGTGCCCTACCTATTTAATATATTTTACCTATATACCCCGATGTCGCTTACAAACTGTGCCCTAAAGTCCACAAAAGAGCCATATACCTAGCTCAAAAATAATCAGAGAGGCTTCATAATAATAGATTCCCCTGATATCAGCACAATGTGAGCAGGGGGCAGGAGGGGCACAATTCCCTATATTATAAAAGAATGAGCAGTGCCCCTAAATCATAGCATGAAGGAGGACAATTTTTTCTAAATTGTTTTCCAAAGCTCGCTAGCTACACTCGCTCGCATTTACCATTGTCTTATCATATTAAGAAAATCGCTGCTATTCATAATATCTTAAATAGTTTGCTCGCTCGCTTCGCTCGCTCGCAATGAATAATCAGCCCATTACACTCAACTGCAAAGTATTTCTTAACTACAACTATGTCAAGACATAATAATGTGTCGATAATGATCCTCGATAGAGCATTAATCAGAAAGCGGTATATTAATGTCTTAAAGTGGTATTTTCCGCCTTGTTTTCACCCTTTCTAGGTGCCCCTTTTTGTTGGTGCCCCCCCCCCCCCACTTTGAAAGACGCTCTGCCGCCCCTGCACATAGTGAGACCAACCTCAATGGAGCAATTAGTGATTTCATCAATTACAACTCTTTTATAAGACGGTGCCCAGGTCTCACTGTGTGTTAAGGCATGTGTAAATTTCTTCAACTTAACCCCTTCTAATTTTTCATTCCACTCCGTGTGCTATGGAACCCACCTAGCCCCAACTTTCATCCTTCCGACCTTTGACGATACCGCAGGGATTTATCACTCTAATACTTGGAATTCTGGCTGCTATTTTTTATAGTTTTCTTTAAGTTTTTTTTTTTAATGATTTAATGATGTTTTGAATACCACAACATTATGACCGGACCAGGGCCGTCTCGGCGGTTGGCATGTATTTATTTCAACCGGATCCGAACCGGGCAAAATTTACCGGGTCACAAAACTAATGACTACATCTTCTATGAAAAAGAAATAAGAATAAAGATAAACTGAAAAACAAAAAAATAGTTAACCAGGCGCGTAGCGCCTAACTGCCGAGGCGCGAAGCGCCGAGGCAGCTAGTGATATAATAATAGTGATAATATAAATGATAATAGAATCAGTTCATTTTTTTAAATTAAGCGGTGATCCCATATTTGCTTCGGTGACAATTGCTCTGGGCTTTCTTTCTCAAAAAGTATGGGTTTAATATGGTAAGGGCTTCCGGGTTTTTTTTTTTTTTTGTCTTCTTTTTTTTTTTGGTTTTGTTCTTCTTCTTCTTCTTCTTTGTTTGCTTGTCAGATATTTTCCGTTTGTGCCCCCTCCCCTTTTTATATATTTTGGATGCGCCCTGATCTTTACCCCCTCCCCCATTCTCTCTCTATCTCATTCTTTCTTTGCTTCTCTTGTCATCTTTTTTCGATTCTCCACATCACTTACTCTCTCCTGCCCCCCCCCCTTCTATTGCTTTCTTAATATTTCTCAATGGCGATTAAAACTATAATTCTTACTCCAACCCCTCCTCTCTCTCTCTCGCTGGAACTCTCTCACACCCCCTCTCCGTAAACAATATTCACATAAGACCGAGTGAAACACCGAGCTCTAAGTGACATATATATATATCATGCATCTTTTAATACTGGAGACGTGCTGAATATCCCTTACAATGGCAAGATGAAAGCTGCATGTTACAGAATAGTTACTCTGTTTTATGGGAAATACAAATGAAATGATTTTGATCAAAGAAAAGAAATAAAAAGAAAGAGAGAGAGAGAGAGAGAGAGAGAGAGAATGTGTTTACAGTGAGACAGGCATGCATAGTTCCAGTAAACACAAGGTCCATTTTCCTGAAATGAAAACACAACCTCACCTCTTTACATGTTAACAAACAATAAACAAACATAACAAAAATAAATGAATGCCCATTACATTACTCACAATGATTCTTTCAATTAAATACCCATTCTGAATCGTACATATACAAAATATCGTAAAGTTTTATCATCAGGCATATTTTGAGCACCTTGTGCATGGAATTTAGTGGAATTTATCTGCTTAATAGCAATTCAATACCTCAAAAGATGACCAAAATTATTACAAAAATTAGTGTAAAAATTATACGTATAGTTACATATTTGGTATCATCATGTTATTGTCTATCTGGGGGATTATTTCAATATTTCTTGTCATAGTCAACCATTTTTGACTTGGTTGCTTTATGCAAATCATGATCTTAAATACTATCTTAACAGAAATTAGCTATAAAAAGTAACAATATAATTTCTTGATCAACAATTACATACATGTATATCACTTTCATAAGAACACACCATACATAATCGCAGATCCAGTATTAAATAAAATTCCTTTATATGTTTATGTATCCTTTTCCCCTCTCTCACTTGCATTTTTCATTATCAATGATTCGAGAATATCAAATTACATTTATGCCCAAACATGATAATTATAAACAATCATATCTTACGTTGACATTATTTTGAAAAGCACTTTTTTGAGGTCTTCTATTGGAGCGAATCTCTAAATAGCCCAATCAAGGCGCAAGCGGTTGAATAATGTTGAGTGGGTTTTTTTTTTTTTTTTTTGCTGGAATACATTCATTTCGCCTGAGTCTAGTAGTCTGCAAGCGCAGACTCTATTTGAAACTATCTTTCCAGTGGCTGTCGATCAGACGCTTATCCATAAGTTGACGGACAGGAGGGTGGAATTGTCCCCAAATGGTGGGAGGCAGGGGGCATAGGCTTCACCCTATGCTGGCTATGCCACTGTCTGTGTCAAGAAAACCTTTAGTACATGAAATCCTTATGAACTAAGAGGGGTCAAATCTTTATAGTGAATTATGCTAACTGACAAAAAGTTTTGTGCCTGCAAAGTAGTTTAACTGTAAAGATAATAATGACAATTTGAATCACAACTAGAATCTCACTATTTTCAGAAATTTCATGTCCACATACATAAAAAGGTTTGAATAATGTTTGAGCTTTGAATACTGTTTCAAAAACTAGTACCGAATTTCGAAACCCAATATTACTCTGTTTGTGAATGGCCCTATACTGAAAACATAAATTCCATGTGTGGGGGTGAGATGGGAGGGGGGGGGGGGCATTGAACAAAGAAATACCACCTTCAGTCCATATGATCTGATGGAGGCGGCTCAGATATTAGCAGTTTAATGTCGGATTCCTGAGATAGTTGTAAAAGTTCTGAGTAGGTATCACCAGGTATGGGATTGTGTTCCAAGTTGATTTCTTAATGGCAGACATTCCACAGAGTTTGCTTGCATCCAGATCTGGGAGCAAATGGAGGGATCAAAATAGATGTTCTGATCTATCAACACATTTGCTTGAAATTCATGTACTGTATTTATTATTTCATTGATAGAAAAACCGAATGTATTGAAATTTCATTTTGTTCTTATATTCAAATATAGATCTTAATCTGTGAATTATGAAATTAAGGGTGCCAGTACTATTATTCAAACATACATGCAGGGAGATTCAGGGGGTGAAGTGAAAACTGATGAAGAGGCAAGCGTTCCTAAGGGGTTGCGATTTCTTATTACGGCGGGGGGGGGGGGGGGGGGGGGGGGGTCTTTGACGGCTCACCCCCTCCCCCCCCAAAAAAAAAGTATTACGAGAATATCTCGTTTAAAATCGACCCCACCACTATAACACAGGAACCTAGGTATTTCAGGTGGGGTATCAAGACCCCGATTTGGTCAGCGCCTTTCAGCTTCGAACGAGAGGTTATTGTATTGGATTGCAGCTGTACTCTTCATCATCTTACGTAATAGTGTAACAAACGTGTTTCGCGTTGCGAGTAAATTTTTTTTTTGTCATGTAAAGTCACCATAATTGACCTGTGCTCCTTATGACACGAAGCGTTATTAGTCAGTTAGCACTATGGACGCAAGCTGATACGGACGTCTGTGTATCTGGGCCGAGGACTTGTGTGAAGTTTAAAACAGGATTTGGACGCTAACTCGCCTGTTTTACTGCGGTTTGTTTTTCCTTTACTGGAGGATTTGTGTTCGTCCCGCCACAGAAGTAAGTTTCATGAAATAATGACGCTAAATTTGCCTCGTATACTTGAGAGAGTTGAGCTAAGAACTAAGTGCTCAACAGTGAACTCTGCATGAACTTATTTGAACTTGTTTGCACATTTCACGTGGGTATGTAGCAGCGCATTCAAAATGGCTGCCCGCAGTTTCGGTGAATCACTCAGTGATTTAATAACATGGATGATTAATTGTCAAATGAATATGACAGTTAAATATGTTTATTTGGTATACTGTCAAACTCATAAAGTTTAAAGGAAGTTTGATATGAAATTATGAATCAAGTTGACAAACTTGAAAGAATTGACATGAATTTTGTGAACAGAGTTGCCAAGTTAGATTATTGTATTCAACAAAACTGAATACAATCTGACAAATTTGTTATGCAATCAAGTTTCATACCATTCTTTGATTTTGTTTGCTAGAAAATGATTATGGAAAATACAAGCTGTGTTTTTGGCCCAACAATATTGCCTGTTGGCATTGAATATTTGATTTGATAGAGGTCTAAATCAAACTTTCAGCTGACTTGCTGTATTTATAAACTTGGCAGCTCTGGAGTGTAGGATGTGATGTGGGTAAACAGAATGTGCCCAGTGTATCGTTATGGAATACAAAATTACAACTTGTGGTGTGAAATAGTACCTGGTGTTAGGTGTTAATTTTACACCAAGTTATAAATTGGCAATAGTGCAAGGATGCACAAGTTTTGTTCAGTGGTTATTACTGCATGACAAAATAAGGCAGATTTATCCAAATAGAATTTTGGTAAAATAAGAGAGCGTAATGTAAAGGTGCTCAGGGAATAATTTCCTGTAATTGAGTAGCAATTTGCTATGTGCTTTATAAGACTATTTCACGGGACAGCTTTTTTGTAACACCCCTTTTACATGGAGGTGTATGGAAATTCATTTAAACTAAAGTAGTTGTCTGTCGACTGAAGTCGATAATCAAACTTGAAGAGGAAAATTATCCCAGCTGTTGCTGGAGTTTATTTAAATTAGAATAAAACAATGGCAAATGCTAGACTAGCTGTGTTTTCAAAATTTAATGGAGGTTTTATTGGAGAACAAAGAGAAACATTACTGTTAGATATATGTGTACTTTGTTCACATGTCAAATTGTCAAGAACAAATGAATGTCAGCCCAGGCATGAAAATACATGCAATATGGTCTACAGTTTGAAGAAGTGAATTTACAAAACCAAGAGGGAGCGTCAAGTTTATATGTTTATTTGAACATACGTCAAATTGGGATACATGTATGCAAATTAGGTAAATCATACATGTAATATTTGACATGCAAATTATACCAGGCATATGCAAATTTATATGCAAGTTATTGGATATGCTAATTAGCAACATGAATGACAGACATACAGAATATTATTGCATGAGTTTGTTTAGGTCATTTGACATGCTCCTGGACTGACTGAGTGATAAATACGAGTCAAGACGTAAAAGGATTATGTTTATCATTTGGTATAAAAGGATGCAAATTATACAGAATTGTTTGACTAATTAGCAGTGAAAGTTCAATCATGCATATCATTAATTTCAGAGGATGAAATGTTTCTTTGGAAGTAATTGCAAATTTATGACATTATTGAATGCAAAGTCGAATAGAGGTGTAGCGTTTATCTCGTATATAGCAAATTTTACATGCTATTAAAGGAACACTTTATGAATATTTAAAGGTATTCAATAAGCGCAGTACACATTTAAAGATGATAACGTTGAATTGAAATTGCCTGTACTAGGTTATTCATATACTACATGAATTTTAGCGATTATGTTTATTGAAGAATATGAATGATGTACTTAATCTTTTCTTCGATTCTTTCTGTTTATACCTACAGATCGAATTAAAAATAAGCTTAACGGCTTATAATCTCAATTCAAAGCGGGACAACACCAGTTTCTTTTATACTCCCCTTCGTCAATTATCCATCGCATTCGATTTCTACGAGGCTGACCTGGGGTAGGCGACCGATGTGGGAGTGATTTCAGCCATGACTTCTGAACCAGACAAGGAGCTCAAGCTCAAGCGGAGGACTGCGAAGGCGAAGGTTACCCGAATAAGCAACGCCTTACAGAAACTGTTGGACGGCCATAGAGATGTGGATGAGGTTAATGAGTCCTTCAGCAAACTAACAGTTGCTTATCAAGATTTAGAAGATAAGCATGAAGCTTACTGCGAAACGGTACATGATGATGCGCAGTTTGAAACTGAAGATGCCTGGCTGGAGGATTGTCAGACTGCTTTCATTGACATTCAGATGAAAGTAAAGGACTTCATCAAGGACAAGGCTATTGGAACATCTCAACAGGATTCCAAACCAGATGTTGAGGGTGATGATAACAGTCCCTCCGTTCCAATCAGTGATCCAGTATTTTCCAGTCCCACGAGTGATGTAACTGCATGTAAGGTCCAGGTGGAACGGCCAAGACTTCCAAAGTTTTCAGGAGATGTTCGAGACTTCACAACATTTAGGTCCGACTTCCATCACCTGATTGATTCCAGATACAGCAAACGGGACGCTATTACAATCCTGCGTACATGTCTCCTAGGGAAGTCATTGGACTTGATTAAAGGTATCGGAAATGACTATGATGAAGCTTGGGCTTACCTTGATTCTATCTATGGAGACCCAAGATTCGTGGCAGATGCTATAGTCAACGATCTGGGGAAATTCCGCCCTCTAAAGGAAGGAGAGGATTCACGGTTCTGCGACCTAGTTCATCTTGTCAAGAGGAGCTACAACACGCTAAAGGAAGTGAACAGGACATCGGACATAGACAACAGCCACATGCTTGCCCTAATAGAAAGAAAGATGAGCCCTCAAGACCGCAGATTTTGGTTTCGTCATGTGGAGAGTGCAAAGGCCGAGGCGTCATTTCAACTGATGCTAGAATGGATGACTACTGAGATGAGGTCAAGACTCAGGGCATCGGCCCCTTTGAGAGAAGGACGTACAGCAGCATCAGTCAGTGCCGTCTCTGAAGAGGAAAAGCCCCAGAAGCGACTGGATTTTAAGTGCTGGATCTGCAAGTCGTCTGATCACCGGGTGGACCAGTGTAAAAAGGTCCTTTCCAAGAATCAACAGGAAAGATTTCAATTGATGAAAGACAATCATGCATGTTTCAGTTGTCTTAAAAGGGCAGGAAAAGATCATAACATGAGAACATGCAAAAGACGTAAGAGGTGCACTGAAAGAATCAACGGTGAACAGTGCCCATCATACCATCATCCTCTTCTACACAGAGACATACAAACAACAAGTGACAACGTGGCAAGTGTTACCGGGAAATCAGCCCTACTCCCAGTTATGAAAGTCAGAGTTCGAGGTCCTGTTCGGAGTACAACGGCCAACTGTCTTCTCGATTCTGGTGCTCAGATAAGTCTGATCAGGCAATCTGTTGCAGAGGACATGAAGCTCAAGGGCAAACCAATAACAATCAACATCACAAAGATTGGTGGTGATGTTGAAGAAGTGCAGACAAAGCTGTACAAGGTGAGGCTACAATCCCTGGATGACAACAAGTCTTATGGAGTGTCAGCAGTTGGTCTAGAGTGCATCAACAGCGACATTGAGGAGGTGAAGACTGAGGATCTCGCGTAAACATTTCACCTAAAAGAGAAATGCCTACACCGGGGAAGCGGACCGATAGATGTCTTAGTCGGAATCGACCATGCCAAGCTGCATCAAGGTGAAACAAGGGAGAAAGGAGGTTTATTGGCAAGGCATTCTCCATTAGGATGGGTGGTGTTTGGACCTGCTGCAGACCATCAGATCAACAACAGCATTGTCCTGAACATCATGTTGGCCGATCCAGTGGACTTGCGAGAATTCTGGACAACAGAGTCGATGGGGGTCTGTCATGATACTGCTCGGTGCCAACCAGACGGGCTTAGTGAACAGGAGACAGCAGAATACAAGGTGATTAATGACTCTTGTAAGAAGGTTGGCAATCAATGGTGTGTGCCATATCCTTGGCGAAAGGATCCAGAGTTGCTCGCGGACAACAAATACCAAGCCGAGAGGATTTTGTATGCGACAGAAAGGAAGTTGGCAAAAAATCCGGAACATGCCGAGGCGTATGACAAACAAATCAAGGAAATGGTGGAGAAGAACTTTGCCGAGAAGATATCTGAAGATGAGATACAGTCATATGCAGGCCCTGTACACTACTTATCGCATCATGCCATAGTGAGACCTGAAAAAAAAAGTACGCCCATCAGAATTGTATTCAATTCATCAGCCAAGTACCAAGGACAGTCATTGAATGACTACTGGATGAAGGGGCCTGACCTACTCAACAGCCTTTTTGGGGTACTACTTAGATTTAGAGAACATGAAGTAGCCCTGTGTGCCGATATCTCTAAAATGTACCACAGGGTGATGATTCCAAAGGCAGATCAACACGTTCATCGTTTCTTGTGGAGAAACATGAATCCGGAACGGAAACCAGACGTGTACATAATGAAAGTCGTCACATTCGGTGACAAACCAGCCCCAGCTATGGCGCAGATGGCTTTGAGGAAAACCGCAGAGGAAGGGGCAAAGGACTATCCACAAGCAGCATCAGCTCTCAAGAACAACACGTACATGGATGACATCTGTGTATCCGTGCCCACGGTGACTGAAGCCAAAGAACTGAGCAGTAACATTGACAAAGTACTGGCTGAAGGAGGTTTCAAGATGAAAACTCCAAACTACTGGAAGCCCTAACCGATCAGGGGCGGATCTAGCTTTTTTCCAAGGAGGGGGTTTGAGGGGGTGAGCTGGGTATTGCGAGGAAGCGTAGAGACCGAGCCCGAGCGAGCGAAGCGAGCGAGGGGGGAGGGTGTGGGAGGGGGGTATCCCCCCTCCCACAGTAGGGAGATTTTTCATTTTTAGGGTTGCTAGCTTGCGATTTTAAGCATACTTGCATGCTCTATTTTTTCTCTTTTTTGCCCAAATAAATGTTTACTTGGAAGCGAGCGAAGCGAGCGAGGGGGGAGGGTGTGGGAGGGGGGTATCCCCCCTCCTACAGTAGCGAGATTTTTCATTTTTAGGGTTGCTAGCTTGCGATTTTAAGCATACTTGCATGCTCTATTTTTTCTCTTTTTTGCCCAAATAAATGTTTACTTGGCAGCCCAAGGGGGGGGGGGGGGGGTTAAACCCGGGGGTTTAAACCCCCTAAACCCCCCCCCCCCCCCCGTAGATCCGCCACTGCCGATGAGAAGGTTCTCGGAGTTGTGTGGGATAATGAGTCAGACATTTTCTCATACAAAGTGAAGCTACAGGAAGATGCAATCCACGCCAACAAAATGTCAAAAAGAAGCATCCTGAGTCAAGTAGCTCGCATATTTGACCCGATCGGATATGCGGCTGCCTTTGTAATACGAGCCAAGATTGGACTGCAAAAACTGTGGGAAGAAGGTGTAAATTGGGATGCTGAGTTATCAGATGAAAGTCAGGCTGAATGGAAGAAGCTGTTTCAAGAGATGAAGAAACTGAGAGATGTCAAATTTGAAAGATGCCTGACACCAAGAAATGCAACTGGTAAACCGACTCTGTGCATCTTTTGTGATGCTTCTATGAATGCCTTCGGCGCATGTGCCTATCTACGATGGGAAACGGATGACGGAAAGTACGAAGTGCGGTTTGTAACAGCGAAATCCCGAGTGGCCCCTCTGAAGCAGCTAACAGTTCCAAGACTCGAATTGCAAGCAGCAGTCCTGGCCAGCAGACTGTATAGAGCCATCACAGCTGAAATGACGATGCAACTGAATGAGGTGATATTCATGACAGACAGTACCATCGCATTGTCGTGGATAAGGAACAGAGCTCGAAAGTTCAAGACGTTTGTTTCTACCAGAGTCGGGGAAATTCACAGTACTACAGATCCTAGCCAGTGGCGACATATTCCTGGAGAGGTAAACGTTGCCGATGATCTAACTAGAGGGTTGAAGGCTGATCAGTTGAATGGTAGATGGCAACATGGACCTGATTTCCTTCGACGACCAAATTCAGAATGGCCAGAAGAAGTCAAAGTGACTGAGAAACAACCTGATGTTGAAAAGGAAAAACGGAGAGAACAGTTTGTCTTAACTGTGACAGAAGTAGGAGAAGATGTAATTGACTGCAAGAGGTTTTCTAAATGGAGAAAACTGGTAAGAGTGACATCTTATGTGCTGAAATTCGTGAGGAAACTGAAATCAAAGTGCAAAACTGAGAAGAATCAGACTGACACAGACACCGAAGACACTTTGACACCAGATGACGTACAGAAAGGAGAAACCTATCTGATGAGAATTGCCCAGGTGTCTCTGAAATCCAGAGTTGAAAAGGGAGAACTGTGCGAAAACCAGGGTGTTAAAATTCTTACACCAGTGGAGAATTAAATAAAAATGACACCCTTGGTGTTGATTAATTGAGGCATATTATCACCGTGGTGTTCATTTAACACCATTCATATTTAAAATGTGAAATGACCATTGTTTGGTGTTAATCTATCTGGTGCTGTTTTGTTCATGGTGTTGATAATGTCGTCACGTGGTTGTGTTTAAAGGTGGTGATTGGTGAGAAGTAAATCGCGATGTGTAATAATTCGTTCGACAGTCGATTTATATTTATAACGTGTGTGCGCTGCTGCCATGTGCTGACGTGATTGAAGCGGAGAAGGCCTATCACTGCTCAGGATCGTCATTTTTCTCCCTTAATTTCCCTTCAAGAATGATTGTTCGAGTTTTATCGGCCGACAGGCAGATACGCAAAATACTTCCCTTCAAGGACAAAGAATCATTTCTGGAAAATGGTGAGTCAGATTGGTGGTAATTACACCTAAAATACTAGGCTGCGGTAACAATTGAATGAAAGTTTGATACGTGATAGAAGTTACTGCTGCGTATGCTGCATTGCTGTAGACCGAATGCTGCCTTCAGTCTCTGTTTCGTCGGTTGTTCCGCTGGACTACGTCTAGTAGTAGTAGGGTCTAGTACATGTATGTGCCCTAGCCCGGTTTTCAAGGTATTACCTGATTACAAGACAGTAGACGTTACAGGCCTCCTAGAGTAGAGGTCCTTGAAAATTGTACTAGACTAGGTGATGATTTAAGGGGGTAGGCCTATCTCACTGGGCTTGAAACTAGTTCGCGACTCGTTTGCAACTGTAGATTTTGCTAGTTGCGGAGACATCCCCATGACGTCCCCGAGATGTTTCCTGAAAATTACGGAGTCTCCGAGTACTTGCAAGAAATTTAAACGTGTTCGATTTGGGGGAGACTGTTTGGGGACTGCTTCCAGTCTCCGAGTGGTTTCGGAGACGTCACGAAGACGACTCCGAGACGTCTCCGCGATGTCTCTATCAGTTGCGGAGATTATTTTGTTTCTGAGATGTCGCGGAGATGTCTCCGAAACCACTCGGAGACTGGAAGCAGTCTCCAAACAGTCTCCAATCATCGACTTCTGCGACTTCTTAGCAAATTGATTGACGCCTAACCTGGCTGGAGACGTCTCTGATTAGTCCCCTGGTAGTTGCACCTTAGTGAGAGCGCAAACCATTTTTTGTTGCGGAGGCGTCACGGAGATTTATTTGCAACACAAAATGGAGAAGTCGCGGCGACGTCTTCTTGGTGAGATACGGCCTTAACTTGTATTTGAAAAAATCAGGTCATTGCAATGTAAACACAGCCATTGTCAATCTGCACCTGTTGGACAAGACGTAATAGGGGAGCTTGTCATGTATTTGTGGTATGTGCCTGCCAGGCAGAAATGTACTATTCATGTGTTAATTACAAAGATACCAAGCAGGCTTCTCTATTATGCCTTTCCAGAAGGTCAGTGGGTGTGTTTATATAATCCTGACAATATTTTTTGGCTTCTTTTGAGAAAGCAATACATTTTTCACAATTTAGTAACTTAAATGAAATGACCAACTGGCAAATTTATTCAAAATCAACAAAAAATGCATTATTATGTATTACAAAACATTAATTTGACAATTCATTCTCCTATTTTTCTTTAAGGTTCTATCAGAAATTACATAAATTAACAGCCATTCCACTGATCTACACTTCCGGTGGAGACATATATTATTACGCATCATGCAATTACTAATTCACTTGTTCTGATTTGTGGTAAATAATCTTAAAGATCATTACATAAGAAGAAAATATTTTAAAAACTCACTAAAACGAAAATCCTACTGAGTTTTCCGAACACCTCTCAATTTGGCCACCGGATTCGGAAGGGTTTAGCCTCTTAAGCTGTGCACTCGATTTATCATGCAAAGAAATTTTCCTGTGCTTCAATTTCTAAAATATGTAGGAAAATATTAAATTAAAGGGAGTATAACTCCAAACCTGCCAATAGTTGCAATTTTTCTTTGCATTTTGTGATTTATTGCACCCTCTGTAGAAAATCCGGATAAGAATCGTTCATCACACTAACAGTCACAGCTTGATTCAAAAGTGCGCATTTTGCCATTGAAATTGATGTGCAGTGAGTTATAACTTAAAAAGTCTAAACCTACTAGCTTTTAAGACACTGTGTAGTTTTATGCCCCATTCCATACATCATGCATCTACATGTAGGGTAAGCCAGGGTAAGCATGTATTACTGTAAGCATAGTTCTAGTGAAAATGAATTGATGCCTGTAACATTATATAATTTTCCATGTTTTTTCCCCTATAACAGTGAGAAAAAAGTTCTCAATCGCCGTAGATGAGGATTTTATTCTCGTCGATGAAAGTGATGGCGCAGCCATTGATGAAGATGTCCTTGATGAAATCTTGAGTTGTACGCCAACAATCAATTTGATGATTTTGAAGGGGAGAGAAGACTGGAGTAAGTGTTGAAAATATAGAAATGAATAAATAAATGAACTCCCAGTTTCCTTCAAAGTTCCTGTACAGTAAGCAAATTTTAAAGGGACCACAGAGTTTAAGGAGTGGTCAAAAGAAAATTTGTAAACTTAATTTCTTTTTTTTTTTTTTTTTTTTTTTTTTTTTTTTTTTTTTTTTTTTTTTTTTTTTTTTTGTCAGTTACTATGCACAGTGCAACAGGGGGCTGGGGGGGGGGGGGTAGGGGGCAACTGCCCCCTATGACTTTTGGAAGTGACTTTTAGTAGTGAGAAATAAAAAGAAAAAAAGGAGAATAGAGGAAGAGAATGGAGTATCAAAAAGAGTATTCCGGGTAGTTGAACTCTATAAGCCCCTGTTATTTAATTGAGAAAAAAAATGATGTCACCTTCAGGTCATGTCCCCCCCCCCCCCCCCTCCCCAGTATCAGAAAGACGATGTCCCTGTGTGACTGTATTGTCTGCAGAATGGATCATTTTGTTTTTCGTGATTCCAAACACAACATGTACAATGTTCATGTACAGCAATTAGAGTCCTTTATAATCAGACTTTCTCATGAGAAGACTTAATTCACTGAAGAGGGGATCTTTCAAATCTATGAGATACATTTAGATCAGTCTTGGAGTAAATTTCAAAACAGATAAGGTATGTTTTTCATCCAGTGTCTTGTATTATTCAAAGTCTAAAATGTGAATTGTAATTTCCCAAATGATAGAATACTTCTTTGAGGCTAAATAATTAAAGGCTATATTATGGGTTTTTTTCATCGTTAAAGGTTCTGATGTTTCCAGTGACGTGGCAAGCCTTTGCAGCTTTGACACTGTGAAAGTGGCAACTTCAAGTTCAGACACTAGCAGCTATGCTGATGAGGATTTCTGTGAAGATATCAATGCCAAAACACCCAAGCTCCAGAAGACTTCAGGCAGAAAATGCACAGCTGAAGATATTTCAAGCAATGTAAGAAATCAAATCAGGCCTTTGGGAATGAACTCAAGGGCGAAAGGGGGGGGGGGGGGGTAAAACATTTTTTTCAATAAATTTACTTTTTGATGATCCTAATTAACATTCACCTTTTCAGTATTACTTTTCTAATTCAGGGGTTAAACCTATCAAAATAGGTTAGACTGTACACTGATTAGTATCTGTGTAAATAATGCCTCAAGTCAACTTGTTACAGTGCAATTTGGAATAGTCAAATCATTAGAAAATCAGTCTACTTTAGTCTAAAAGTTTTTGCAAATTACAATGCCCAGTTCTTTTCAAATATTAACATAACAATTACATAAAGCAGGAGAATGTATACAATTTTTTTTAGCTGTTGGCAAGAGTTCCATAATCTCTCTCTCTCTCTCTCTGTATATCAAAAACAAGCTGTAAATTCCTTTGATTTTTCAAAATTTGAATGCAGTAGTGAAGTTACTGAAGTTAGAATTTAGAATTTATGTCATGAACAGTCCTGCTAATTCACCCTACATATTGAGGCCATCATATTATTTGGAACAACAGCATCTTTTTTTTTTTTTTTTTTTTTTTTTTTACCATTTTTTTTTTTTTTTTTTTTTTTTTGGGGGGGGGTCATTTCTTTAAAAAAAAATTTGTTTGTAGTTTATGTTAATTCAGGAATGTCCCCATTTATGTATCTACCAAATTTTAACCAAATCATCAAATGGTACTCCTTGGAGCCCCCAATCCAAGCCTGTGGGCCCAAACTAAATAATTTTACAGACATTGTCTTCTAGATAAAGAAATCATTTAGCTCAGTCACTTTGGGTGTAAGGCCCAAGGTGACCCAGTTTGGCTCTAGGTAGGAAGAGGATGACAGGTTGGGGAACACTTGTATTTTCACATTTTCTGTCAAAAATATTATCAAATTTATACAAAGCTATCATGATCCTCAGGGTTATTAAGAGTTTTAAATCGAGAGTACCTCAAGTTGTTCACCCCTGAAATCATCATTTTTTTTTATTTTATTTTATTTTTTTTTTTTTTTTTTTTTTTACAAATGTGAAGGGTACCACTAAATTTTACCCTGCCCTTGTTTAAGCCTTGAACTAATTATCACCACCCATAATTTCTATTATTCAAATATCATGTCTCCATTGGGGGAAGAAGTCTTGATTTGTCTGCCTACACTTGTTCTAGCTATCTTAGCACAAACTCGAGTTTGTGAGAGAGCACACGTATGTGCGATATTGGGCTTGCTATTCAGAGATAAATTGAGAATTTAATATGAGTGTAATTACCAAGTGAATTGCGTGTTTAAAGAGTACACTCACTAAATTATCTGCATGAATATAGATTTAACAGGAGATAGTAACACATTTGAAATTCTAAAACCATATTAACAATTTTACTTGCAGTTCATTCGGGAAATACTAGAGACTCGTGCTGAAGCAATATTGCTTGAAGCTGAGAGCAATCGTGGAGTCCTAACAGATGCCACCAGGAGGCAGTTGGTTTGTGTTCTTGTATCTCACATGCAAGAAAATCATGGGTATGTACCTTTCTTCTCCTCTTCCGGAGATTGCAAAATTCAGGCATTTGATTTTAACTTCAAATAAATCGTTTTACCAATATTATGCTCAATACTTCTTGATTACAAAAAGCTCTCACTGCGACATTTCATGATTTTTATATTTAGAATCTTATGCATCCTGTGAGACTTCAGTTTTTGACACCCAGGCTTGTGTTGCAAGTTATGCATAATTTTATACTTGTTGGTCAAACAAAAAATTGTTAAAAACATGTTTTCATGTACATTAATTAAAAAAAAAACATGAATTTCAATGCAAGTGGTTTTTTTTAGCCAAATTTTTATTAAAAAATGATTATTTTTGCTTTTTTACTGAACTAGAATTGATTTAGTTTATGTTTTTTTTAGGAATGTAATAGTGTCACAAATTTGTTTGAAAAAAGAGATAAATAAATAGATCTAACAACTACAGAACTAGATAAGAAATCAAGAGCAAAGTAATGCATAAGAAATGAATATTGATATCATAAATTTTGTTGGTACATTAGCAAAGAAACTTACAGGGAGTCTGATTTAGGAATAACTTAGGATAATGAAATGACCGACGTCTAAAACCTATTAAATATTGTATGACACAATTCAGGTGCCATATGCATGCTTGATAATTTTCATCGCCATCCCATGATTGATGACTGAGATCATTGGGAGGGGGGGGGGGGGGGGGGGCTTCTCAAGTCGCTCACCCATCCCAGTTAGCTAGGTTACAGGTGCTCAAAAACATGGTATCAGTATGCTTAACTCTTAATTGATGTTAGTGGGGCTGTATCTGTAGGGCACTGTCTTATAAATAGATTGTCAATATCAAGTTGTTTCACATTCATATTAATATCATCTACTATGACAATGTACTCTGACCATAGCCAATCAGCATCAAGGTTTCAATAGGAATTGTGATATTAATATCAGATGACTTGATATTGATATCGTCTCTTTATAAGATGAGCCCAGATGTTTATTCCTCTGCACCGTAGTTGGAATCTCAAAGTCACACAGCTCTATATAGTTCGTCCTTTGAGTGGGAAATAAAAATGTATGCATCATTACTTCCATATTATGCAACTGTCTGCAAACAATTCATGTTCAGATATTGGAAATATGGAGTCAGGCCCGTATTCTCATAATGATTAAACTAAACCCACATGAATTATTCTAAATTCAATCTGCATTTAGTTTAAAGAACTGAGTTTTATTTGCTCCTATATTAGTCTCATATTAGCATGATTTGTCAAGTCAAGATCATAGTAGTAAAAAATGAAGTAGATTCTGGTTTTCTGCTATGAATACCAAATCTTGCAGGTATTTATCTCAATTTTAGGTTTGGTTTTAGTAGTCATTTCTTAAGCAAACAAACCTTTGCAAAATCATCACTAAGCTACTATTCCTGGTTCCAATTAGTCTTGATTTTTGCACTGAGTTAGTATTATAGCCCAGGATTACTTTTAAGGGAATATAACAAAGTTGTTAACCTCTGATCTCTTATTATAGCTTGCATTGTAAGCCTTCTTGATGCTGGAGCCTGGGGTGCAGTGATTGATTCAGAATGCAATTACTAGCAATTCAAGTACCAATTTGTACGTCACTGATGCTCTCATTTTTATCAATTTCTTGTTTCTTCCTACTTTCACAGGCAATACCCGAAGTCGCATGTAAAGATCAGATATGCCAAAGGAATAGTGAACATGTTCCCATCGTTGAAAGATCCTTTCACACAAAGTGGTCACGTGAGTGTTTCTATTTTTTTCCTTCAAATATGGCCATGCGTTTTGAACTCGCCCCATTTGTGTTACACCACCTACATCTCAAAATCGCACACCTATCAGGATTTAATTGGCCATAACTTGAAAAATATCAAGGCTAACCCTACAAAAGTATATATTTTCTGAAAGGAGATTTCCAGAGGATTCCAAAATGGCATTAAAAATGAGGTAGGGCGAGGTGGTATCTTAAGAGTCAAAATAAGCAAAGTTTGAGGACCCAAAAATGCTTCATTTTGAACATCTGTATTTCTTCCCCCTTTCGTCTGATACTTAATTTTTCACCATATTTGAATTGCTTATGAAATTTCCTGTTATACCATATTTGAATTGCTTATGAAATTTCCTGTTATAGAGGATATATAATTATACGGGGTTTTGTTCTTTTGTAATGGTGATAATCATATGCAAATATATGCTAATTTTGACATGCAAAACTGACAATTTTCAGAAAAAGCATGCAAAAATTGTTACCTATTAGTGCAAATGCAAATTCTAAAGGTCATTATATGATGGGAGAGATCATTATCAGTAAAATGATACCAAAACCATATGTCTAGCCCTTTGTATACCAAAGTTACTCACATCTAAGGTAAGGAACTGCCACTCCCATTGAGCCCTGTGTATTAATGTGGTTGAAGGTGACATTTCTGTCTAATAATTAAAAATAATAATTGCTCATAAATAAAAATGAGGATTTAAGATATGTACAATAAAGCATACATCATTCCCTGCAATATGAGACCAAAATCAAGTGTCTTGCCTCTGAACGTTTTTGAGTTTGAAATGCATTACTCCCATATACTTAGTGTGTACCGCTCCCCCCCCCCCCCCTCAACCACCCTCACCATCCTTTATTCTACCGCACCTAGCATCATTGTTTCACGTGCTAATGAGCTCATGTGTACAGGAATGATAGATCTATTAATTACCTTTGAAGTGAGACCAAATTCAAGACAATACACCTCTTATTAGCCAAGATATTAATCATTTTATCAAGTGAAATGTGAAAAAGTGTAACAAAACCACCTTTTTATGGGGCGAGTTCAAGAAGCATAGCCATATGTGCTTTAATTGAAGCTGTAACCAGGAATTTAAATGCAGTTGAGTTTCATGGCATGCTAAGCTTGAAGAACATGGTTGTTAAAATAAACGAATTTGGGAAATGAAGAATAATTTAAGAAAACTAAAAAATTTAAGTTTGAAAGGAGAATGAAACCCTTGGAACAAGTTGGCTTGTATTTCTCCTAAGGATACCTACATGTAGCTCAATTGTTTTCAGATTTCTGCTTTTTGTCCTCGCCGAACGAAGTTCGCGAGGGGACTATGAAACGGGCTCCGTTCGTGTGTGCGTGCGTCCGTGTGTCCGTCCGTCCGTGTGTGCTCAAATGTTAGAAAATGCTACTTCTCCGTCATTTCTTGGCCAATTTTGATTCTGATTGTTTTATCTGATAAGGCATGGTGAGGGCTTCCAAACTTTTACACAGAATCGTGAAATTCATTAATTATGCAAATTTATGCAAATTTATTCAAAATTGAAAAATGTTACTTCTCCTCCATTTCACATCGGATTTTGATTCCGATTGCTTTATCTGATAGGGCTGGGTGGGGGCTTCCAAACCTCTACACAGAATTTTGAAATTCATGGATTATGCAAATTTATGCTCATTAATGTAATTAATTTATTCAAAATTGACGAAAAATGCTATTTCTTCGTCATTTCTTGGCTGATTTTGATTCTGATTGTTTTTTCTGATAGGGCTTGGTGAGGGCTTCCAAACTTCTACACAGAATCGTAAAATTCATTAATTATGCAAATTTATGCAAATGTATTCAAAATCAACAAAAAATGCATTATAATCACAAAACATTAATTTCATAATTCATTTCTCTTATTTTTCTTTAAGGTTCTATCAGAAATTGCATAAATTAACAGCAATTTCCACAAATCTACACTTCCGGCGGGGACATATATTACGCCTAATTACTAATTCACTTGTCATTATACTGAATCCCACGTTCATAGATACACATTTTTCTTTTTAAATCGAGTATCAGTATGTAGCAGAAACATGTTTCATCTAATCTTTATGCTGATGAAATATTTCATTGCGTACCAAAGTGTTACGTTATTTGCTTTTCATTGTTTATATCTTAGGGCAGCCTGATGAAAAACTTCCACATCCAAAATTTGGCTGTGAATGTTTTTCATCATGCTTCTCTGAGATATGAAATTTAAAAAAAAAAATGAAATGCAAAATGATATTTGTGACGTCATCAATTCGGTGATCTTTAAGAAAATGTGAAATAACAAAAAAAGTGATGCAGCACAATTTTATTGAGTGTTAATTGTAACAAGTAAAAAGAATGGCAGACTGGGAAGGGGCTGTAGGCCTAAAGCTCCTCATGTTTTGGTATAATCTAGGAGCAATTCTTTATCCTGATGCAGGCTAGTGATGCTTTCTAGTGTCTGCTGCTTTAGGCTCATATTGTAAATCTGGTGTTCAAACTTCTCTTTAATTAGGAGGCTTTCTACGATGCTCGGTCAAATACTGGATTTTTGGCAGCAAGGCTAAAGAATGTTAATAGGATCAAATCCAGCCAGAAGGAAAAAAGGCTGCTGTCCCCTCAAGATGAACAAGGAGGAGGTCCTAAGAAAGTACGCAGCGTGGATTCCCCAGGGACAAGTTTTGAGGAAGATGTGAACTGGCTGAAACATGCGCCAGCAACTCTTCTCCAAGATGGGAGTACAGTGGTCCTTGAAAAAATGAAGAAAACTTTCGCTCTGCGCCAACATATGGTTAAAGAACACAGAACAGCGGGTTCTATCATAAAGGAGTTCCCATGTTTTGAAACTGTGGGAGGCCTGGTAAGTATTTGGAACTTTGTTTTCTGAACTAGGACCCATTCCAGAAAGAGTTGCATTTAAACCCAACTTAGAAAATCAAATGTAAGTCTTGAATACATGCCTCTGATTGCTTCAGAATAAAGCTGCGTTTGATTTTTTGAGTTACGTTTGATGGCATCTCTTTTGGCAACCCCTGGAGCACTGATCGATGCAAACCCAAACAAATATTGGTAAATTGATTGTTTGGGAAAATTAAGTGGGGGGGGGGGGGGGGGGGTGGGGTGGTATTCATCCGAATGATGGTTAACTTTAAATGAATGTATCTACCAAATAAGATATAATAATAATAATAATAATAATATTGGATATTTATATAGCGCTCATATCCACCATGACTGGTGCTCAAGGCGCTCCAATATTACCCCGGCTCTAGCTAGGCTACCGTGTTCGGCGCTCACAGCATTCAAGGAATTCATTCCTGCCGGTACCCATTTGTAATGTTAACAGTGACATATTCAACCTTTTGCAGTTGCATCGAGGTGGAAGAATCAAGTTTTGTGAAAATAAGTGGGGGACATGTGTGCCAATTTTCATTTCATTTACTACAGAGATTTCAAGGGGGCCCTGGCATATCATCAAAATATTACAGCCCGACCTTGTTACAACGTAGGATTAAGCCAGACCCCTAATTTACTATAATGGCTACATGTTCATGATGAATGTATTTCAGGTTACTAACAGCCCTAAAAAGACTCCTGGCATGCAAATTTGTTCATGTTGAAGATTGTACGTCATGTTTCCATTAAGTGTGTTTTTTGTGGACTATTCCCTTTTTGTCTCGCCCACCGGAGATGAAGGTGAGACTTGAGGGATCAAAATGACGTCCGTCCATCACAATTTTTACGGTTTTCATGCAAGAGTGTCTTTTGACACATAGCAACTGTTAGTCCAATAGCAACCAAACTTGGTTGATAGATGCTCGAGGGGTAGCATCATGTTGTGATGCTGTCAAAGGTCACATCGAGAGGTAAAAGGTTATTCGAGTTAATATGTTAAAAGCTAACCTTCAAGATTTATGATGCAAAACTCTGCATATGTTGCTGCAATGGCAAAAAAAAACTTTGTAGATGCACTTGGAAGATGTCTTCATCTTGAAATGGTGCCTTCGGAGATGGGCGAGACACAACATTGCTATTCCTTGTCTTCTTTCTTTCATTCTTCTTGTCTGTTTTGTGTATTGTTATTTTGTATTTTTATCTTGTTATTATTATTATTTATTTATTTTTTGCTTTCCGTGAAACTGCAGATTGAGGGAGATTTCCAGCAGCTTTTCCCTGAAAACCATGCACAATTCCTTCAAAAATGGCCAGAGATTCAGCCCAAGGTTGTTTCCTGTGCAAGACAGCTGAAGGGGAACCTGACAGCTATGGAACTACTCACATCACATGACAGTGATGACATGAACAAAGAAGGTAATCTGAATTTGTACCATTAATTCCTTTTGTGCATTTTACTGATAAATTAGGTTGGTGTTAAGCAACATGCAATGTTACATAATTTTGTAGTATTTGCTATAAAGGCAAAATAATCAAACCTACTTGACAAATTTAAATCAATTCCGGACTCGTTTTCTTTTTCTTGTTCGTTTATGTGTTTCCAGTCACTTTTTATTTGACTTTTATCATTCATTCACCATTCATGATGAACAATTTTGAAGACTCATCTTCTTCGAAATGCATCTGGATTAGACCAAACTTGGTAAAAACCATCCTTAGGGGTAGGCAATTATATTTTCCTTTTATAGTACACCATGCATTAATTGCCACCCCATCAAAGGGTCCATGAGTGAACTTAGTTTAACTGAGTCAGTAGGATTGAAGGGCCACACATAATACACCTGCACCCAGGGCTCAGTGGCATGTCACCATACTGAAAACAGTTTCCAAATCCCTCGTCCTAGTTCGGGTTTGATTTGACATACACCAAATGTTGCATAGACAATGCGGTGGGGTTATGTATGGTACATCACCTAAGGAGGCCCATGACCAAGAGCATCAAACTGTTGTACATTTTAAATTCATTGTCTCCTTGATTCAGAAGTAGTATATTGGCCAGTTATATTCCGAGAAGATATTCTCTCCTAAATGTGTATGAGGAATATTGTTCATGTACTTTTATAATGTATTACTGGAGTCACAACCCATATTGAAAAAAAAAAAAAACACTCCCGGGGGGTGTTTCATAAAGCTGTTCGTAAAGTTACGAACGACTTTACGAACGACTGGAACATGTTCTTGGGTGCTATACTAATCAGATTCTTAATCACTTAGCACAAGAACTGATCACCAGTCGTGGGTAAAGTCGTTCGTAACTTACTTACAGCTTTATGAAACACCCCCCTGGTTCATTAGTCTTTAATATAGCAAATTTATTGACTTTTGAGGAATACATCAGTATACATACAATGGCTTATTTTATTTTTCAATATGAAATAATGGCATAGATTTTTTTTGATGAAATGATGGTGTCTTATATGAATTGTAAGTTTTAAAGTTTGGAAGATCCCCTGATGCAGTCATGCTTATTGTAGCAGAGATCAAAGACAACCAAAGGCAGCCTACTGGCATCCTTTGACTTAGATTAGTCACTGACCGTAAACACAATTTTTTACACTATACGTCACCAAAATATTTTATATGGCTTGCTGCATGGTGGAGTGCATAGGGAGTAAAATTCAAGCAAAACAACTGGAATGTAATACTGTCCTTGTTTTGTTGGAATTTTACTCCCTATATATGGTCACCATTCGGCATGAAATTTTTCCTGAATTTACAAAAAAATGATGTGAGATTAACAATATTGCTTCAACTGGTGTGGCCTTCTTTCTGCGCCAATATCCCAATAGCTTTGTGATATTTCCTGTTTGTGCAAGTTTTTGCAAGCCATGTAAAATATTTGAGGGACAAGCATTACACAGAATTGTGTTAACGGTCAGTGACTAATCTAAGTCAAAGGATGCCAGTAGGCTGCCTTTGGTTGTCTTTGATCTCTGCTACAATAAGCATGACTGCATCAGGGGATCTTCCAAACTTTAAAACTTACAATTCATATAAGACACCTTCATTTCATCAAAGAGAAAAAAATATAAATATATACAAGCCATTATTTCACACTGAAAAATTAAATAAGCCATTGAACATAGGCGTACTCATAAATTTTTCGTCGAAAAGTCAATTTGCTATATTGTAATACTTATGAATCGGGAATGTATATGAAACATTTCCTTTATGTTTTTGCATACTACATTTCATTCAACATGTTTACAGGTTGGAACCCTAGCACATGTTCCCTGCTGCTGTTGCTGTGTTTGTTACCTCCAACCAACCAGGGGAAATCAGTCAGCTCATCAAAGATGTCTGTTTCATCTGCTGTGCCGCATCTTATTCAGTTTCAGAAGGTATTTTGAACATAGAGAATGAGACCATTCATGAGGAATGGAAATAATGATGGGTTATCGATAGACCTTATGCATTGACATCATAGCGCCACCATCCAAAAGGCTGAAGCCATTGACTTGCGTGTGTTGGTGGTCTGCAGCTTGCACATCTCTAACAACTCTGTTTTTGTGTATTCCTATATCCTCTGAGGGAGGGCGCTATGAGATTATGACTTCACATGCAAAAGGTCTGTAACTCTATTATAATTTATTCTTGAAAGGAAATAAATATGAAATGAACAGAGATAAAAACAAAAATAAACAATATTATAACAATATAAATGGTACAAAAAAGAAGAAGAAATATGACAGGAAAGAAAGAATTAAAAAGGTAAGTGGAGATGAAAGGGGGAGGCAACAGAGAATAAAGTGATGAAAGAAAGGGAGAAAGAAGGGAATAACAGGATCAAAGATGGGAATATCGAAGGAAACTTTGAGAAAAGATTGATACCAGATAGAATTATACATTCAAAGATCAGAAACTAAAAACCAATCTTTCCTTTCTGTTTATTTATTTGACTTGACACAACTTAATGAGAATAAAAATGAATTCTCTCTCCCCCCCCTTTCTGTTTCAAACAAAAAGTGAAGAAACAGGATAATGCAGGAAGAGCAGGAACACTGCTTTCTGCATCCTCTGCATCCTTACTTCCACCACGATGCAAGTTCTGACTTTGGGATGGGAGGAGGGATAAAAGATTACAAATAATCAGTCCAAATTTCCTTGGGTCTTTGCTGTTAGTACCTTAAAAGTGATGGTAGTTATTGTCCAGGGCCTGTATTCTGAAAATTATTTTATCTTCTATCTTATCTTCATTGTGTTAATTGGCATAACAAATTTTAAAGGTGTACTTATGATCGGTTTGAACTGCGCAAATGACCAGCACGCAAGTCAAAAGTGCGCGATGGGAGCCAATGGGGTACGCTATTTCAGATTGCTATGGCAATTAAAATAAGATAAAAGATAAAATAATTTTCAGAATACTGGCCCAGGCCAAAGGAAGTTTGTTTGGGGACTACAAAACTTAACTCAATCCAGGCATCCGGTCTGTGTGTGAGTGTGGACATAATTTTAAATCAACCATTTTACTGATAAGGATACATGGGGCTTCCAAACTTTTTTAGATAGAAATTCATTGATTCTACTAATTCATTCATATTTATCCAAGTCTAGGAAAATTTAAAAATTACTCTGCTCCTTTATTTCTTGGCAGATTGTGATAATGTTAGTATTGCTTGATTAGTACGTACATGGGAAACTTCATTAAAGCTTGACAGTGAAACTTGCACTGTAATCTAGACCTTTCTGGAATTAGAACCATCAAAGACATGGATTGCATAGTCTTGTTTTGTAGTATAATGACATTAATTAATTTTTGTGTTTGAAATTGCTAGAGTGGTGCAAGCCTTCAGGAATTCCTGGATAACAGCCAAGAAACTCAGATGCAACCTTACCTTCTGGTGACTGGGAGCTCAAAGCGACTTCTACAGAACTTCTACATAATCGTTGACCACAAGGTGCTTCCCTGCAATGTCCGTAGTGTGGAAGGGGCCATGGACCAGCTATTTAAGACGCATTATGTGTTTGGGCTGGAATACAGCAAGCCTCTCCATAACTTCTACACATTCCTCCAGACAGCTGTGTATGGGATAGACATTGGCATCTCACGAGAATCCCCAAGAGTAAGGGAAATGAGGTCTAAGTTATGCAAATCGTAGACTATGCATTGCTTCAAGTGTAAAGAAGAGGTTGGAAACAGTGGGAAGTTGATTCAGCACCTAAGACTAGAACATGGGCTGTATGATGGAGCAAAATTAAGATTGATATGTGGACAAGGAGCATGTGTGCGAACGTTTTGTTCTTTTAGTGGCTTTCGCAGACATTTAAAATCGCATGCATCAATAAAAGACCCACAGGAGGAGCCTTTCCAAGCTGAAAATTCTGGTCATCAAGTAGGGCCCCTTGGAAGTGATACAGATAACTCTGATTCCATTGAACAGGTTAACTTTTCAAATAATGATTCTGATATTGATGATCATGGCAGGGTTTTATCAGCAGAGGAGTTGAGGAGAAGTTGTTCAAATTTAGTATCAAAATTTTCTTGTAACAGCGCATATTCTGGTAAAAGTGTTAATGATATTGTTGAGTCAGCAAGCATGATCGTTGGCGATGTAATAAGCAGTGCATCAGCAGCAGTTACCACTTCTTTTTTAAAGCATGGTTTGCCCCTAGATTCTGATGTCCACAAGGAAATTCAATCACATCTACACATGTTGGAAAAGCCTTTTGAACATTTAGATTCAGAATATAAACGTATGAAATATTGTGATAGTCTTGGACAAGTTAAACCTCAAGAAATTAAGTTAGGTGTTCGCTATGATAGTCGTCTGAATAAAGCAACAAGGGAATATGAGCAGATCCCTGTTGATGACACCTTTGTTTACATCCCTATTTTGGAAACCTTAAAAGAACTTCTTCGCAATGAAGAAATATTACATTTTGCTACTCATAATCACATGAGTACTGATAATGTAATGCGTGATTTTTGCGATGGGGCACAATTTCAGAAAAATGCACTTTTCCAGGAAGACCAAAATGCCCTTCAACTTCATTGCTTTTATGATGATTTTGAAACTGTAAACCCAATTGGTTCTAAAACAAAAATTCATAAGTTAGGGGCATTTTATTTTGTCCTGAAAAATCTCCCACCAAAGTATAATTCAAGTCTTACAAATATTCACCTTATTGCCCTGTGGCATACAGAAGATGTCAAGAAGTATGGATTCAGTGCTATATTCAAGCATATTGTAAAGGATATTAACATTCTATCATTAGTGGGTATCACCCTTCCTAATGGAAATGTGAAAAAAGGAACAATAACTCAAATAAGTGCGGACAATCTTGGTGCCAACTCATTATTTGGTTTTGTTGAGAGTTTTTCTGCAACCCATTTCTGTCGGCTGTGTGTAACTAGCAAGCAAGAGGCACAGCACATATTCAAAGAGAGTTCATTGCAGTTACGTACAAAGCAGTCATATGAAGAAAATTTAGAGGAAGCTGACGCTCAGAATAATCAGTCCCATGTGTTTGGAGTAAAGCAAAAAACAGTGTTAAATGATTGTATTTACTTTCATGTCTTGTCTAATTTTTCACTTGATATCATGCATGATATGTTGGAGGGTATTGTTCAATATGAACTGAAGCTTATCCTCGAGTATTTCATCTATGAAAGGCAGCCACCACTTTTTACTGAAGATAACTTGAACCAGAGAGTTGCTAGTCATTGTATTAGTTTTACAGATTGCAAGAATAAACCATCTTATATCAAGTTGGGAACAGTTGGTAATGCTCTAGGACAGAAAGCAATGCAAAGTTGGTGTTTGATAAGAAACCTACCGTTCATTATTGGCCATGACATTGAGGAAGAAGACGCAGTTTGGGAACTGATTCTGAAATTATTAGATTGTATGGACATTATTTTTGCACCTCAGTTAACGGAAGGTCTAATAGCCCAGTTACGTGTTCTCATAGATGATCACCACAGGCATTTTCAAACAATTTTTCCACACAAACGACTTTTGCCAAAGCATCATTTTATGGTACACTACCCAACTTGTCTAACAGAAGTAGGACCACTAATACATGTGTGGTGTATGAGATACGAAGCAAAACATGACTATTTTGGCCGTGTTGCAGATTCTGTTCGTAATTACAAAAATATATGTAAGTCTCTTGCCAAAAAACATCAAACAGCACAAACATTCCATTTGCAATCCAACCAGCCCCTTGAATCACTTGATGTTGGACCTGGTAGTTCCATGCTTTTGTCAGACTTAGATGACATTCTTGGGCTGATATTGAAAGAGAAACTCCATGTAGATGAGCTCAACACTGAAGTGTTTGATGTTAGATGGGTTAAAGTATGTGGGACACATTATCAGCAATCCCTGTTGGTCTGTCATGATGTCAATGAGCTACCTTTGTTTGGCCAGATTCAACACATTATTGTGTATAATAACAATGTTTTTTTTGTACTTCAGCTGTGGAATACTTTGTATTACACATCACATTATCATGCATATTCTGTTGAAATAAGCTGTCCACCAAATTATATTGTCAGTAATCAAAAGGAACTTGTTGATTTCAAACCGCTTGACATAATGACAAGCTTGTCAAAGACAGACAACAGAAAGTATGTGGCACCAAGATATGTTCTATTCAAGTAATTCGATTTTCAATTTTTACTTGCTCTTGTGTGCAAGATGAAAGGTATACTTGGATTGTGAAGCCAGATTTCTTCTGAATGAACATTCAACATGCAGGGATTCTGCACAGACAAAGTCAGTTTCATTTTGACAAAAAATGGGGAATTTAAGTGTATTATTTTTCAGGGGAAGGACTTATGATGGCTGTGCATGAAAGCCAACAATTTGGGAATGCCCAGCTTGATGATTTTCCTTTCTTGTCTGGAAAACAATGCATTTTAGAATTCTACAAGGTTCTTGGAAAGTGTTTATTTTTCTTTCCTGGGGTCTGTTGCATAAAGACTTACCATTATGGAAACTTTGCTATTATTTAACCATCATGGTAACAGGGCTTAGCAACAATCAAAGTAGAGCTTTCCATGGTACTAACCATATTGGCAAACTACCATGATAGTAAATCTTTATCCAGCGAGCCCCAATTAATGATAGTGTAAATGGTTTTGGGAATTAATTAAAGTGTATTATTTGTCAGGGGAAGGATTTCGAATGGCTATGCGCAAAAGCTAACAATTTGGAAATGCCCACTTTGATGATTTTACTTTCTTTTCTGGAAAAAAAATACATTTGAGAATTCTATGAGGTTCTTGAAAAATTTTTTTTTTTTGGTTGCATAAAAAGTTACCATTGTAGTAACTTTGCGATGTAACCACTATGAAAACGGGGCTCAGCAGCCAATCAAAATAGAGGTTTACTTCAAATTAACCATGAAAGTATTATGCAACAGGCCCCTGTTCATGATGTTATGAACAGATACATGATATGTTCAAGTTTTTGAAAGTCATATATACATAAGATATGTTTAATAACAACTAATAAGTTTAACAATCAAGTGTGGATTGTCTTGCAAGTATTTCTTTGTTTTATTTTATGTAGTAGCACAAGGCTTGCTATCGTAGGCATAAATTAAACATGCATGGATGAGAATAACTGTTTTTGAAAGAATAGTGTTTGCATGCCATGGACAACATGCTAATAGATGTGAAGCATGAAAGTACATGCATATCAAGAATTTAAACAAGTTAGTAGTACGCATATCAAGAATTTAAACAAGTTAGTAGTACAGTATTATAGAACATCTTTTTAAAAAGATTATACTCCCATGACTTCTGTATTTTTCTGCATGTAACTAAATAACATTGTGGTTATTTTCCAGTGAATAGTTTCAGCATATAGTTACAATGTATAATGCGTTGCAAGTTTTATGAACCAGTCTTCTGCATTGTTGTTGATGTTTTTATTTTGTAGGTATTGTTTAAAGTTTGAAAGAAAGTATATGTCAAGAAGAAGCTTTGTTTTCCTTTTTTTTTTTTTTTTTAGCAGTTATTGAGTTGTTTCTTAATAAATATACCGTAAAAATAACATCTAGAAATGAAGCCATATTTATTTCAGTTGATGTGTCTATATATAAGTCACCCAAATTAGAATTGAACTGATTCCAGAAAATGGTGTTAAGCAACACCAGTTGTAATCATCTATAGATCCAAGGAAAGTCTTAGATTTAACACCACTGGTGTTGAAGATAAATAACACCAAACTGAAATTGAATTGTTTTAATTCCAGAAAATGGTGTTAAATAACACCAGTTGGAATCGTCCTATATAGATCCCAAGAAAGTGTTGAATTTAACACCATTGGTGTTGGAAATTAATAACACCAAACTGGAATTGAATTGTTTTAATTCCAGAAAATGGTGTTAAATAACACCAGTTGGAATCGTCCTATATAGATCCCGAGAAAGTGTTAAATTTAACACCATTGGTGTTAGATTTAACACCCCAGTTTTTGCAGTGTACTGAAAACGCTCACTCCGTACACAGATGAAGCAGGCATTATCAGAGTAGGTGGAAGGATCGACAGAGCAGAAATGACCTATGAAAGGAGGCACCCAGTATTGCTTCCTTACAATCACTGGATATCAACTCTGATAACAAGACATGAACATGAAACTGGTCACGATGGTGTAGCGGCAACCACAGCAAAAGTAAGGAGAAAGTACTGGATTCTCGGGGGACACAAACTGGCAAAGAAAGTGAAATTCAGATGTACAACATGCAGAACATTTAATCACAAGGCTGAATTTCAAGAGATGTCAGAGTTACCCAAAGAAAGACTGAATCCAAATTCGCCACCTTTTTACTATACTTCGTGCGACTATTTTGGACCGATTCCAGTGAAGTTTGGGCGTAACAAGACTACCAAGCACTATGGGGTTTTGTTTACATGCTTAAACACGAGAGCGGTGCACTTGGAACTTGCTGTCGACTGTACTACAATGGAGTTTATCCAAGTGCTTAGACGATTTTGTGCAATAAGAGGTCAACCAGCAAAACTGATCAGCGATAATGGTACTCAGTTTGTGGGTGCCGAACGAGAACTGAGAGAAAGGGTGAAAGGCTGGTCTACAGACAAACTTAGAGAATTCTGTGCAGAGAAGGGTACAGAATGGACTTTCGTCACACCTGGTGCACCACATCAAAATGGCTGTGCGGAGTCATTAGTGAAAAGTTGCAAGTATGCGCTTAAGAAAGCCATCGGAGAGCAAATCTTGACACCATTTGAACTCTACACGTGTCTGCTAGAAACTGCCAATCTAGTCAACCAGCGGCCCATAGGCAGGTTACCGACTGAGCCGGATGACGGGAGCTACCTTAGTCCTAATGACATGCTGTTAGGACGTGCATCGAGTGATGTCGCGCAAGGTCCGTTCTGGGAAACCAGAAATCCACGACATCGCGTCGAACTCGTCCAAGGAATCGTCGACTCTTTTTGGAAGCGTTGGACAAGGGATGTTCTTCCATTGCTAGTACCACGGAGGAAGTGGAATGTTGATCGCCGAAATGTTCGGGTGGACGATGTCGTGATGTTGGCTGACGCGAACGCTGTACGTGGGAAGTGGACCATTGCCCGCGTAATCCAGGTGTATCCAGGAGAGGACGGTAAAGTACGGAATGTGAAAGTTAGAACACCTTCTGCTGAATACCGCCGTCCAGTCACGAAAATCGCTGTCATTTATCCAGCAGAAGGTTATGAGGATTAGGTTAATAACTTATGTGGTATTATTTTATTGAATATAATCATGAGGTAAATTCCCTCATTGGGCGGGGGAGGATGTTTCGCGTTGCGAGTAAATTTTATTTGTTATTTAAAGTCACCATAATTGACTTTTGCTCCTTATGACACGAAGCGTTATTAGTCAGTTAGCACTATGGACGCAAGCTGATACGGACGTCTGTGTATCTGGGCCGAGGACTTGTGTGACATTTAAAGTTAGATTATTGTATTCAACAAAACTGAATGCAATCTGACAAATTTGTTATGCAATCAAGTTTCATACCATTCTTTGGTTTTGTTTGCTAGAAAATGATTATGGAAAATACAAGCTGTGTTTTTGGCCCAACAATATTGCCTGTTGGCATTGAATATTTGATTTGATAGAGGTCTAAATCAAACTTTCAGCTGACTTGCTGTATTTATAAACTTGGCAGCTCTGGAGTGTAGGATGTGATGTGGGTAAACAGAATGTGCCCAGTGTATCGTTATGGAATACAAAATTACAACTTGTGGTGTGAAATAGTACCTAGTGTTAGGTGTTAATTTTACACCAAGTTATAAATTGGCAATAGTGCAAGGATGCACAAGTTTTGTTCAGTGGTTATTACTGCATGACAAAATAAGGCAGATTTATCCAAATAGAATTCTGGTAAAATAAGAGAGCGTAATGTAAAGGTGCTCAGGGAATAATTTCCTGTAATTGAGTAGCAATTTGCTATGTGCTTTAAAAGACTATTTCACGGGACAGCTTTTTTGTAACACCCCTTTTACATGGAGGTGTATGGAAATTCATTTAAACTAAAGTAGTTGTCTGTCGACTGGAGTCGATAATCAAACTTGAAGAGGAAAATTATCCCAGCTGTTGCTGGAGTTTATTTAAATTAGAATAAAAGAAAGGCAAATGCTAGACTAGCTGTGTTTTCAAAATTTAATGGAGGTTCTATTGGAGAACAAAGAGAAACATTACTGTTAGATATATGTGTACTTTGTTCACATGTCAAATTGTCAAGAACAAATGAATGTCAGTTCAGGCATGAAAATACATGCAATATGGTCTATAGTTTTAAGAAGTGAATTTACAAAACCAAAAGGGAGCGTCAAGTTTATATGTTTATTTGAACATACGTCAAATTGGGATACATGTATGCAAATTAGGTAAATCATACATGAAATATTTGACATGCAAATATACTAGGCATATGCAAATTGATATGCAAGTTATTGGATATGCTAATTAGCAACATGAATGACAGACATACAGAATATTATTGCATGAGTTTGTTTAGGTCATTTGACATGCTCCTGGACTGACTGAGTGATAAATACGAGTCAAGACGTAAAAGGATTATGTTTATCATTTGGTATAAAAGGATGCAAATTATACAGAATTGTTTGACTAATTAGTAGTGAAAGTTCAATCATGCATATCATTAATTTCAGAGGATGAAATGTTTCTTTGGAAGTAATTGCAAATTTATGACATTATTGAATGCAAAGTCGAATAGAGGTGTAGCGTTTATCTCGTATATAGCAAATTTTACATGCTATTAATGGAACACTTTATGAATATTTAAAGGTATTCAATAAGCGCAGTACACATTTAAAGATGATAACGTTGAATTGAAATTGCCTGTACTAGGTTTTTCATATACTGCATGAATTTTAGCGATTATGTTTATTGAAGAATATGAATGATGTACTTAATCTTTTCTTCGATTCTTTCTGTTTATACCTACAGATCGAATTAAAAATAAGCTTAACGGCTTATAATCTCAATTCAAAGCGGGACAACACCAGTTTCTTTTATACTCCCCTTCGTCAATTATCCAAAACGCTTACTGGGGCTCTGCCTGAAAGGAAAGGAGAAGTAGGAAATGTATATTTTACTTGTTTTAAGATATTTTCATGTCCAAAAGTCACTCATAAATTAGATGAAGACCAAAATGAAAGTTCGAACAAAGCAAAATGACCCAGAATTGGCGAAATAACAACAATTTTAACTCTGAAAACTGGCCCGCCGCGCCGCGATATCGTCTCTTTCTCCCTTTCTGTCTCCCTCTATCACGCTTATCTCTCTCTCTATCACCATGTCAAGGTCGCTTCTCCGGCAGCGGGATTACATTGCACAACGCTTGTGTTTACTATTTAGGCTTACTGCAAAAAATAGCGCGCTATTTGGCGAATTAGCCCGCTAATTCGCAGGTGAAGACGCACTCGGGTTTTGACTCGGGTTAATTTATTCATGACACCAATTCTAGAAATGTTATTTTCCTTATGTATTTCTTGATTTTCTTCACTCTTTCTATCTTTTCCTTATATATTTCTGTTTTTCCTTCTCTCTTTTTTCCTTATATATTTCTTTGTTTTCCCCGTTATTTATTCTTCTGTCTAGTCTTATGTATTTCTTTGTTCTTCTTTCAATCCTCTTCTTTTTATATTTCCTTATGTATTTATTTGTATTTCTTTCTATTTTATCTTTTTTTCCTTATGTATTTCTTTGTTTTCCCCATTCTTTATTCTTCATTCTTCTTTCAGTTCTTATGTATTTATTTGTTCTTCTTTTTATCCTCTTCCCTTTATGTTTCTTTATGTATTTCTTTGTTTTCCTTCTATCTTTTTATCCTTTCCTTTTGTATTTCTTTGTTTTTCTTTCTATTTTATCTTTTTCCTTATGTATTTCTTTGTTTCTTATGTATTACTTTTTTTTCCTTCTCTCTTTTTTCTCCTTATATAATTCTTTCTTTTCCCATTATTTTTTTTATTCTCATGTATTTCTTTATTCCTCTTTCTATCCACTTCTCTTCATATTTCCTTATATATTTCTTTGTTTTTCTTTCTATTTTATCTTTTTCCTTATGTATTTCTTTGTTTCTTATGTATTACTTTGTTTTTTCCTTCTCTTTTTATCCTTATATATTTCTTTGTTTCCCCATTATCTATTCTTCTTTCTATTCTTATGTATTTCTTTGTTTTTCATTCTCTCTTTTCATCTTTTCCTTATGTATTTTTTTTTGCTCTTTCTTTTCATACATCCTATGTATTAAAAAAAAAATCCATCTTCGAAGTGCGCATGCTCTGTAGCTCGAGTTTATTCCAAGAATGAGCGGGAATCGCTCGACTCGGGCTGATGGAGACGGGGTTTTTCAAACTCGGGCTTTTTCCTCGAGAAGCACTGATCGGCCTAGAATCTCGAGCTTGAGCAAACTCGGGCTGATGGAGACGCACCTATATACATTCTAAAGATGATTTTGGACGTGAGTTATATTATTTAGAACTAAATAATGTTAGAAACTGTATTTATAGACTTTGTTTGTCTCTATGTTCTCTGTATAGTTAACTGATGAAATTCTTCTCTTTTTAGCCGGACTCTGTCTCGGCGTCGTTGCACTCTGCTCTGAGCGGTACCAGCATGCACTGCAGCCTTGGCTGCTTGAAATAACTACGGGGGAAGAAACCTGCAGTAAAAGCTGTTTATTTCGAGATTTTAAGGTTAACTTTGGACGTGAGTGACGTTGTTGAGAACAAAAAATGTTTGAGTATAGTATTTGTGGGCTCTGTTTTTCCCTATTCAATCTGTATTTAGTTAAAAACTGATTACATTCTTCTTTACAATGCTGGTAATCTGTCACGGCAGCGCCCACAGTCTGAGGCTGAGCTGAAGTAAGGCTTGTGTTGGAGAATCTGTCACAAGGTTCACACGTTGTTGTAATAACTATTGACTTCTTGTTTATTCTTGGTAGTAATATGGTCATTCTTTTTGAATAAAAAACAAATCCAAGAATTCCCAAAGAAAGAAAGTAGACATATCATAACAGCTTGGCTGGTTGAACTCCCAGTGAATTAAGACGTCTAGATTGAAAATACCTTACTGAGCACTGCTATTTCAAGATTGAAAATAGTATACTTACCATTTTTTTAATACTACAGTTAACATTTGACGATGAATTCATCCTACCGTATGTCAGGTTAGCAGTATTTTTTTTTTGGGGGGGAGGGTCTTTTTACTCAAAAATTCTCTGTCAAGGCAAAAAAAAAAAAAAAAGGTTATCAGTATTTTCTTTTCTTTTTCTTTTTTTTTTTTTTTTGGGGGGGGGGGTCTTTTACTCAAAAATTATCTGACAAGCAAAAAAAAAGAAGGGTTATCAGGATTTCTAAAGGGGCTGTTTTAACTTCAAATTACACCAAACAGGGGGGGGGGTGTTTAAACACCCAAAACACCCCCTTGGTAAGCGCATGTTCAGAGTAGATTCTACATTACTTGAATTTTAAAACCCGCATTGACGTAAATGCCTCACTTGGTTTCTTATTTCAAGATAGGAAACAGCTTAGGCCGAATAAACCTGTACTATGACTCGATCATTTTTTATTCGATGGTAAATTCATCTTATTTGAGTATATTCTACATATATTGTTTCTTTAATAAAAAAATCGTTCCATGAATATTATCCGTTTGAGGGGCAAACATTATGCTAGGAGCGTTATTCCATTGAAGTCATGGGCGTAGATATAGCGGGCAAGGGGGGGGGGGTATGTGAATGCATCATTCACTTTTTTTTTTTTTTTTTTCCATTGGAGAAAAATAAACTCACAGTATAGATAGCACTAGCAGGGGTGAAGGATGGGATGGGTGATGCGGGATTATGTGAATGCATCAATCATTTTTATTTTCATTGTATTGGGGACCTTTCTATATGCCACTGGCTGCAGGAGAGTCAGGGCAGGGGCATGGTAGGGCCTGCCTTCACCATCCACCATGTCCAACGGCGGATCCAGGATTTTGTGAGGGAGGGGGCCAGCGCCGGATCAATGATTTTGTGATGGGAGGGGGCCCAATATTCGGAAAATTCATACTTCTGTTTTTTGAATACTTTTCATGTGTATTGTAGGATGTGATTGAACGCATGTATTGCTCATACATGTAAGTGTCTGATTGAATTTGAGAATTATAATATGTGTAGGTGAATCTTCACTCGATTACTTATAGAAAATATATAACTACTACCAATTTCTAACTAAAATTGTATTTTTGCTATAAACTAAGTAATGAGCGACCTCTATATGATGACAACAATATTCCATACACAAGATATACATAACTAGGCCATAGTAATTAATTTTACAACTATATTTAAGTTCTAATAATAAAACAATAAGCTAAATGGAAACACTAACATCAAAAGAAACTCTTTTATCTTTATTCCTCTCTCTCTCTCTCTCTCTTTCTGTTATGTTTATATTATCTACATCCATTCCTCTCTCTTCCTATCTGTCTACCCCCACTCCCTCTCTCTCTCTCCTTCTCTCTCTCCCTCCCCCTTTATGTCATAATGATATCTAACATAAATAATGTATGTTACATAGCATACAATATTTTTAACTGAGTATGTGGGTATGTGGGTAATTGTGACCATGAGCACGCACGCATATTGTGTAAATACGTGTATGCATGTTTCTCTGAGTGAATGCCTGCGTGTATATAAACATTGATTTTGTTTATAATAATATAAGGGTGTGCCATTTGAACAAAAGATTGACAGTTACGTACATCCATGCATCTAAACGATGTACTATGTCTGTCCGTCAAACAAACAAAAAACACCAATCCGCACGCGGTGCTTTTAATCGACCATTTAAAACTTCCAAGATAGCACTTATAAGGTTTCAACTAAAATCTCACATCCATAGACACTCTATTTTCTCTTTCCATCTTTAACTTCCGGTTAATTTTCCCACCTGTTATCTCTCCAACCCCTTTTCCAACCCGCCTCCTCCCCCCCCCCCTTCTCTCTCTCTGAAATCCTATTTCAAAATTTTTAACTATAAAAAAAAAAGAAGAAGAAAAATGTCATGTTTGTTCAGTTATAAATGATGTCTGTGTATCGTCTTTGTATGTAAATGTGGACGGACTCGAAATTAAAGAAAGAAAACAATTTACCTACAAAAATTACTCAATCTTCATAACCATTTTCGTTTACATTTAGAGCAATTTATGATAATTTCATTAACAAAAAAAAAACAACAACAAACAAACAATAAATAAACTCACAAGAATGTACACATCGATTGTGAAAATGTTGAATGTGCAATGTAAAAAAGGAACCCGTGGATTTCCACGGGTCCCGCTAGTCTATAATAATTAATTCGCTAAGGCGACGCGGGGGGTTCCGCGCCCGCCCCGATTGACTTTGCACGCGCTGCAGGAGGGGGTCCGTTGGTCTCTATAGAATTTTTTCCCGCTGCCCGCCGCGAGCCGCCTTCCGTCCCGACCGGTCGGCCTGGCCGTCCGCATGTGCAACGTCCCCTTCGCGTTGCACGACGACGTCGCGTTGGCAGCAGGTGCGCGATCTCCTGAACGACCAAACCCCATTGGCCCGCGTGCTTTGCCTCGCCGTCGACCGAATCAGACGACGATTGCGCGTGCGTCCGGCGAACTGTACGTAGTGCAGACTCTGTATCTCTCACCGGGGGAACCCACGTAAGAAAATAATTATGCCATGGGTATGTTCAGTAGAGGTCCGTGGTATGTATGTACGATTTGTGTCATAGTCCGCTTTGTGATTAGTACACCATGTAGGTGTAGCACCCACCAGACTGCGGTGCAATCTCAATGCAAGCTCAGTGCGACGCGACTTCACACAACCATATACAAGGCATACAATACAACAATACACTGCACAGCACTCAACATGAGATGACCGCGAATTCCCGAGCGAACTCATACATTCTACAGATGATTTTGGACGTGAGTTATATTATTTAGAACTAAATAATGTTAGAAACTTTATTTATAGACTTTCTTTGTCTCTATAACATGTTCTCTGTATAGTTAACTGATGAAATTCTTCTCTTTTTAGCCGGACTCTGTCGCGGCGTCGTTGCACTCTGCTCTGAGCGGTACCAGCATGCACTGCAGCCTTGGCTGCTTGAAATAACTACGGGGAAGAAACCTGCAGTAAAAGCTGTTTATTTCGAGATTTTAAGGTTAACTTTGGACGTGAGTGACGTTGTTGAGAACCAAAAAATGTTTGAGTATAATATCTGTGGGCTCTGTTTTTGCCTATTCGATCTGTATTTAGTTTGAAAATGATGACATTCTTCTTTACAACGCTGGTAATCTGTCACAGCAGCGCCCACAGTCTGAGGCTGAGCTGTAGTAAGGCTTGGCTGGTTGAACTCCCAGCGAAGAGTCTAGCAGTAAATACCTTACCGAGCGCTGCTTATTTCAAGATTGAAAATATAAAAAAGATTGAAAATAGTATACTTACCATTTTTTAAATACTACAGTTAACATTTGAATATGAATATGAATTCATATGAATTCACCCTACCGTATGTCAGAGCAGTGGCGTACCCAGGATTTTTTGAAGGGGGGGGGGGGGTTAATTCTCTGACAAGCAAAATAATTTAAAAAGGGTTATCAGTATTTTTTTGGGGGGGGGGGTCTTTTACTTTAAAATTCTCTGTCAAGCAAAAAAAAAAAAGGGTTATCAGTATTTTTTTTTTTTTTTGGGGGGGGGTCTTTAACTCAAAAATTATCTAACAAGCAAAAAGAAAAAAGGGTTATCAGGAATTCTAAAGGGAGGAGTGTTTTAACTCCAAAGAAAACCAAACCGGGGGGGGGGGGTGTTTGAACACCCAAACACACCCCCTTGGTACGCGCCTGTTCAGAGTAGATTCTACAATACTGGAATTTTAAAACCCGCACTGCTGTAAATGCCTCACGTTTCTGATTTCAAGATTGGAAAAAGGTTAGGCCGAATACACCTGTACTCATTTTTTATTCGATGGTAGATTCATCTTATTTGAGTATATTCTACATCTATTTTGTTTATTTAAAAAAAAAATCGTTTCTTGAATATTATCCGTTTGAGGGGCAAACATTATGCTAGGCAGTGGCGGATCTACGGGGGGGGGGTTAGGGGGTTTTAAACCCCCCCCCCCCCTTGGGCTGCCAAGTAAACATTTAATGTGCATAGGAACCCCCCCCCCCAAAAAAAAAAAAAAAAAAAAAAGAGAGAAAAAATAGAGCATGCAAGTATGCTTAAAATCGCAAGCTGGCAACCCTAAAAATGAAAAATCTCCCTACTGTGGGAGGGGGGTATCCCCCCTCCCACACCCTCCCCCCTCGCATGCTTCGCTCGCTCGGGCTCGGTCGCTTCGCTCGGTCGGGCTCGGTCGCTATGCTCCCTCGCAATACCTAGCTCAGCCCCTCAACCCCCCCCCCCCTTGGAAAATTGCTAGATCCGCCCCTACTAGGAGCGTTATTCCATTGAAGTCATGGGCGTAGATATAGCGGGCAGGGGGGGGGGGGGTATTTGAATGCATCATTCATTTCCCCCCCCCCCCCGAATTGTAGAAAAATAAACTCACAGTATAAATAGCACTAGCAGGGGTGAAGGATGAGATGGGTGATGCGGGATTATGTGAGTGCATCAATCATTTTTATTTTCATTGTATTTGGGACCTTTCTATGCCACTGGATGCAGGAGAGTGAGGGCAGGGGCATGATAGCGCTAGGCCTGCCTTCACCATCCACCATGTCCAACGGCGGATCCAGGAGTTTGTGAGGGAGGGGCCAGCGCCGGATCAATGATTTTGTGATGGCCGGGAGGCGAGGGGGCCCAATATTCGGAAAATTCATACTTTTATTTTTTGAATACTTTTCATGTGTATTGTAGGATGTGATTGAACGCATGTATTGCTCATACATGTAAGTGTCTGATTGAATTTGAGAATTATATTTTTATGTGTAGGTGAATCTTCACTCGATTACTTATAGAAAATATATAACTACTACCAATTTCTAAATAAAATTGTATTTTTTGCCATAGACTAAGTAATGAGCGACCTCTATGATGACAACAATATTCCAAACACAAAATATACATAACTAGGCCATAGTAATTAATTTTACAACTACATTTAAGTTCTAATAATAAAACAATAAGCTAAATGGAAACACTACATGTAACATCAAAAGAAACTCTTTTATCTTTATTCCACTCTCTCTCTTTCTCTTTCTGTTATGTTTATATTCTCTACATCTATTCCTTTCTCTTCCTATCTGTCTACCCCACTCTTTCTCTCTCTTTCTCTCTCTCTCTCTCCCTCCCCCTTTATGTCATAATGATAATTGATATCTAACATAAATTATGTACATTACATAACATTATACAATATTTTTAACTGAGTATGTGGGTACGTGGGTAAGTAATTGTGACCATGAGCACGCACGTATGCGTGTGTAAATACGTGTATACATGTTTCTCTGAGTGAATGCCTGTGTGTATAGAAACATGATTTTGTTTATAATAATATAAGGGTGTGCCATTCGAAAAAAAAAGATTGACAGTTACGTGCATCCATCTAAACGATGTACTCTGTCTGTCCGTAAAACTAAAAAACACCAATGCGCACGCGGTGCTTGCAATCGACCATTTAAAACTTCCAAGATAGCACTTATAAAGTTTCAATGAAGAGTCTCACATCCATAGACATTCTATTTTCTCTTTCCATCTCTCTAACTTCCGGTTAATTTTCCCACCTGTTATTTCTCCAACCCCTTCTCCAACCCGCCTCCTCCCCCCTCCCCCTCTCTCTCTCTGAAATCCTATTACAAAATTTGTAACTATATAAAAAAAAAAAAAGTGTCATGTTTGTTCAGTTATAAATGATGTCTGTGTATCGTCTTTGTATGTGACTGTGGACGGACTCGAAATTAAAGACAAAAAAAAATTACCTACAAAAATTACTCAGTCTTCATAACCATTTTCGTTTACATTTAGTGATAATTTCATTAACAAAAAAAATAATAAATAAACTCACAAGAATGTACACATCGATTGTGAAAATGTTGAATGTGCAATGTAAAAAAGGAACCCGTGGATTTCCACGGGTCCCGCTAGTCTATAATAATTAATTCGCTAAGGCGACGCGGGGGGTCCCGCGCCCGCCCCGATTGACTTTGCACGCGCTGCAGGAGGGGGTCCGTTGGTCTCTATAGAATTTTTTCTCGCTGCCCGCCACGAGCCGCCTTCTGTCCCGACCGGTCGGCCTGGCCGTCCGCATGTGCAACGCCCCCTTCGCGTTGCACGACGACGTCGCGTTGGCAGCAGGTGCGCGATCTCCTGAACGACCAAACCCCATTGGCCCGCGTGCTTTGCCTCGCCGTCGACCGAATCAGACGACGATTGCGCGTGCGTCCGGCGAACGGTACGTAGTGCAGACTCTGTATCTCTCACCGGGGGAACCCACGTAAGAAAATAATTATGCCATGGGTATGTTCAGTAGAGGTCCGTGGTATGTACGTACGATTTGTGTCATAGTCCGCTTTGTGATTAGTACACCATGTAGGTGTAGCACCCACCAGACTGCGGTGCAATCTCAATGCAAGCTCAGTGCGACGCGATTGCACACAACCATATACAAGGCATACAATACGACAGTACACTGCACAGCACTCAACATGAGATGACCGCGAATTCCCGAGCGAACTCATACTTCTAGATGATTTTGGACGTGAGTTATATTATTTAGAACTAAATAATGTTAGAAACTGTATTTATAGACTTTGTTTGTCTCTATAACATGTTCTCTGTATAGTTAACTGATGAAATTCTTCTCTTTTTAGCCGGACTCTGTCGCGGCGTCGTTGCACTCTGCTCTGAGCGGTACCAGCATGGACTGCAGCCTTGGCTGTTTGAAATAACTACGTACGGGGAAGAAACCTGGAGTAAAAGCTGTTTATTTCGAGATTTTAAGGTTAACTTTGGACGTGAGTGACGTTGTTGAGAACAAAAAAAAAAATGTTTGAGTATAGTATTTGTGGGCTCTGTTTTTGCCTATTCGATCTGTATTTAGTTTTAAAATGATGACATTCTTCTTTACAACGCTGGTAATCTGTCACAGCAGCGCCCACAGTCTGAGGCTGAGCTGTAGTAAGGCTTGGCTGGTTAACTTCCAGCGAAGTCGAAGAGTCTATGTAATTTATGCCTTACCGAGCGCTGCTTATTTCAAGATTAAAAATATAAAAAAGATTGAAAATAGTATAGTACTTACCATTCTTTAAATACTACAGTTAACATTTGAATATGAATATGAATTCATATGAATTCATCCTACCGTATGTCAGAGCAGTGGCGTACCCAGGATTTTTTGAAGGGGGTGGTTTTTTATTCTCTGACAAGCAAAATAAAAAAAAAAAGGGTTATCAGTATTTTTTTTTTTTTTTGAGGGGGGGGGGGGTCTTTTTACTCTAAAATTCTATGCCAAGCAAAAAAAAGAAAAGGTTATCTGTTTTTTTTTTTTCCGGGGGGGGGGGGGTCTTTAACTCAAAAATTATCTGACAAGCAAAAAAAAAAAAAAGGGTTATCAGGAATTCTAAAGGGAGGAGTGTTTTAACTTCAAATAACACCAAACGGGGGTGGGGGGGGGGGTGTTTAAACACCCAAAACACCCCCTTGGTACGCGCATGTTCAGAGTAGATTCTACAATAGCACTGCCGTAAATGCCTCACTACGTTTCTGATTTCAGGATTGGAAAAAGGTTAGGCCAAATACACCTGTACTCATTTTTTATTCGATGGTAGATTCATCTTATTTGAGTATATTCTACATCTATTTTGTTTCTTAAAAAAAAAAAATCGTTCCATGAATATTATTGAGGGGCAAACATTATGCTAGGAGCGTTATTCCATTGCAGTCATGGGCGTAGATATAGTGGGCAGGGGGGGGGGGGATTTGAATGCATCATTCATTCCCCCCCCCCCCCCCTCACTGTAGAAAAATAAACTCACAGTACAGATAGCACTAGCAGGGGTGGAGGATGGGATGGATTATGTGAATGCATCAATCATTTTTATTTTCATTGTATTTGGGACCTTTCTATGCCACTGGATGCAGGGGAGTGAGGGCAGGGGCATGATAGGGCCTGCCTTCACCATCTACCATGTCCAACGGCGGATCCAGGAGTTTGTGAGGGAGGGGCCAGCGCCGGATCAATGATTTTGTGATGGCCGGGAGGGGGCCCAATATTCGGAAAATTCATACTTCTGTTTGTTTTTTTTTTGGTAATACTTTTCATGTGTAATGTAGGATGTGATTGAACGCATGTATTGCTCATACATGTAAGTGTCTGATTGAATTTGAGAATTATAATATGTGTAGGTGAATCTTCACTCGATTACTTATAGAAAATATTTAACTACTACCAATATCTAACTAAAATTGTATTTCTTGCTATAGACTAAGTAATGAGCGACCTCTATGATGACATCAATATTCCATACACAAAATATACATAACTAGGCCATAGTAATTAATTTTACAACTATATTTAAGTTCTAATAATAAAACAATAAGCTAAATGGAAACACTAACATCAAAAGAAACTCTTTTATCTTTATTCCACTCTCTCTCTCTTTCTGTTATGTTTATATTCTCTACATCCATTCCTCTCTCTTCCTATCTGTCTACCCCACTCTCTCTCTCTCTCTTTCTCTCTCTCTCTCTCTCCCTCCCCTTTATGTCAAATTGATAATTGATATCTCACATAAATTATGTACATTACATAACATTATGCAGTATTTTTAACTGAGTATGTGGGTACGTGGGTAAGTAATTGTGACCATGAGCACGCACGTATGCGTGTGTAAATACGTGTATGCATGTTTCTCTGAGTGAATGCCTGTGTGTATAGAAACATGATTTTGTTTATAATAATATAAGGGTGTGCCATTTGAACAAAAGATTGACAGTTACGTGCATCCATCTAAACGTTGTACTATGTCTGTCCGTCAAACCAAAAAACACCAATCCGCACGCGGTGCTTGCAATCGACCATTTAAAACTTCCAAGATAGCACTTATAAGGTTTCAATGAAAAGTCTCACATCCATAGACATTCTATTTTCTCTTTCCATCTCTCTAACTTCCGGTTAATTTCCCCACCGCCTTCTCCAACCCGCCTCCCCCCCCCCTCTCTCTCTCTCTCTGAAATCCTATTACAAAATTTGTAACTACAAAAATTTGTTACCTACAAAAATTACTCAATCTTCATAACCATTTTCGTTTACATTTAGTGATAATTTCATTAACAAAAAAATAAATAAAATAAATAAACTCACAAGAATGTACACATCGATTGTGAAAATGTTGAATGTGCAATGTAAAAAAGGAACCCGTGGATTTCCACGGGTCCCGCTAGTCTTTATATATAATACGCTAAGGATTTGGGGTCTTTTTTTTGTGTTCGAATAGGCGCCTCCCCTGGCTCTTTAGGTCCCCACCTTTTGGTACCCACGGGCGGGGAATAGTCCCCAGATGGTTGGGAGGCACTTTTTAAGTGCTGAAGTGCCGTCCATATTTCATAAATTCATTTTTAAACATTGAATTTCCGAAGGGAGTAATATTTCTGTCGATGGAACAGCTCACTGTCGTAGCACGGAAAAAGTACCTTCTGTTATGCCCCCAACCCATACCGATTACCTGTGAAAGGGAGAAACTTCATTGGTGTATTGCCAAAGAACAACGTGACGTATTCTCCATGGCCATATCCGCATGTGTATATTGGCTTCAGTGTATACAGCACACGTGTTATTTGTTCGCACATGTACATGTACTGCTCCATGTACTATTTGTAGCTTCATGGTTACATAACAGTTTAGTGCATGTGTAACTCTATGGTTTCAGGGTGGGTGGGGTGGGCGGGAACATGTCTCATTGAAGCCGGTACACGTACATGAAAACGGATAAAAAGGGTACCTTTTCAACAATTAGCGCATAACCCGGATTACCCGTTTAGGGTATCAAAAAAAAAAAAAAAACACACAAAAATCAAGAAAAAGGGTATAGCGAATTCAGAGATGATAGATCCGCGGAAGGGGGGGGGGGGCATATAGTTCGGTAGTGTGTTCCAAAGTAGGTTAAATTTCTTTTACGGTTCCTTTTTGGCTAAAAAGACGTCTATGATGATGATGATGTAATGCTCAAATAGGATGTAAAATACCTTAAGCAAGATATAAAATCGCCGTTAATAATGGTATAAAAATCAGAGATAGACGGGTTTCCCTGTTTAGAGTATCAAAATCTGCTCCTACTGCAATCTGCTTTTTTAATTCAGCAAGTGATTTACGCGGATGATGTACAGGTCTCAATGAGACAACTGGGGGGGGGGGGGGCGGTCCTCGCGATCGATTCGGATCGATTCTGGTGCCCGTAAACTTTTCTGCCTTTTATTTGTGAAAATTCGGCTCCTTTGGAAGTTTGACTTATGGAAGCATTCCATTACTTTATAAATTGAACTTTCAACAGTTTTTTTTGTTGTTGTTAGTTTGTTGGTGTTTTTTTATGGAGGGGGGGCTGTTTCTTAGTTGAACTTTATTCTTTCTGTAATACAATTGTTTTGTTTGTTTGCTTGTTTGTTAGTTTGTTTTTTGTGGGGGTTGATGTTCGATGAGACAGGGTGAAGCCGGGAGCAACATGTAACTGTTAGATGTATTACGCGGATGATGTACAGGCCTCAATGAAACATCGGGGGGGGGGGGGGCGGTCGTCGCGATCGATTCGGATCGATTCAGGGCTGCTTCAGCTAGTATATATATATATATATATTTCTTCTTTTTTTTTGGGGGGGGGGTGGCAATATACGTGGACATGGTCATTGAGTACTTTGCACTGCTTGATGTTAAAAAAAAAAAACAATAAAACTTTCCCCTTAGTGTATAGGTCTGTGACCCCCCCCCCCCCCCCCAAAAAAAAAAAAAAAAAAGTTTTAGCTGTGAAAGTCCCTAGCTCAAGAGCTAACTCAGTTTTATTTTTCATTTGTATTACTATACCAGAACTCAACCTTCTCATTAAGTCGCTTTTATGGAATGCTGACTCACGTTTCCGGTACATACGAACACACTCATGTAAATAGGTCTGGAAAATCAGGGGAAGTTCATATAAGATGAGAAATGGTTGAATAATAATCATATGAAATCATTGTTACATATTAGGTCAATGTTTTTTTAAATATGTAGAGAAGAGAGAAGTTGAATTTAACGGAGACATACATCCACAAGTACAAAATCCGAAGCAGGGAGCGATGAATGATCACGTTTCTTGATAGTCTCATTTATGACCAAATAAAAGAAATCCCAGCAGAAAAATATGTGTCAAAATGCTTCCAGGAAGTAAAGACACTATGCGATCTAATGATGATAATTATGGGCATGAGAAATATCATTGTTAAACATTGCTTTTTCATGACTTTTTTCCCCTTTTCATTTAAAAAAAACATGACTTAAAGGGGAAATAGTATCGTGTAACTAGGAATACCAGTTAACGGTGTTTCACGTACTGTGAATGGTGTTGTGTTTTTTGTATAAATGATTGGTTTAGGTTAATAGCCGGCTACGCATGCAAGACACAATGAAGAAGGGGAGATCGAGATCGATCGATCGATCGAGAGAGAGAGAGGGGGGGGGGGCATAATGGTTAGTTTACGTAGTATTTGCTCATCTCCTTCACCTAGCAGACGACACTGGCCTAGTCTATATACACAGACCCTATTGCAGAATTTCAACAAAATCCCCCATGCTGTATAGGATATCCTAACTTGGTCAACCTCTGGTTATATCATAAAACATTGACAAGCTGAGCTACAGTACATGACCTATGAGCTACAGCATAAATTCTATGAGTTCAGACCCTGTAGTATGTGCCACGTATGACAAGGGTTTACAAGCAGAAACTATCAAATGCTGGTCACGTGACTTACCATGCCGTTATTGACCAGATTTTGCCATTTTTTGCCTGCTTGAAGTCAAAAATTTGAAAAAAAAATGATCACTGTATTTTTTACAAGTCACGTAGTATTATACATCACCATGAAGGTAATTTATTCAGCATTCTGAATCCGATCACCCCTGACCCCCTTGACCCTTAGAATTTTTTTCAGTGGAAGCACAAAGGCAAGTGTCTGGAAATACGTGTGGTTTTTGACTGATTGCAATAGACAAAATTGTGAACATGGGTAAGATCAAATAAAAAAATGATCACTGGATACTGAAGTAAATGTGATAATATGTACATCAAATTACAGGTAATGAAATGAACTTTCATAATCCGATCACCCCAGAGTGAAGAATTCAAGAATTATGAACATACATCCAGTTCTTTGCAAAATCATGTGAGTGAAGTTACGCGTTTGCTGTGTTATAAGGGTTTGTGAAGACCTTCGGACACTCAAATGCGCGCTACTAACATGACTTACCATTATGGGGTGGAAGAACGAAGAGAAAAAGATAGAACGAAGGATCGAACGAAGATGGAATGAAAATGCAAATGGAAAGCAAGACGACAATATAAAGGAATCAAAGAAAAAATAATGACCAAAATGTTTTTTGTTTTTTTTACAAGAAATTTATAAGAGGAGAATGAGAGAATGAGAGAAAGGATAAAGACAAAATGAATAATTAGAAGGGGGAAAAAGGTATATTATTCCAAGGAGTTCACTCCTTGATTATTCCTAATACCTCCATCTCACTAGAAGGCGATTTTAAGCGACCCCCCCCCCCCCCCCCCCCCCCATCGACAAAGCGTTGTGGAACGTGGCTTTATCTGTTCTATCTTCTCCATCGTATCTTCAGCCTTTCTGAAGCGTCCAGGATCGCAATAAATCTCCCTGGTCGTCACACAATTTCGAACATGTTCAAATCTTCAGTAGCGAAAGCGCATCACGATCGGCTCAAGAGCGTATTAAAAACGACATATTTGTAGCTCTAACGTGGCAGCAGCCCCTAATGCGTATTACAAACGCATTGAAAGCCTCTCCGATCGCCCGTGTTTACAGGCCCGTTCCAAAGACAAACTTACCTCGCTATACTTCCGTTGGTACACTGTCACTTGGACAGTCTAACACAACTTGGTCAAATTATCAGTTCGTCTAACTCCACGTGGTCTAACTTCATTTTGTCTACAATCAGTTTGTCTACTTACCATTTCGTCTAATTTCCATTTGGGCTAATTTTCACTTCGGCTAATTTTCACTTCTTCTATTTCCAAATAGTCTAACAGTCATTTTGTCTACATGCCACATAGTCTAATATCCATTTGGGCTACACCTGCTTTGGCTAATACCATATGGTCTACCTATCATTTGGTCCAATTCCATTTAGTCTAATAACCAGTTGGGCTACTTATCATTTACTCTAACTGTCATATGTGTCCCGGCACCACAAAACCAACAAAAAGTCGCAACCCGTGATTTTGTGTAAACAGCTGAAATGGAAATTTGGGTTGGAAAATTTCATTTTGGGATTTTTGATTTTTCTGAAAGATCGTTCTTTTCTGTACCTTGTATCAAAATCTGGAAGCTTAAAACACAGTAGAAGATGAATTTTTAACAATTTTTTAACCAGTTTGTTTCGCAAAACTTCGGTTTCTTCCTAATTCTTCGCCTTCCCGTATGATCTTTTTTTAATCGGTACCCCTCACCCTCGTAAAATCACTGCAATCTCACGGGCCTTAAATTACCTTTTCCCTAATAATTTTTATACTGATAGAAAGAATAAACTCTCAGCAATCTCATCATACTGATATTACAGTTCACCAATAGTCGCGAAAGCAAATTACTGAGCAGTTTTAAATTTCATTTCGATGACGAAACAGAGTCTGAAAAAGGACGAACGATCAAGTTTATTCATGTGAGCAAGGAAAGAGTATGTAAGATCTATGTAAAACAAATTGCATAGGTTAATCAATGTGAACAAGAAAAAGAGTAGGTCCTATTCAAGTCAATTATAGGCTAAATTACAAGTTCAATGTATGATAACAGAAGGACTACACAGGTAACAAACCAGTATTAATTATGTAACAGGGACCAAAGAAAGACATCCCAAAGGAGTGAATATGCATTGTTTAGTGCAGGAGTCAGGCCACCGAGGTGCGCTTAATCTCCCATTAGAACAGTCTCATTTGCATCATAATAACTTTCGAACAACTGAAGTTCACAATTTGAAGTCTTGGCAATGGAATGAATAAACTATGTTTAACACTCCTACCAAATATCAACCTAATCCGGCAATTCATCATAGTGGATGCTATGGCCTTTTGATTCACTCTCCATTCATTTTCTCTCGTTTTCTTACTCCGCACGCTTGAATAGGCCTCAACTTTAGAGCTCATTTCCTCCCTATTTAATACCAGCAAACCTCTCTTACAAGCTCATTTCATTCGCTGAATTAAAAGGGTTAGAAAGTTTCAATTATAATGAGTCATATATCATTTTAAAGCTGAGACTTTGTTCTATCCAAGTATGATAAAATCCGAAAAAAAAAAATTGCGACTTTTTGGTGTTTTTTGGGGGGAGGGGCGACCGCCCCCATCGCCCCCCCCCCTGGCTACGCGGCTGCATGGACTTGTATTGGTTTAGGGAAGTGGGGGCCTGTTTTGTTAATAATATGGCTTAAGACACTTCCCCCACCCTCCATTCGGTCTATTCTCTCCCTTTCTTCTCTCATCTTCTTCTTTTCGTGAATATTTCTCTATCCGCATTCATTTTATGTTGCACCTCCATTCTCCCCCCCCCCCCTTTTCCTCTTTCCCCCTCCTTTTTTTTTTTTTTTCTCTCTCTTTTTTCCTTTCTTTCCTATTTTCTTTTTCCCTCCAATCAAGCTCAGCGGTCTAGGAATGTTATCTTTTTCTTTTTTTTTGTATGTAGTTATTTTCTTTTATATATTTATTTAACACCATTCCAAAATACATTGTATCATATGCATCACACAAGTACATAATAAATTGTAAATGTTAAATATGATACAATTTCCACCAATGTCTTATAAAACTCAAACATTGCTATTGTAAAGGTACATGTATCAATTTCTATCAGTTATCCATATATTGAATTACATGCATTCTCTAGAAACAATTAGATATTTACTTTATCTTTCATCTCTAAATTAATTGTTGCCAAAAATATACAAGCATATGATATAATTGACGCTAGCGAAGTAAGAGAAATAAGTGAAGATGAGATGACAAGACAGGCTTTGAAAATGTGTAAGATATTATTGGGCATCGTCTGCTTAGGAAGGATTGCTCCCCGGTATGACATCACATTATCTCAGCAGCGTTCAAAGAGCTCTATAGGTGCTATAGCGGGGCTGTGTTATATCATTTTATAATTGATAATAATCATTACTTCAAATGTTTCCAAGTATTGAATTTTGATAACCTTGTTAAATCTAAGCTTCACCTATGCAATTATAAAAATTAAATCAATATTCAAAATCAATGAAATTCTATTTTAATAAATTGTTGAATTTTGATATCTATCTTGTATAATGATGTTCAGAAGGATAAATGAATAGCCAGGCATAAAAAGGTTTTCAAATATATAATGCTATTATTAATATATCTATGACTGAATACTCCCATTTACGAAAGCGTATGGCCATACGCTTTAGTCTAACACTGAGTCTATGGGGGAAAATGAGTCTGGCATTTCCGGTCACATGCATATGTTTACTTTTGTGAAGCACATGATGATTTTGAAGTGTTTTTCTTTTCCTGGGCTTCATTTTTGCACCATATTACATACACTGATAGCATGTAAGGCCAGGCAGCTCACATTTTATTTATTTATTTATTTATTTATTGTGGTATAAAGAGACATTGTACATGGCAGCCTTGCGGCTGAAATGAATACAATTTACATTAATAATGACACAAGCATACTGCACAAAAAACAATAGTATTAAAAAGACATTAAAAATAGTACATTCATAACAAATCAATATGTACACCTTATTCAAAGAATATCGATGGTGGGATAAAGAAAGTGGGTAGTGGATGTGAAAAAAATATAAAGTTTTTATAATATGACTTATATACTGTTGAATAAGTTAATATGATCAGTGCTAACAGAAATAGTCTGGTGTGCATGCTTCAAAATAGGCTTATTGTCCAATCATAATGGGTAATGGGTGCAAGGTATTGTATTTGGAAAAAAATATATAGTTTTACTTTCCATTATTAACAGATAGAGAGGATTGGCATGATTGGTACACTCTTAAACAAGTTGGGCAAAAAAATGCCCAATTTTTAACCAACACTGGGCAACATACTGTCCACACAACTTTTGGTTAAAATTTGCCCAACTGATGTTGGGCAATCCATTTACTATGTTGTTGGGCAAATTAAATTGCCCATCAGTTGGTGACCCATTAGATTTTACCCAACTCTACAATTGCCCAACTGTTGGTTATATTCTCAGTTGGGTAATTATTGCCCAACCAATCTTACCCAATAGGATTGCCCAACCCTCTATTTGTTCAGCTGTTTGGTAACAAATATCATGTGGTTGGGCAAATTCAGCTGCCCAATTTATTGTTTCCTTTTTCCTCCAACCTAGGTAAAAAAAAATTAAATCTGCTTGTTACGTCCTTCTGGGTCTTAACCTAATCAATCCTAACCTATCCTATTTTAAGCTATCTTATCCTATATCTAAACCTATCCTATCCTAGTCCTATCCTATCCAGTTAGTGCAAACTAGTGCAAGCTCTTATATACCCCTTATATTTTTTTATGCATTCGGTGACAGTTAGTAAATCGGGCCACCCCAAACCATACGCTACTAAAAATTCATGAATATTCATATAAGTGTTTTCCCCAATATTGGGTAAAAATATTTACCACAAGTTGGGCAAAAGCGAATTTCTAACCAACCATCAGTTACCCAACAAAATTTACCCAACTGGCAAAGAAAATGTGACAAAATTACACAACTACAGGGCAACAAGTACCCAACCCATAATTACCAAATACTGTTGGTAAATATATGCCCAATATTTAGGTAAAAAGTATTGACCAATATTGGTTACACCACTCGAGTGTCCAGTTGGTTAATAATAGCCCAGAATTGGGAATATTTTTAACCAACCAGCAGTTACCCAACTAAATTTACCCAACATTTTAAGAGTGTAATGCATTATTGAAATCAATAGAATCCATACAAAAAATAACATGTACCGCTAGTATACAATTAAATTTTTCATTTTTCATTTTTCATTTAAGCACATCTAAAAGCTAGCAATTTACTCGCAAATTTCATTGTCAACCTTTCTCTCCTCTCCTCCAGTGTGGGAAGGTCAAGGACAGTGAGGGCATCATCGTAACTCGTGTATCTTTGGCCAAGCATGAGGCGACACGCTCGTTTTTGAATTCTCTCTATCAGTTTCTTGTCTACCTGAGTCAAGCCAGAATGCCAAACAGGTGCGCAGTATTCAACTTTCGGGCGCACGTACGAACAATATACAACTTTCAAATCCTCAATCGGTAGGCGAAAACCTTTCAAGATACGCATCATGTGTAGCCTCATGCTTGCCGCTTTGACCATTTCTGTGACATGATATGACCATTTTAAGTCCTTCTGTACAGACACACCCAAAAGCTTAACTAGTTGGACTTCACTTAATTCCTGGTCATCAATTTTTACTTTTGGGACGTTTGTCTGGTTTCTCATGAACTGTACATTCATGACAACACATTTCTTAGGCTTCAGTTTCATGCTATTATCTTTGGTCCATTTCTCAAGTTCATTTACCACTTCTTGGATTTTTGGTTGATCCGTTGCCTTCCTGCATTCAAGCAAGGAGAGGTCGTCGACGTATTTCCAACACTGATGATCACTGTCCTTGAACACGTCGTTGATAATGCAGAGAAAGATGAGTGGCCCAAGTCGAGTGCCCTGCGGGGCTCCTGCCGAAATCTCCATCCAGTCAGAGAGTTGTGACATGTAACGCACACATTGCTCTCTATTGGAAAGGAAACTGGAAATCCACGCCACCAAAGACGGGGATGCCCCCATTTCGAGCAGTTTCCTAACTAAACTAAATGATCTATCCTGTCAAAAGCTTTGCTGAAATCGGTGGCCACCAGTGTTGTGACCGTTTTGGGTTTATCAGCATTCCGATGAATGATATTTAGTATATCTATCAGACAGTGCGCAGTTGAGTAGCCCTTCCTGTTGCCGTACTGTGACTTATCAATCGCAGATCCAATGTCGCCCACCAGCCACTTTGCGATGAATTTCTCCAGGATCTTTGCGAAATGATCTGTGAGCGATACCGGTCTCAAGTCTCCTACGGTGGGATTTGAGGTTTTGGGGATAGGTACCACAATTGCACGTTTCCAGCGGTGTGGCACCACCGATTCTCTGATAGATTCATTGAAAATGGCCGTATGTGGGGGACTCAGCTCTAACGCAAATTCGGAGATGATCTGAGCTGGGATGCTATCTGGACCGGGAGCTTTCCGTCCGTTGAGATGTTGCAATTCCCAGTAGACCTCCCAAGGTTGAATAACGGGCAGCGGCAGAGCAGGGAGATATGTTGGGAGATCAGTCAGATCGAGTCTACCGATGTCTTCAGCTATGCCGACGAAGAACCTGTTGATCATGTTAGCAATACCAGCGAGGTCTGACTCGTTGATCCCTTCGACCTCAGTGGCCGGTGGTCTGGGCTTACTTCCTGCCATTGATTTGATGTTCTTGTGCCACTGAGATGGATTGCTCTCCTTCATATTACGCACGCGTCCGAAATAGAACTCAGATTTTGCCCCTTTGATTAGTTTATTTACTTTGTTCCTCAGCCCTTTCCATTTGTTCGAACCTGCTGTGAAAGCCTGCTGACGTGCACCAATAAGGGCTTTGATCTTGGGGGTAATCCATGGTTTGTCATTGTGGTGGCATTTGACAACAACTGAGGGGAAATACTCGTCAATGAATGGCAGAGGTGTAGAATAGAACGTATCAAACTTGTCGTTCGTGTTCTTGGCTTGATAAACTGGAGACCAATCATAGTTCTTGAGAATCTGTCCAAATTCGCGAATAGCACTGTCTTTGATTGGTCTTGCAATCCGAGTCCTAGTGCGATTGGGCTTCGGTGAGTATTGAGTAGGGATCCAGGAAACCACGAGGTGGTCGCTGGAGCCCAACGGGGGTAGAGTTGTTGGGGAATTATAGTAGCCTGACATGTTGGTGACTATCTTGTCCAGAATCTGGTCACCTCTTGTTGGAACACTGACGACTTGTCGGAACCCCCTGTTTGCGGTTAGCGTCGAAATGTCTAACTCATTGTAGTCTCCCAACAAGATGAAACCCGTTTCTGGATGTGTAGCTGCAATGGCATCCATTGAGTGCAGCAAATGGTCGATCAGGATGTCAGCAGTCGCAAGCCTCTACAAAGTTACCAAATCACTTTAAGCAAGACATATTATCTACATTGCTTCTCTCCACCCAGATGTTATGCTGGGTTTACACTAGGCCAAGATGGCCACGATTTGAGAGAATCGTAATGAACGTGGGGGTCGTGGGATCGAATCGTGATGATCTTGAGGGAGCTTTGTGGAATCGTGATGATCGTGACACAAATTTTGACTGTCAAAAAGTTTGCCACAATTATCACGATTTGACGCCAAAACTTGAGAGAGTGTGATAGAGCGTGGGTATCATAAAAGAGCTTAACAGAGCGGAGTAGATCTTGATGTGCCATCGTAGGGGATCTTGGTGAATTTGGAATCACGATTCCTTCAAGTTTCACTACGATCCCACCACGTTTCTACCACGCTCTACTATGATTCGTCAATAAAAATTGAGTAGCATGAATAATTTAATCACGCTCTGAAACGTTCTGCTACAATCATCCCGATTGGCTCCCACGCTCTGCCACGCTCTGATTAGTTCCCGCACGATTCCCACAATGTGTATAGAAGGGCTCCAGGCGCTCTCCAAGATTTATTGCGTTTTCAAAACATCTCAGTTTGGGTTAGCTTTAGTTTTTGGATTTAATTTGTAGAACAGAAGTTTCATTATCAAAGACGCCAGGACGTCTTTCTCTGGATATCCTGATATTCTAGTTGTATATGAGATCTTCTTTGGGCATGGCTCTCCTTGCATAATTATGGCTTCATTGAGGTATGATCTCAATCCAAATGCATCTTCACAAAAAAAAAAAAAAACACACACACAAAAATAGGGCATGTTTTGATCTTGGTCACCATGAGAGGCGTCGATTCGTTCAAAATAGACAAAGCATTGGAGGGGCAGAGCATTGTTCACAAACAATGCTTGCCCCTCCAATGCTTTATCTCTACCGAACGAATTGACGCCTCTGGTCACCATTGGTCAAAGGGCATGGTGGTGGAATCGCTATGGTACCCTCCTGTAGGCATTCATACAGCTCTGAGTTATTGAGGATCTGTGCATCTGACATATGACCCATGCAACCCAATTCTCCCTATCGCATATAGCCGATATCAGCCGATATCAGCCGATATCAGCTCCCGATGCTGATATAGTGGAGGTGCCGTGGTCCAGTGGTTTAAGGCGCTTGACTAGAGATGCGAGGATCGGGCGTTCGATCCCCGGCACGGCACTTATGCCCTTGAGCAAGGCATTTTATCTACATTGCTCTTTTATCATACATCAAATAAATGAAGTGCTAAAGGCATATTGATACCAGGGTGTGCGTGTGTGTTATTTTAAAAAAAAAAAAAAAAAAAAAAAAAGATATTGAGGACAACGATGTTGGCACATATATTTCCGGTTCCAGTCTATAGCTATAGTGAGCATACACTGATATTTCCTTGCTTTTTTCGTGCGTGATTGTTCTGCTGAAAACACGTTTTGCATCTTCGGCTCAACATCCCACATTGGGTGGCTTCACAGAAGAATCCCATTTAAATATCAACTGTATAAAAACACGATTATTTGCTAGATTAGGAACAAAAGGGAGTTTTTGCTAGGCTGACCACGTCTTCTAACACATTGTCAATGACGCTCCGGCCGGACCCGGAAGCTCAGTTGCCAGCAATCATATGCCCAAAAATTAGAGCGCTTATAGTCAGCATCCACCAATGCCAGGAGTGGGATGGAGAAAAATCCCTTGTAGTTATGGTACAAGTTTTCCATTCTTTACAGGTGATAGGACTGGAGACAACTTCATCTGTATAAGCTTCGACAATGGCCAAACAAACTTATGTTACAATCTGGCATGAGGAGCGACTACATCTGAAGGCATAGGATAGTGAAGTGTATTTATCACTAGTTGCCATAATGTCCCAGGGTGAGGGCAAGCCTCAATGCAGGTGATAGGGGTTCTCGATGTCTGGTAATTTGCTTCTCTATGCTTGGTGTTATTCTTTCCAGGATCTCATCAAATAGATCTGGAGGCATCCTTACATAGTTGGCATAGGTGCTGATATCTTCACACCTGAGTTCTCTGTTGAGAAGTTGAGAATAGTGATCCAACTGGTGCCTTCTGTCTGCACTTAACCATGGTCTCGCCCACCACCTCTTAGGCCTTCTTCTCCTTCCTCTCTTTTCTACCATGTTTTGTTCTGTCTCTTCTTGCTGCTGCTGCTGCTGCCTCTTTTTTTTTTTCGAGCGACTATACATGCATGAACCAGAATTGAAAATTCAGCATATTCTTCATCTCTTGGTTGCATGGTTCCTTATTGGTATCTCTGGAGAGAATACAAGGGTGATCTCCTGCCTCTTTTTTTATACTCCAATATACCTCAAATTTTGGTCATAAATCGTAGGAATTCTTAACAGAACTTGATGAACTTGAGAAATCTAAACAGAAACTGACAGAACGCGACAGAACGTGAGAGCATATCGTGTTGATCGTAATAGAACTTGAGGGAACGTGATGAAACTCGTGGCAGACCTTGATCAGAATCGTGTTGGCTTCCTACTTTTGTTACCGATCGTAACAATATGGACTGAGAGAGTAGGAAAACGTATAGGAGCGTATAAAAAGAAAAACAAATCGTGGAGCTTCACGCTTTCTGTAAGCCAGCCAGCGTGGCCCCTTTGTAAACCAAGCATTAGGATGCGAAAGTCATTGTCGTCTGTTCAGCATTGTGAGCGTATGTAAAAGGCGCCTGGCTGGAATGCTCCCCAGGGAGTGAAGGAGGTGCATACATTCTGCGCGGGCAAGCCATGAATCTGATGAACGGGGTAATAAAATATCTGTAAAGTGCTTAGAGACATTGTAGATGTATTAAGTGCTATATACATTCAAAATATTATTATTATTCTTAATCACTGTATCGAGTTGTTATATAATGAGGCTAAAGAGTATTCTTTGTTTAACAATGCTCCGTTTTGTACTATGTATTTATTCTTATAGTGACTTCTTGTGATTTATTGAATTCAATTCCAATCTAGCTGGGTTGTTAGGGATCTTCCATATACATGTAAGTTATGTTTGTTACATCGAGGTCTGAGTGACTTGCAGATGTTGGTGCATACCTATATACCTATATACCTGTAACCATGCATTGCCCACTGTCTTCAATAATATATTTACAGTAAATAACGAAATCCATCATTATCCCAATAGACAAATCAATCTATATCACTTTCCAATAACTCGTACAGCATTAACCCAGAATACTTTTTTATTTACTGCTCCTAAATTTTGGAATTCCCTCCCTTTAAATATACGAGACAGTATAAGTTTAAGTACGCTCAAACGTAAACTGAAAAAAAAATCACTAATTGCTTTTTATGAACATTGATCCCTCAATGATCCTAATGACGATTGCTGTTTACCTGTGTAGCAAAATCTATAGACGAAATGAAACCTTCAAGATCTTGTCCCTTTCCCACCCTCCCGTTCTAACCCCCACCTGTCACTTTGTCCTTCTTGTTCCGTCTTCTGTAAAGTTTAAGGCGGATTCACACCGAACACGACACACGACACACGACACGACAAAACGACATGAACGACTTTCTGAAAAATCGCTCTAATGCTAACCCTATGGCCCCGTGCACACCTGCCACGACATTTTTCGAAACGTCGTGCACGACGTTTTTAGGGGTTTTTAGTCGTTTCAGAAAATCGCTCAGCGAGCGATTTTTCCCAGCACGACAAACGACATTTTGGCCACCAACCAATTAGCGTGGAGGATTTGCAGTGACGTCATATTTATCCAAAGCCGCTAATTGCATTGCAGAAACTTTTCATTTCTCCAGCTCATATCTCTATGGGATTTTACGTGTAAATTATTTTATCGCACCGCACAAAAATTACCATAGAGCTAAACACAGAAACACAGCACCGGTTATGTTTTCGTCGAGTCCAACCAAAACGAGAGATCTAAGATACACAGATCTATCCTTTGGTTGAATGGTTGCTGAAAATTAATCTACGGTAAGTAACACTAAGACTGATGAGATGAGAGGCCTGTAGTCTATATTTTATCAATGTTTGACGAACTTAACAAAGGCCAATGTTTGATCAACTTGACAAAGACCAAAACTAACGTTAACATTATTATAAATATTAACAGTAGGTTTGGAGAATCCGTATTCTCGAAAGTGGCCTAAGTTAAGCCGGACTTAACTTAGGCCACTGATTTATGGAAGGCCATTCATCAACTCCTAAAAAGTCCCGTACAAATTACTATATTTAGATCTATGTAACAAAATAAAGAAACCAAATTATTTTCTAGCATGAAATGAGCATCAGAAATCAATTCTATATCGGTTATTGTATTTGCATTTAGTCCCACAACTATTGTGATTTTGTAAGATTTGTAAGCTCTCCATAATTCGGTGGCCTAAATCTTCACACTACTCTTAGCCTTAGGCGGGGGCTTAAGTTAGGCGCCTTTCGAGAATCAGATCTAACTTAGACTGCGGAGTGAATAAATGGTGGCTAAACTTAACTTTACTTAGCCCAAAGGTAGGCTGGGTTATGTCTATGAGCAAACTCAATGAGTAAAAGTTAGAGCTAGATCCCTGGACCCTGGCTCCAGATTTAAGTTAGGTCTAACAAAGTTAGCTGTTATAGGCCTAATTCCTCACAACATGTAAACTAAACTAAAGAAGGCCTAACTGTTATAAGCTAAACTCCAGCCCGGTCCCAGCCCCAGGACCATTCCAGGTCCATTCAAGGAGTCCAGACTCCAGCCTCCAGGCAGTGTATCTGGAGGGGGCATAGTAATATTAGTATGGGCATCAGTCCGTTTAAAGTCAGAGCTAGCCTATGGTCTGCATAATGGTCTAGTGTCTGTAAAATCTACAGAGAGAGAGAGAGAGAGAGAGAACCCCCCCCCCCCCCCCCTGCAAATTTCGAACCTGTCTGTGTCACTGAGTTTTAACGTTACTAGACCATCTACTTAACTTGACATGATTTAGTCTCACTATTGTTGGTTCTTAATTTGAGCCTAATTTTGGGGAGGGGGGGGGGGGAGGGGCTTGTACTTACTAAGCTGGTAATTCTTGGTCCAGATCAAGAACCTAATGTTAGGCCAAATAACATTGGTCTAGATTCTAAGGCAAGAGTCTATTTAAAATAGCTAACATCAATTTACATACACTGACTAACATTAGATCTAGAGTTTATGTAGCCTAGATCTAGAACTAAGTTAGAGACCTTTTTCTTATTTGTAGGTCTAACATTTAGATCTAACAGTTAGCGTTTCTTTTCCTTTGTCATTGTTGAGTGACAGAATGATGTGTAGAGTCTAGAGTTTGACTGTTAATTAGGCTTCATTTTTTTAGTCTAAATGTTAGACTCACTCCTCCAGGCTCCATATCTTTTTGTTTTATTATTTGTTTGTTTTAGGTAGTTTTGATTCTTTTTGTTTTGATCAAAGCATTTCCAATAGATCTAGAAGCAGTCTAAGTTACAGGCCAATAAAATATTTTTTTTTTAAAGGGAGAAATAAAAATAATCATTATATCAATTTGACATATGGCAATAAGTAAAACTAAAATTTTCAGAGATAATTTTTTCAGTAGGGCTACAAATCCGAAATAGGGATGTCAAAGATCTAGCAAGGGCAGATTTAGGGGGCATCCCCTTTTTGCTTTTCAGAGAATTTGAAGGAAAACTGGACAAAAAATAAAAAATAAAAAAATATAACCTTTATTTTTCTTTGCTTGTCAGAAAGTTTTCTGAGATATGTGCCCCCCCCCCCTTTGACAAAATCCTGATTCCTGGATCTGCCCCTGGATCTAGAGTAGATGCATATGTATTATGTATACTTGCTGTTCATAAACCCTTAAGTCTACATTGAGAAAAAGGGGCGAATCCCAACATTTGTTTGAGTGGGAGCGTAGTAAGTTGTAAATCAAATTATATATCACTATGGCCTTTATTATGATTTATCTTTTGCCATATCGCTATATAAACTCTTGATAAATTGAAATAAGTTAAATTTTATGTTTCACTTTTTTTTTCAAGTTGAATAATTACATAAATTTATATCACAAGACCAACCATTCTATTTGAGATGAGACTAAATGTGAATTTCTAATATGAAATAAAAGTCCATTCCATGAAGAAATATTAAAAGAACCTTATATATCTATGAACCTGTTTATTTGTAGTCTTATGGTTTGTTACTTTCTCCATCTATTTTTTGCAGCATAAAAGAATGGGCCAGGATTAACCTCTGGAAACCCAGGCTAATCCCTGTACAAAGATGAGGATACTAAAGGCGAGACACATTTTCTGAAAGATTGCCAGCAAGCTTGAAAGATCTGGTAATTATTTGGTTTCATTCAACTCTAAAATGAAGTTAAAGATTCGTTTGGAGATGGAAACTGATAAGTAGTTTTTATATAGATACTTGACAACATCCCCCATCAATTATGTTATTATAAATAAGACATAAAGCAAGTCGGAATTCATCTGGTCAAATAATTTCTTTACTGCTTTAATTTTTTAAATCATTATTATTCTCAGCATTGCTATTTTGTCTTGTAAAGTAAATTATTATTATTTTTTGGGTTTTTTTATTTTGCTTTGTTATTTCTTATCCTGGCAAAAATACAATAATAATCTAAATTCCTTTCTTACTAAATTTACAGGAGAAAGTGCTGGATGTAGTTTGGTCAACATACAGGCTTGTTTCATGCAGTACAAGAACATGAGGAAGAACGAGGGAAGAGAAGGAGAACTGGTGCCATCATCATTTCAGGTCATCACACACCTGTTTCCCATCCTCAAGGAAAAACACTTACTAACGTACTAGTATTGTTAATTTCACATCCTTACCTAAGAGAGTAAGTACAATTTTATTTATAGTACAATACATGTAACAATCCAATTGTTTTCCCAATGCATCAGTTCATGGAAATTGGGGATGGGTGTTCATTCAAAGTCATGTCAATTAGTTGTGCTGCTTTGTTTTAACAGGGAAATAATTTATTCCCTGATCTTCTATTTACTAACATAAGCTTTGTCATGGTCCTACACAACCATAGCATTTAATACATAAACACTGATCATGCATGCTTGTGTTAGTCTCTTGCTATGTTAGATGCTATTTTCTCATCTTATTATTGTTCTGTTCATTCAAGAAAATGTTTAGTAATTTTGATGTATGTGTTTTGTGAATTGTATCTCAAAAATGTTATACAACTATACAAGTCACTTTGTAGCTATGATGTAATGCTTGTTGTTAGGAAAGCTTTATCATTGTTTAATTCTTTTATTATTTTGCAGGTCATGTACACACCTACAAGAGATTGTATCTGGTAGCTCATGCAAAAGGATGCTCTCAAGAACAAGAGGGAGTCGAAGGGAATGAACTTGATGCCATTCATCGTTCTCAGATAGCAGTGTCTCTCCCCAGTCCATCGCTGCCAATATCAATACTACCTGTGTCACCACACCCTTCCTTGTAGTTCCTAGTACCCCAGTACCCCTTGCTCCCCCCCCCCCCTCTCGATCCTCAAATGTGACCGCTCACGACGAAACCAGGCGGAAGTCGCAAGTGGTACTTGTCTATAAATAGCGTGTTTTAGTGTAAATGTCATTTTCCCCCCAAATTTCTTTTTTTACGTATTTGGATTCTTTAATGATTCATTTACCACTTCCCAAAATTTGAAGTAAAAATACTAAGTATAAGTACCTGAAAACTGTGTTTGTATTTACCCTTTCCAAAACGCTTCGTCAGGATTTTGGTTTTCGAAAATTTACATTGCTCGCTCGATCGATCTTTGCACACCTCTCTTTTGTTGCTAAGGCGGCGTGGCCTCGTACGCCGGATGACGTAATCCTCAGCCTGACGGCTTAGCGCGTTGTGATTGGTCATTCGTGGTACACCTACTTGCCATGTAAATAGGTACCTGAATATGCATGACCGGTGGGTGCATTCAACTTGAAATCGTCGAATTATATTCTTTATAAAATCAAATCGTCCTTTTCTGTAATGAATTTGTTTTACCATTCTTTTTTTTTTTGTTTTTGTTTTACTTGTAAGACAAATAAGAAAGTCAGTCGCGGTATAAAGCTCATAATAATTGTACCCTTTCTCTTTAGTTAATAATCCATTTACTTAATAAAGCAGTAGGTATATAGTTTGTTTTGTTCATGCAATAGAGTGAGGTCGCAATGAAGCCTAGCGGAAAAACTATTCGGGAAATAACCATACCGGGCCCGCTTTCAAATATCTGCCAAACTTATTGGCCCCTCTTGCAGTTTTTCTTCTCTAGACGCAGCTGTGGACACTATGCTTTCCTTCCTTTTGCTCCTTTGTTTCCTTTCTCTGCGGCTTTCTAATGATAAAGCGCAGGATTCACTTAAAATGATACTATATTAATGGCCTTTTGTCTACTCGTCTTCATTTATTTTTCGCAATAGTTAATCCTGGCATTTTAAAGAGTTGTGAGCTTTCCTACAAGGTGTACAATGTAGGTCAAAAGCAACACAGGCCCCAATGTTTATTGATTTTTTTTTTCTAAATCATGCACCTGTACACATTGAAGTTGATGAATTATTCCCTGCTTTTTGCTCTCGTTTCTTTTCATTTTGCTTCCTAATGGTGCAGTATAAAGAGCAGGATGCACCTTAAACGGCGCTATAATAATGATCCTTTGTTTGATGATCTTTCTTTGTCACTCTAGATAACATGTTCATTTCTAAAATCTCTACAAGTTGCTATTTTCTTAAGAGATGTGCTCAAAGAGTAACAGGCCTGATACAATTTGGGGCATAAAAAATTTCCAATACAAGGGGGTTCATAATTCAGAAAGTGAAATAGAGCACAGTTCATAATTCCGAACATTTCTTGTATTATTCCAAAGGTTCATTATTCCGGAGGTTCGTTATTCCGAAGCTTCGTTTATCCTGAGCTCTGAGGTTCTAATTCCAAAAATGAAGTATATAGGGTTCGTTATTCCAAAGGCTCGTGATACCGAAAATTAAATAAGAAAATGAAAAGGTTCTACTGCATTTTCGGAATTATGAACCTTCGGGGTTATGAACTCCATTTAATTTTCGGAAATAATAAACGTATTCCAATTTCGTAATAACGAACCTTCGGAATATCGAACCTTTCGGAATAATGGAACCTCGGAAAACGAACCTTCGGAATTATGCACCTTAAAAAAACCCACCAAAATTACTGTTTTTTGTCTCCTGAATCAAGCATCAGTATAAACTTTAAACTTGACATCGTGCTTCAATTCTTTTTGTCCTCTGTTTTTTAAGCTAAGTTGTTTGGGGTTTTTTTTTTCACTTCACTTTCTACTTCGTTGAATAATAAAAGTGGAATGAATTTCAACAGCGCTATAATAAATTGGTCTTCGTTTTATGATCATCCTTACTTTCTTCACGCTAAATAGCCAGTTTTCATTATTCTCACCCGTTAACATTAAATCGCTCTTGACACAGTTACTGTTTTCGTGGATTTTGTTCTCTTTTTGAAAGCCAACTGTTTTCTTCTCTTCACATCTCCTAACTCTTTTCAGGCTAAACAGAGAGTAGAACACAAGTTGGAACAGCGCTATGATATAAACAGATCTTTTGTTTGACGCAATATCTGCACTCTATTATAGTCAATTTCAGCTTTCTTAAAATAATCTGCTGCTTTCTTAAAAGAGTTCCCTAGTTTACCTAGTACATGTCCAGACGATTCTTTTATTTTGATCTCTTTTTCAAATAACTACACTTTCTATGACATGGAATGGTGGAATTAGTAGCCCCTTAAACAGCACGATAATCAATTTGATCTTTTTTCTTTTATTTCATTTCACGTATTTTCATCAGGTACAGAAGATTATCTCCTCTTTATAAAATCAATTTGCTTTAATATAGAAGAGGAAAAAAAAGCTTGCTTTCTTTTCATGACATGAGTGTATAATTGCAAATGACAAAGTCCAACAAAATGTTCAGAGATTGCATGGACTTTCGGATTCTTCAGTTCAAATTTCCAAACCATTGACATTTTTTAGGATAGCCGAGCGACTTCTGTCTCACAAAAAACATGCCTATATATCTATTTCTTAAACAAAGAGTAACTCTTGGAGGGGATGGATGTCAGAATAGGAAGGGCACCATTAACTTTCGAAAGTGGGTTTTCTTCACCAAGAATTGGCATTTAATCGGTGAAATAAAACACCTGTCTGCCTAAATTAGATAATGAAATAGTCGACCTAAACTCTCTCTCTCTCTCTCTCTCTCTCTCTCGGGGGGGGGGGGGGGGGGGGTTATTAATCATTTGCTTTATATGCCAAACAATATAGTTTCTAACTCCTGAGATTTCCTTTAAAATGAAAAGGGTATTTTAAAAGCTTAGTGCGTGTTTTAAATATTTGATTTAATTTTCTTTAATCCGAAAAGTACATTATTGCTCAAAGTGACTTATGTCTTATAAAGGGGCATTTTCTTATTTTTCAGAGTGCGCCTCTTGCAGGTTGTTCAAACAAAACAACGGGAATTTTGTTACTTTTTAAGTACAATAAACGCCCCCCCCCCCCACACACACACACACACGATCTCTCTCTCTCTGTCTCTCTATTCCCCCCTTTTTTAGGGGCGTGTATTGGTCGATTGCTTCACTTGCGAAACAATGCAACATGCAGTTTTGAATGGGTAAGGTGGAATTATGGTTGAATAGAACATACCCTGACCACGCTGACGGGCCCAGTTTGAAAACAATGCCCCCTATGCCTCTCAGCGTTATTGATTCTTGGTTTAAAATGAACAAAAGGAGCTCTTTTCACCCCCACCCTCCCGCTTAAATGCGTGTCTTGTATTGTTCTTCTCTAAGGGCAGGACAATTGATACGGATTCTTATAATGCTGGTTAAGTTTATGAAAAGAGTTTAAAGGATCTGAATTCTTTACATGGGCAATATGTATGCATTGGCTGTGATAACTCCTTGTCCTTGCCACCTGCTCGTGCTTTATCGTACAATGATTTATTGCGAAACCAGAATCAGCGTTTTGAAACAATTATGAAACACAGTCTGAAAACGATGTATCATGATCCCTGAATTCTCTTTTCTCTATGCAAATTATAGTTCTGCTTCCTTTTTGTGACTTTTGTAATTGTGTTTCTGTGAAGAAAAAAAAAAAAGCTCCAGGTACATCTGCGTTTTGAACTAAATGGGTATCAACATGCTGATTTGTTGGACGCGACTAGCCTTTCTTTATTTTTGTTTAATCTTCAAAATTTCCAGGGGAAGCATCATATCATCAAAGTCACACCTTCCTCTCTGCTCCCAAACTTGGATTTGCTCACTTTAGTTTCTTTTGCGTTCATTATGACTTGTATAACGTAAAACCTTTAAATAATGAACATTACACATTAAAAAAAACAAACAAACAAACAAAACAATATAGGTAACCTGGCCCAACGAGAGATAGCAATCGCTTTTGTTATTATTCTACGGGAAAGTATATGGTTTCCCGTTCGCGATAATGTCGGAATGTCGGCCTATATCAGCCTGTTTTTAATTTTTTTTTTCAACGTTCATAAAATTATTTCATATGATATTAAACAATTCATCGCCATCAGCATGATGAACGGTCTCTTTTCAAAATCCAATTATTTTTAATTCAGTAGGACTATCAGTCACTTTCGCTTCGCGGCTAGTTTTAAGAAGCCATGATGGTATAATGGAGAATGTGACAGAATTTTATGGGAAACGGAATGAGCGTCTGACCTTTTTTTTGTTAACGTAATATTTTGATTAAAGTCGAAAACTCCTGAGATTTCCTTTAAAATTGTTTTCCTTTCTTCTTCTTTTAGCTTGATTAATACGTGTCTAAAATATCATACATTTAAAATTTAAAGAGGTGCAATTTTCTATTATTTTTTTTTCTAGAGGGTGCATTTTACGTTAGCATTGTGAAGGATGCGAAAACAAAATAAGACGGGGGAGGGTCTTGAAGTCTACGTAATACTTGTTAAGTGTAGTTTTAACATGTTAACAATATAAATTTGGTAATTTCGATATTTCGATTTCTAGTCACAGGTGAAATAGAATAATGCTCCGTAAATGCAACTACATGCACATGTAATAATATTGCTCCGTTCGCCCCCCCCCCCCCTCTCTCTCTCTATCTATTTATCTCTCCCTTTTATTTCTGGGGTGGTGGTATTAACTGTTTGCCTCACTTGCCAAATAATACGTAATCCTCATTTGTAATCATGCGATTGTTGAATGAGTGAAGGTGAGAAGATCCTGCCCTGGCGAGCCCGCCATGAGGATATTATCCCCAAGCTTCTCGGCGCTATTTTGGTATTGATTCTTGCATTGAAAATGAACAAGAAGGAACCCTTTATTTCACCCCCACCCTCCTTCTGAAATGCGTGTCTCGTTCTATTAATTCTCTAGAGTCAAGACAAGATTTATTCCGATTTTATTCATGCTGGTTAAGTATACGAAAATAGTGGAAAAATGGTTTCTTAGCATGGACAACGATTGCGTTTGCGGTGTTACAAATCCACCTTCAGGTCCGCGGCTAAAAGTCAGCAAAAAGCCCGTGCAATGGTCAGCCCTGGATCAGCCATTGACCAATGGAGCGAGCCTGTCACGTGACAGTATACCGCTTGAGTAATTTCTTTTTGTTTGCACACGGCACGCTACTCTGCCTCATGCTCGAGAGGGCAGGATCAAGGGGGAACGTTGCTAAGGAAGTTTCGAAGCAGGTCACGCTGAATTTCGCACCCTCAGCTTTTGCTTCGCACCCAAACTTTGAATGCGATTTTCTCCGTTATTTAGATTTCTATTCTGATACTTTCCGCGTTTTTAATCGCTTTTTACGATGACTTCTACTTAAGCAAAATAGAGTTGTTATACATCATTTTAAAGCTTATGAACCAGAGATTCTAGAGGATGTAAAATTAGAGTTTTCGATTTTTGCGACTTCCGCATGAAACCGTCGTGCAGGGTCATGTCTTCTGGCAAATGATCTCACAATGGAGTGTGCAAGGACACACCAAAGGCATAACATAGTCCATTCATTTTAGTATTTTGAATAACAGTCTTACCCCCATGAAGAATTTCATTTCACAGCCCCTACAACTATCTTACTTCTCTTCTTTAATTTGACTAAGTTATGCACTACCACTGGTTAGATTGTTATTTAGTCTGCAATTATAAGTAAATTCTTCAGTGGGGCTTTTCATAGTTTTGTCAAATCTCAATTTCAATATCTAACTGTGGTTAATGTCGTTGAATATCAGTTTATGTCCCCCCCCCCCCTTACATAATCATTCGGCCATTGCAGTTAGATGCATCTTACTAGCAGCATGTTCCATGTATTCTGGAAGGGGGGGGGGAGGGGTTGTCAGAGCTAATTGTATTTGCATACTACATCATACATTCTTGGGGATGAATTCCATATCCACTCTAATGGAGCTTAAACTTAACCTGAATAAAATACTATAATTGATAAAATATTTACATGATTTCTCAATATACTATTTTAAGGAAAATCCATACTGGTACTTGGTCTATTTACATGATTTCTCAGTATACTATTTTAAGGAAAATCCATACTGGTACTTGGTCTATTATTTTGTTAAAGGTACTTGTTGTAGAAATCTATCTCATTTAAGTTTTGAATCACAGTATTAAATAAGTGTTTTAGTCTTTTAAATATTTGTATTGTTTAATGTTAATCTTTACGATTATATTCAGATTTTTCAGCTCTCAAACAGAATACAATGGGCACTGAACTTGTTACAAATTTTAAAAGAGAGAGGGGGAAGGGAATAGAGATAGAGAGAGAGAGAGAGAGGGGGGGAGGGAGGGAATAGAGGGAAGAGCGAGAGGGAGAAGAAATAGGGAAACACAAATTAAAAGTACATGTGTGTATTTTTTTTCAATGCAACTTTGAAAACGTATTCTCTTGAGTCATTTACAGATTTTCCGTAATATGGGGCAAAATATTGCTTTTGCTTTGTTGAAAAATATCTATTGATATTTTTTTTTATCAACCATGAGTATGTTTTGAGATAACTTATACATAGATACATAGAATATCCAACAATACCGATAACTTTCCCCCTGTATTTACAATTAGAAAGAAAGGAGAAAATTGGAGGGTATGCGGTTGTGACTGCGATTTTATTTGAGGTCTATTGGTGTGGAAGTGAGTATACTTGATAGAATGTGAAGTAATAAAACCAATTAGAAAGGAGAGCGTGTGTGAGGAGTCCTATCATATCGCAACCTCCCACTTAGCCATTTATTTCCACCACCCCACCCCCCCCCCCCCCGGTAGTTGCACCAAATCCAAATTGCAGAGAGAATAATTTTTTTTTTTAATAGTTTGGGGAAAATGTGCATATTATGTCACAGAGATCAGGTTATGACCAAGTGTCATAGACAATCTACTCGTCATAAATGGAAAACAAAACTTTCCGCTAGACTTTGCCCAGCAAGAAATTCAAGTAGATCTACTTTCATAATGTCTGGTACCCGTATTCCAGATAATTATAAAGGCGGATTCACACCGAACACGACACACGACACACGACACGACAAAACGACATGAACGACTTTCTGAAAAAATCGCTCTAATGCAAACCCTATGGTACCGTGCACACCTGCCACGACATTTTTCGAAACGTCGTGCACGACGTTTTTAGGGGTTTTTAGTCGTTTCAGAAAATCGCTCAGTGAGCGATTTTCCCTGCACGACAAACGACATTTTGGCCACCAACCAATTAGCGTGGAGGATTTGCAGTGACGTCATATTCATCCAAAGCCGCTAATTGCATTGCAGAAACTTTCACTTCTCCAGCTCATATCTCTATGGAATTTTACGTGTAAATTATTTTATCGCACCGCACAAAAAGTACCATAGAGCTATACACAAAAACACAGCATCTGTTATGTTTTCGTCAAGTCCAACCAAAACGAGAGACCTAAGTTACTTAGATCTACTTGTCTGATTGATCCTTTGGATGAAAGGTTGCTGAAAGTTTATCTACGGTAAGTAACACTAAGACTAATTAGATGAGAGGTCTATAGACTCTAGTCTATATTTTATCAATGCTTGACGAACTTAACAAATGCCAATGTTTGATCAACTTGACAAAGACCAAAACTAACGTTTACAATAACATTAACAGTGAGTAAGTTTATATCTATCGTCTATGACTATAGATCTAACTTAGACTGCGGAGAGAATAAATGGTGGCTAAACTTAACTTTACCTAGCCCTAAGTTAGGCTAGGTTATGAGCAAATTCAATGAGTAAAAGTTAGATCTAGAGCTAGATCCCTGGCTCCAGATCTAAGTTAGGTCTAGCTGTCTAGATATATTATAGGCCTAATTCCTAACAACATGTAAACTAAACTAAACAAGGCCTAACTGTTAAAGCTAAACTCCAGCCCGGTCCCAGCCCCAGGACCATTACAGGTCCAGGAGTCCAAACTCCAGGCATTGTATCTTGAGGCCGGGGGGGGGGGGGGGGGGGGCATGGACATGGTATGGGCATCATTCCGTTTAAAATCAGAGCTAGCCTATGCCATGGTCTGCATTATAATGGTCTAGTGTCTGTAAAATCTACAGAGAGAGAGAGAGAGAGACCCTCCCCCCCCCCCTACAAATTTCGAACCTGTCAGTGTCACTGACTGTTAACGTTAATACTAGACCATCTACTCAACTGGACATGATTTAGTCTCACTGTTGTTGGTTATTAATTTGAGCCTAATTCGGGGGAAGGGGGGGGGGGGGGGCTTGTAGTGTACTTACTAAGCTGTTAATTCTACTAGATCCAGATCTAGAGCCTAACGTTAGGCCAAATAATACTATGCCATGGTCTAGATTCTAAGTTAGGCAAGAGTCTAATCTTTAGACTCTAAATTTAAGATAGAATCTATTTACATCATACATGTCACTGACTAACATTAGATCTAGACCCTCTAGAGTTTATGTAGATCTAGAACTAGAAATGTTAGAGACCTTTTTCTTATTTGTAGGTCTAACATTTAGATCTAACAGTTAGTCTTAATCTTAAACTCACTCCTCCAGGCTCCTTATCTTTTTGTTTTATTATTTGTTTGTTTTAGGTAGTTTTGATTCTTTTTGTTTTGATCAAAGCAGTTCCAGTAGATCTAGAAGCAGTCTAAGTTACAGGCCAATAAAATAATTTTTAAAAAGGGAGAAATAAGAATAATCATTAGATCAATTTGAGATATGGCAGTATTAGTAAAACTGAAATTTTCAGAGAGAATTTTTTCATTAGGGCTACAATTCCGAAACAGGGATGTCAAAGATCTAGCAGTGGAAGATTTAGGGGGCATCCCCTTTTTGCTTTTCAGAGAATTTGAAGGAAAACTGGACCCCCCCCCCCAAAAAAAAAAGAAGAAATAAGATAACCTTTATTTTTCTTTTCTTGTGAGAAAGTTTTCTGAGATATGTGCCCCCCCCCCCCCTTGACAAAATCCTGATTCCTGGATCCGCCTCTGGATCTAGAGTAGATGTATATGTATTATGTACACTTGCTGTTCATAAACCCCTAAGTCTACATTGAGAAAAAGGGGCGAATCCCAACATTTGTTTGAGTCAATGGGAGTGTAGTAAGTTGTAAATCAAATTATATGTCACTATGGCCTTTATTATGATTTATCCTTTGCCATTTCGCTATATAAACTCTTGATAAATTGAAATAGGTTAAATTTTATGTTTCACTTTTTTTTTCAAGTTGAATAGTTACATAAATTTCTATCATAAGACTAACCATTCCATTTGAGATGAGACTAAATGTGAATTTCTAATATGAAATAAAAGTCCATTCCATGAAGAAATATTAAAAGAACCTTATATATTTATGAACCTGTTTATTTGTAGTCTTATGGTTTGTTACTTTCTCCATCTATTTTTTGCAGCATAAAAGAATGGGCCAGGATTAAACACTGGAAAACCAGGCTAATCCCTGTACAAACATGAGGATATTAAGGGCGAGACACATTTGCTGAAAGATTGCCAGCAAGCTTGAAAGATCTGGTAATTATTTTGTTTCATTCAACTCTAAAATGAAGTTAAAGATTCGTTTGGAGATGGAAACTGATAAGTAGTTTTTATATAGATACTTTACATACAGTACAACATCCCCCATCAATTATGTCATTATAAATAAGACATAAAGCAAGTCAGAATTCATCTGGTCAAATAATTTATTTACTACTTTTATTTTTAAAATCATTATTATTCTCAGCATTGCTATTTTGTCTTTTAAAGTAAATTATTATTCTTTTTAGCAATTTCATTTTGCTTTGTTATTTCTTATCCTGGCAAAAATACAATAATGATCTAAATTCCTTTCTTACTAAATTTACAGGAGAAAGTGCTGGATGTAGTTTGGTCAACATACAGGCTTGTTTCATGCAGTACAAGAACATGAGGAAGAATGAGGGAAGAGAAGTAGAACTGGTGCCATCATCATTTCAGGTCATCACACACCTGTTTCCCATCCTCAAGGAAAAACACTTACTAACGTACTAGTATTGTTGATTTCACATCCTTACCTAAGAGAGTAAGTACAATTTTATTTATACAATCCAATTGTTTTCCCAATGCATCAATTCATGGAAACTGGGGATGGGTGTTCATTCAAAGTCATGTCAATTAGTTGTGCTGCTTTGTTTTAACAGGGAAATAATTTATACCCTGATCTTCTATTTACAAACATAAGCTTTGTCATGGTCCTACACAACGATAGCATTTAATACATAAACACATCATGCATGCTTGTGTTATAGTCTCTTGCTATGTTAGATGCTATTTTCTCATCTTATTAAATTTCTGTTCATTCAAGAAAATGTTGAGTAATTTTGATTTATGTGTTTTGCGAATTGTATCTAAAAAATGTTATACAACTATACAAGTCACTTTGTAGCTATGATGTAATGCTTGTTGTTAGGAAAGCTATATCATTGTTTAATTCTTTTATTATTTTGCAGGGTATGTACACACCTACAAGAGATTGTACCTGGTAGCTGATGCAAAAGGATGCTCACAAGAACAAGAGGGAGTCGAAGGGAATGAACTTGATGCCATTCATCGTTCTCAGATAGCAGTGTCTCTCCCCAGTCCATCGGCTGCTAATATTAATACTACCTGTGTCACCACACCCTTCCTTGTAGTTCCTAGCAGTGGCGGATCCGGGGGGGGGGGCAGGGGGCCCGGGCCCCCTCCCCTGGGACCAAAAAGGGGCCCCAAAATGCTGTGGACCTTTCTTTTTTTTTTTTTTTTTTTTTTTTTGCTTGTCAGAAAATTTTGTGAATATTGAGCCCCCTCCCTCAAGAAATCCTGGATCCGCCACTGGTTCCTAGTACCCCAGTACCCCTTGCTCCCCCCTCCCCTCGATCCTCAAATGATCTCACAATGGCATAACATAGTCCATTCATTTTAGTATTTTGAATAACAGTCTTACCCCCATGAAGAATTTTATTTCACAGCCCCTACAACTATCTTACTTCTCTTCTTTAATTTAACTATGTTATGCACTACCACTGGTTAGAATGTTATTTAGTCTGCAATTATAAGTAAATTCTTCAGTTGGGCTTTTCAAAGTTTTGTCAAATCTCTATTTCAAAATTTAACTGTGGTTAATGTCGTTGAATATCAATTTATGTTCCCCTCCCCATACATAATCATTGCAGTTAGATGCATCTTATTAGCAGTATGTTCCATGTATTCTGGAAGGGGGGGGGGGGGGTGTATGAGCTAATTGTATTTGCTTACTACATCATACATTCTTGGGGATGAAGTCCATTTACACACTGAAGGAGCTTAAACTTACCTGAATACAATACTATAACTGAAAATATTTACATCATTTCTCAATACTGTTTTAAAGGAAAATCCATACTGGTCTATTTTTTTGTTAAAGGTGCTTGTTGTAGAAATCTATCTCATTTAAAGTTTTGAATCACAGTATTAAATAACTGTTTAAGTCTTTTAAATATTTGTATTGTTTAATGATAATCTTTCCAATTATATTCATTTTTTTTTTCAGCTCTCAAACAGAATACAATGGGTACTGAACAATTTTGAAAGAGAGAGGGGGAAGGGAATAGAGATAGAGAGAGAGAGAGAGGGGGGGGGGGGGAGAGGGAGGGAATAGAGAGAGAGGGGAATAAAGAGAAGAGAGAGAGAGGGAGAAGAAATAGGGAAAGACATTTAAAAGTGTGTATTTTTTCAATGCAACTTTGAAAACGTATTCTCTGGAGTCATTTAAAGATTTTCCATAATATGGGGCAAAGTATTGCTTTTACTTTGTTGAAAAATATCTGATTTTTTTTTTTTTTTTTATCAACCATGAGTGTGTTTTGAGATAACTGGCACAGATACATAGAATATCCAACAATACCGACAACTTTCCCCCTGTATTTACAATTTGAAAGAAAGGAGAAACTTGCAAGGTATGCGGTTGTGACTGCGATTTTATTTGAGGTATATTGGTATGGAAGTGAGTATACTTGATAGAATGTGAAGTAATAAAACAAACCAATTAGAAAGGAGAGGGTGTGTGAGGAGTCCTATCATATCGCAACCTCCCACTTAGCCATTTATTTATCCCCCCCCCCCCCCGGTAGCTGCACCAAATCCAAATTGCAGAGATGATATTTTTTTTTTTTTAAGTTTGGGGAAAATGTGCATATTACTCATGTTACTAGTATGTCACAGAAATAAGGTTATGACCATGTGTCACAGACGATCTACTCGTCATAAATGGAAAACAAAAATTTCCGTTAGACTTGGTCCAGCAAGAAATTCAAGTAGATCTACTCTCCTAATGTCTGGTACCCGTATTCTAGATAATTATAAGCCTGCACCACTATTTTCAATTAAGGAAATATATTTTTCAGATCATTCTGTCTCTAAAACATGGTCAGTCGTGAGTGTATAAAACAAAACTGCTTGAATTATTCCGAATAGACGACAAAGATCATTTTTTTAAAATGTATTTAAAATACTCACACGATATGAAGAAAAAAAAAACCGCAGCTATGATTATTCCGAATAGAAAACGGCAAATATCACTTTTGTAATTTCTCAACATGTGTCACTTGACCAATTTAACAACTTTTAGAAATCCAAATAAAGAATAAATGATTTCAGAATTAAACAATATAAAACTCTTATAGAATTATTTTGATGACTACAATGATGAACTTCAAATGAATACTATCACGACATTCTCATCATCAAAAACGACATCTCCCTCTCTCCAGCACGACTTATTAGCGAATGTCGTGTGCGGTGTGCACTGTTTTTTCGCCGTTGTCGTGTAGTATGTCGTTGTGTCGTGTGTCGTGTGTCGTGTGTCGTGTTCGGTGTGAATCCGCCTTAAGCCTGTACCACTATTTTCAATTAAGGAAATATATATAGTTTTCAGATCATTTTGTCTCTAAAACATGGTCAGTCGTGAGTGTATAAAACAAAACTGTTTGAATTATTCCGAATAGACGACAAAGATCATGTTTTTAAAAATGTATTTCTTCAAAGTTCAATATACTCACACGATACGAAGAAGAAAAAAAAAAAAACGCAGCTGTGATTAATCCGAATAGAAAATGGCAAATATCACTTTTGTAATTTCTCAATATGTGTCACTTGACCAATTTAACAACTTTTAGAAATCCAAATAAAGAATAAATGATTTCAAAATTAAACAATATAAAACTCTTATAGAATTATTTTGATGACTACAATGATGAACTTCAAATGAATACTATCACGACATTCTCATTATCAAAAACGACATTTGCCCTCTCTCCAGCACGACTTTTTAGCGAATGTCGTGTGCGGTGTGCACTGTTTTTTCGCCGTTTGTCGTGTAGTATGTCGGTTTGTCGTGTCGTGTGTCGTGTTCGGTGTGAATCCGCCTTTACTCCTTTAAATCGTTACTATTTTCCTATTACTATTTCCAGCTTTTTGTGTTTACAATATTTTTCAATGCTTTCTCTTCGATAGAAAGTGTGTTATGTCTATAATTTGTTTGCTTTCCAAGGCCATGTATCTGTCTTCTTCTTTTTTTCCCCCCTTTTATTGGGCATTTTACGCATGATTGCCCAGTCTAGTTAGTTTTATGTACTGTATTCATGCTTTATCTTTTTGCCAGGGACCAGCGCTTCTACAAGCTCTGCTTCTAAGCTGGTCTCTGTTTTCATTCTCATTTTCATAAAATTAATCTTACGTAGTCTTCATGGGTGTTGTCAATTATTTTGAATATTGTCAATTTCATAATACTTATTGTTATATACTTTAAAACATGAAAATGTAATGAAATAAAATCTAAATCTAAAAAAAAAAAAAAAAAAAAAAATCTATATATGCTCAATGAAGTGAGAGCGGTTCATTACAAGTAGCCTTATTTAAGATAGGGGTTAAGGGAGCGTTGTTGTTGGCAAGGTAATATCGGTGGTTTATGTTAATTGGACATTTAGCCACTCGGCCTTGGTATGGGGCACCAATCGCAATTCAGTATAAGTTATTTATAAAATTAGTTATTTTGATTAATTCAGGTTTATGCTGTTATTGTTAAAAGGGGACATGGAGGGTAGAATGAGTCCCATTTAATATTGGACATAGAAATTCGTTCAGGGTATGCTTGGGTTGTTAAAGAATGGATAAGGGGACACAGGTGATTGTTGCCTTGGTTATTAAAATATCTTCACTGCATAGCTTTAAAGTTGGATTTAAAGTTGTCTACACTGAACCTCCTAAATAGCGCCATCTTTTAACAGACTTTGGAAAATGTCTGTGTCTGATTTACCCATCATGCACCATTATCTCTTATAGAAGCTTCGATTGTACATGCAAGCAATTTTTTACATTTGCAAGTCAACAGATTTTCATAACCAATTTTACTAGGAAATATTCAATTCAATTTTTCAATTTAAATTCAATTCAATGTTATTTCCACAGATGCCAAATTTTACATACATATAGAGAAGATACATACAATAAAATATATGCATACAATAAAAAGTAAACATGGCTCTATAAAATGTCATCAAAGACAGATGGCAAGTTATCGTGTTCGCACTGAAACATGAATTGACCTAGCTGCATAATATATATATAGCATTGACATTTAAAATATTCATCTGTTTAAATAGAGGTGCAGTATGCGCTAGGTATTGAAGATGATTTGGTTATCAAACTTAGGGCTTTCTTTTGAAGGACTAATAGTATAGTCTATTCAAAAGGGTCACTGAGCAGTTACCCCAAAGAATATTTGCATAAGACAGGTAAGGAAGTAACAATGTACTGTACAGCTTGCATAATATTCGTAAAGGAAATAATTTATGTATAGCATAAAGAACACCAATTGCACTTGAAATCTTAGAGGCAATGTTATTAACATGACATTTCCAGTTTAAAACTTCATCTATGTATATTCCCAAAATTTGTGTTGAACCTACTCTGGATAAATATTCATCATTAAATTGCACACGTAACTCATCAGAGTCAAAATTAATATTTCTTCGTTTAAACACCTTATAATTAGTTTTATTCATATTCACCATCAATGTATTCGCATAAACCAGCCAGAAACCTTCTTCAATTTTATCTTTTAAATCTCTATTCAATTGCTGAACATATTTACCAGACAAAAACATATTTGTGTCATCGGCAAATAAGATAAATGTCAGTTTAATGGAAACATAATGAAGGCCATTGATGATTAGTAAAAACAATGGGGGACCAAGGATACTCCCTTGACGAATTCCGGTCGTAATATTACATGAATTAGAAGACTGTTGATCAATAACAACACATTGTTTACGACTATTTAGATAATTATCAAACCAATTCAGAGAAATGACTCTAATGCCATAAAATGAGAGTTTTTGTAACAAAAATGAATGATTCACACTGTCAAAAGCCTTTTAAAGATCAAGAAAAAACCCAATTGAAACCAGTTTGTTTTCTATTGCACGAGATACATAATTCATAAATCCAATTAAAGCCATAGAGCTTGAGTATTTCTACCCGAATCCAAATTGTTTAGAGTAAAACAAATTATTTTATCAATGTAATCAATGAGTCGTCTGTAAACAAGTTTTTCTCAAATTGTGGAAAATACTGGCAAGATTGATGTTGGTCGATAGTAATCTAAACACTCTTTACCCTTGCTTTTATATATAGGAACTACTTTAGCAATCTTTAATTGATCCGGTATTTGTCCAGAGATAAAGGATTCATTAAAAGACAACACAGATGCTTTGCATACAAAAATATGGTCTTTTTAACAAACGTTAGATCTATGTCATCATATCCAGCACTTGTACCCACTTTCAATTCTTTGGCACTGTTAATTATTTCTGTTTCAGTAACAGGTTTCAGAAATAGAGAATTCATATAATTGCCTGTCAGGTACTGTTTAAAATCTTTTCTCAATACAGGTGTCGAATGATTTACAAGAGAACTTCCAATTGAACTGAAATATTCATTAAATGCCTCTGACATTTCGAGTTTATTAGTTATCTTTAGGTTATCTTTAATAACATATTCGGGACTGTTATTTTGACATTTTTGATTTATGATTTCATTCAGGTATTTCCAGGTCTTTTTGATATCATTTTTGACAGTTTGAAATTTTCTATACAAATATTCTTGCTTTGCATGCTAATGTCATTATTTCATGAATTTCCTAAGTGTTTATAATTACTCTCACGAGAAGGAGATGGTTTCAGAATGAATTTCTTATACAGCTTGTTTTTCTTTTTACATCTCTTCCTAAGATCATTAGTTAACCAATGCCTAATACAAGTATTAACGAACTTTCTTCAAAGGAAAGCATTCATTATATAATTCAATAAAGGCTTGTAGAAATATATCATATTTTACGTTAATATTAGATTCATTATAAAAGTCATCAAAATCTGTTGCATACAAAAATCTCACTGAACATTTTTATACCAGGTTCAGATATCTGCCTTCGGTAAAAAGATTCTTGTGACTCATGTCACGGTTGTTTCCAAAAAATCGTGACAAAGATTGGCAAATGGTCAGTTATATCAGTCATAAGAATTCCAGCCTTCAGTATATTATCTTGAGTATTTGAAAATATGTTATCAATAAGGGATGCTGTGTCTGTAGTAATTCTAGTAGGATTCAAAATAGCAGGATAAAAGCAATTCAAGAGCATCAATTCAATAAAATCATTTTACGCTTGAGGATGAAACCAACTTTATAAGGTCAATAGTATAATCTACCAAGAGATAACATTCTTTTTTTTTTTTTAAAAGGAGTTTAGACAAAACAGGACATATTATTTCAAGAAAAGAATTAATATATCCATTGGGTGGTCTGTAGAGAACCCCCATTAGCACATTTCTATCACGTTTTCTTGGAATTTCGATGAATATCGATTCAAGATTTTCACAAATAAATGAAAAATCTGACCTTTGAAAAAAACTTTATATTTTCATTCACTAATACTCCAACACCACCTCCTCGGCGCGATGGCCTTCCGTAATGTACAAACGAATACTTTTGGGGTACACAAGTAAAAATATCTTCATTTTCATTAATCCAGGTTTCAGTTAAACCGACAACATCAAAATTGTGTGAAAGAGTGTCAATATAATCAAATATGGCACTGCAATTTTTCTTAAGGCTTCGTCAATTTTAAACAGTTATAAGAAGGGTTGTAAACTATCTTAAGTTATTTTAAACAAAATTCAAAACATTCATTATATACTATGCAAAGGCCAATATTTGATATACGCGAAGACAACAGAGTATAGATAAACATTTATATTGAGAATAAAAAGTGTAATGTAAAGTTAAAAACTTCATAAATGGTAAATAAAATTTACTATCAGTTCACTGTTGTGTGTTCGGTATGGAAGCCTGCTCATAGGCAGGAAGGGCAAGAAATTTCACAAATTTTCTAAAAATTCCTTGTTTGGAATGAGTTTTTTTTTTTTTTACTGCTGTATTGTTACCGGCAGGAACATTGGCAAAAACCCTATACCGTCAATTGTCCAGCAGGCTACCTTGTCACTTTTCTGTGCGGCTAAGAGAATGCTATAGCGTTTGACAGAACGATCCTCGTGGATTCTGTTAGTTTCCTTATCTTCCTTCAGAATATTCTTGTTGCGAAAAACATTTCCTCTTCTTCCGATGGGAGATGAGTTTGACGATGATGAGGCGCGGCTTGCTACTGTCACCACTAGTTTACTGACACGGTGAGAGCGGTCTATGTCTGAAGGCGTGAGGTCAACCTTAAGATGATCGAGTACGATTTTGATAGAGATGTCGTCAGTCGATTCATTGTGAGATTCCTTAGCACCGAATATACGAAAGTTCTTCCGCCTCGAGTACTGTTGCAGGTCCTCCAATTCATACTCCAGACGATTGGTTTTCAACTGGTTGTTGGACAGTTCACTCTGAAGAGTAGCACATGCCGCTTTGTGGTGTTTAACTTCAGCTTGAAGATCAAAGATTTCTCATTTACATCTCTCCAATCTTTCAGACAGTTGCTCTTTAATGGTGGGGATTATTCTATCAATAAGTTTTCTAACCACACTATGCAGGACTGAGATGAATTCGTCATTTTGAAGTAACTCGGTTATTTGATCAATACAAATAGTAATAACATTAGTAGATTGGGTATGAGCTTGTGCCTTGTCGGCATTACCGGAACTCCTTGTAGAAGGCATGTTACTAGAAGTTGGAGGTTGATTGATGCCCAAAAAATTGCAGACTACAGTGAGACAAAGTTCATACCCAAATTAAAAGGGTAGCGACACAGTTTGATTAAAAAGAAGGAGATAGTTGTGGCAATGCTGTGGCAAACAGAAGTCAAATCCAAAACAGAGTAAATGTATACATAAAAACCAACATGAAAATGTTTATATGGGACCAGTCAGCTCCATCCACTACAGTTTTTTCTAGCATGAAAAAAAAAAGAAATCCACTTATTTCCATGCAATCCTGGTAAAATCGTCCATGAAATATCATTCTTTAGCCGCATATGTGAAATTTGTTCCATGAATTCCACGAAAACACCAGAAAAGTGAAGATTATATAGCAATAAAACAAACAGAAATCATGATATAGCCAACACTTGCATTAAGGGAAATTCTAAAGAAAAGGCGAGGCAACGGAAAGAAATAATTGATAATTTGGAAAAAGATATATTGTCTTTAGAAAAAGAGTTATTAGATAAGGTAGATAAAGAAGAAAACAAAATTGTTGGAGTGTAAACGAAATAATTTAAAGGCAAGTTATTAATGTAAATAAAGGGGTTAACATTCGATCTAGAGCATCACATTATGCAAATGGGGAAAAGGGACACTAGACATTTTACACAGTTGAAAAAAATATATATGCGGCTTTCTTAAATATGAACATAGAAAAGTCATATGCAGTAACAAAATTTAGAGAGGATTTATAATTATTCTGAAAAAGACATTCATACAATATTTTTAAGGCCTAGGAAATGTATTTTGAAGAGTAAGTTAAGGGAATTTAATTCTAAAATGTTATGAGTGAATTGTTTGTATGTCAGTGTGTACTTATGTATGGATGTATGTGTGTGCTTGGGCGTGTGGATGAGGGTGTGTGCGATTATGTTAACGGGGTACATTTGCTTGTGTGACTTCCTTTTTTTTCCGTCGGTGGGGGGGGGGGGGGGTGGGAGAATAGACACAACTTTCTCTCAAGTACTATTCTTTGACCATGTATATAAAAATGTTTTCTAGATAGTTTATGATTTGTTTTTTATCTTTTCTCATGGCAATTTATGTTTAACCCAAAATATCAATGTATAATGCATACAATTTTGTTATGAACAATTTGTACAACATGTATTTGATTTGAGAGAAAAAAAAGAAAGATATAATTTAAAATGAAAAATCTCATCGGCCTCGAAATGGGGCGAGAAAGTGGCAGCGTAGTACTTACATCGTATCGCAATCGCCTTCAACGTAGGCAAGATCGCAGCAAAGCGTTAGTGTAATCGCCGTAGAGGTCAAAAATGGTGTTAGAGGGAGATTCTGTTACACTTTACGAAATTTTCACAAATCGCCATGGTCGCCATGATCGCCTTTTTAGTTAGACTGAGAAGGGTATTATGAATGGACATTTGCAAATGAATTATATACTAAATGAGACTACAATAAGGGTACGCTAAGGTTAGATATATGTACGGGGTATAAGAGACTGGAATATCCTTCGAAAGATACAACAGAATGAGAAAGAGAGAAGGATGAGTTAGAAATGATAATAAAGTGAAAAGGTGGAGTATAAGGGGCCGGGAAGCAGAGATATATGACAAAATGGAGGAGAAGGAATAAACAAGAGAGAACCGGACATCAACAGAGAGAGAGAAAAAAGTACCAGTTTAACGATAAAGGAAGAGAGTGAGATATGGAGGAGAGAATCGCATAAATAGAGAAGACAACATAAAAGAAATAAATTGATATAAGAGAAGAAAAACAGAAAAGAGAAGGATATGATAAACTGAAGAGAGAAGAATATAATGGAGTTAAAAGAAAGGGTATATTGAGGAAAGAGAGAAGGATGATGAAGAAAGGGAGAATGAAGGGGAATATACGAAATATAAATGGTTATTACGTGCCAAATGACAAAGCGCGTAAATGCGTGATAAAGCATATTCAGGAGGAAACTGTTTAACAAAATATTTAAAACCCATGATATGTTGACTCGTTTCTCAGGAAACATGACGGGCGTGTATGGGTAGGATGAGAGCACAGTTCCTTTGTGCGGAGGCATCAAAGCGTACCAGGTTATAACCATGGGGTATATTGAAAGGGGGGGGGGGATTGTAGAGCCCACAAATGTGACCCTCCACCACAAAACGACCAATAAGTCGCAATGGGAGTTTTAGAGTAAACAGCTGAAAAAGATGATATTGGGTGGACATTTTGATTTTAAGTTTTTTGTTTTTCCTGAAAGTTTATTTATTAATCTACCATGCGACAAAATTTCAGGGTAATATACCATGTTGAAATATGTTTTTACTCTCATTCAAAATGTCCAATTTTTCCTTGAAATTCAAACTTTGTGTGTCAGCTTGTTGTGATAGTACTTCACATCACTCTTCTAGGATAGCTCAAAAACTATATACTGTCTGATATTCAGAATCTAAATAAACAAAGAAATATATCTATTCTAAAGGTATAGAAAGTTTCAACCCAATCCAATCAGTATTTCACAGTGTAGGCTAGAGAGCTTTGACTCAACCTTTTGTGCGAAAAACAATAGGACACAGATTAAGCGCTCTTAAATGGTCACTGTTCTTTAGAGCCCGTTTTCTCTATTGTTTTGGTCCAACACGTTGGCATTCTCATTGTAAATTACAAGGGTTTGCTTAGTCCATACAAGACAAGTTATATATCATTTTAAAGCTAAGAATCTAAGCTTTCAAACTGAGCTGAAATTTAAAAACCCAAATTTCTGACTTATTGGTCGTTTTGTGGTGGAGGGTCACAAATGTAAACATATACCACAAATGTAAGAAAAACCACAAATGTGAAAACATTGCACCCTGCAAATGTAAAAATAACCACAGATGTCATAACATGTCAAGCACAAGTGTCAAAATAACCAGAAATGTAACAAATTTTGCCCACAAATGTAAAATCTGTTTAACCACAAATGTAAAAAACATTTCGCCTACAAATGTAAAAATGTCAATTTTTACCACAAATGTCATAACATGTCAACCGCAAATGTAAAAACTCATTGCTTGCATAATGCACCTATGTAAGATAAGTTATCATGAGATGAATGTGTGTGCGTGTGTATGGGTGTTTGTGAGGTTTTCCTGACCATTTAAGTCCCTAAAATATTGAAAGACCCTACACTACAAATATCAAAACATTTCAACCGCAAATGTAAAGATTCATTAAACTAGTGGCTTACTTGTCTAGTGGTTTCCCTTTTTATGATCAGTTTACATGGCAAGGGGGGGGGGGGGGTTGAGGAGCTGATTATGAACTTTAATGGCAGAAAAAAAAATTACATAATTGCTATAGAACAGCAATTTATTTGATCAGTCTCAAGAGGGCACTTCGTATGATTTGAATTTAAACGTATTTTTTTTAATGCAATTTTTAGAGATGAAATATTCAATGGTTAAAGTAAAATTAAATGCATAAAACCTGCATGTTATCCTTTCCATCTAGCGATAATCAAAGATAACACAAAGGTACACTATACGACGCACGCTGCATGCTGTCTTGATTTTAATACGGCGCGGAAGTCAAAGACGTTAGGTACTCCAGATGGCGCACTTTATCCTTTGGTTTCAGAGTTATTTGTCAAACAGGAAACAATTTACCTTATATGATCATGTTAATTCTGAAATATTAGATATAAAATGTGGAGTTCCACAGGGCTCAATATTGGGCCCGCTATTGTTCTTACTTTATATTAATGATATTTCTAACTCCTCAACTGTCTTACAATATATAATGCTTGCTGATGACACAAATGTATTTCTCTCACATAAAAATATCAATGTTCTTATCGATACTCTGAACTCAGAACTGCCAAAACTTGCCAAATGGTTTCGATGTAATATGCTATCTTTAAATCTTAAGAAAACAAACTACATATATTTTACAACTCATAATAAACCATTACAGCCTGATATATCCTTGAAAATAGATGATACCTTGATCGAACGGCAAACCAATACCAAATTTCTTGAAGTTTATATTAACGAATTTTTAAATTGGTCTGACCACATCAAGTATATTTCTAAAGCCATTTCACGCAGTGCTGGTGTTCTGTTTAAACTGAAGTTTTACCTCCCATTGAACATCCTATTCAAACTTTATAATACTATGTTATTACCGTATATAACGTACTGTAATCTAGTATGGGCGAATTCCAAATGTCTGAATGACTCGATTTTAAGATATCAAAAAAAAGCTATACGTATATGTACTGGTTCTATACAGGGACCATAGTGCCCCTTTGTTCCTAAAATTAAATACCCTCAACATATCAGATATAAACTTTCTGCAGACTGCAATGTTTATGTTTCATCTTTTCAATGGCCAATTGCCACCTAATCTGACCGCCCTTTTTAAGCAAAATAAAGATGTACATTCCTATCCAACTAGGCAGTCGAATAAATTTCATTTATCCAACCCAAAAACTGCCACTGCGCATAAATCAGTTATACATAGTGGTCCTGACATATGGAACTCGCTACCCTTGGATAATATGAATCTTCACTCTGAGTTTGCATTTAAAGCAGCATTCTCAAGAGAATGCTGCTTTCCCAATATACTGTTTAATTCATGAATGTATTTTCAACTCATTATTCTTACTTCTCGCATATCAATGCATATTCACGTACGTACTTTGTAATCGCATGTGCAGCCATCTGTAACTCTTTATCCTCATTCTTTCTTTTCTCTCCCTCTCTTTCTCTTCTTCTCTCTTCAGTCTCTATCCACCTTTCTCCCTTTCTTCTTCCTGTTCTGCATCACCAGGACCCCCCCCCCCCCCTTAGTAAGATTGTATTTAATTGTAAGGGCTCACAAGGCGTCAAGCTTCTGCTTATCTTGGAGTCCAAGTTCTGTTAGAAATAAGTTTCTGTGATCATACATGTAAACTGTATACTATGTACTTGTACTTCTATTCAGAACTGAATAAATGAATGAATGAATGAATGAATGAATGAAAAAACAAAAACAACCACTAATATTCAACCCCCTGTGTTCGACCATTCATCCAATTAATGAGCCAAATATTCACACCATAATGATCGAAATATCAAATTCTTTCATAGAATAATGATGAAAACGTCACTGTTGACCATAACAATGCATTTTGCATCATTTCACTTTAGACTTGGCCCCATATTCAGGTGTACTGCACATTCCATGATTAAATAATCAGTACAAATGGGGCATCATTGTAAAGGGAAATAAACATGATTTTCAATGATTATACATCAAAGTATGATAATATAGTAACAAGAGATATCAACACTCGAACCTGACTTATATGTCAAATATTTTCTTCATATTTATTTTTACTTAATCTTCTGAAACAAATAATTCAAAAGAGGAAAAAGAGGAGGATATCGTTATTCTACGCTTTTTTTAAAAATTTTTTGTTATTCTTGTGCGCTAGAAGACTTGTTACTTTGAAAAAGGGGGGAATTTAGAGTTTTTTAAATGCTATATTTAATAATCATTGTGATAGGCGTAAAGATTTAAAAAGTCCATTAAATGTTTTACATAATTTCCCCTTGCTTATATCATACAACTTAGCTGTAAAAGAGAAATGTTTAACAAAATTGTTATTACGAATTTAATTTTGAACAAAAATAATAATTATTTCGCCTTTCATGCTTTTACTTGATATTAGTATGGTATTATACATGATGTGCATGCTATCTTTATGTTCAGAGTATTCATGTAAATGTTCATGATCGCAGTAAGCAATTAATCTCTAATAATGATAAAAATAGCGCCAGCTCGAGTTAGATTCGGCTTAATCCAGAACATTATGGTATTAATTAAGCCTCGCTTTGTTCAGTCGTTATTAATATAGGAGCACGGAAAAGAAGATTCGCCACATAGACTTGTAGGTCTATACTTTTCTCTGTTCTTGCAATGGCGTTTCCACTCAGATTGAAAATGTGGCTACTCCTTAGTTTTCAATTATGTTGTAAGTACATATATTCCTCTTCTTCTTTTGTTTTAAATCTAACATTAAAAAAGCCCTCAGTAAACAAGCCATTAAATACTGAATTCACCGATTCCTCTGTATAGGGTTAATACATGAGCCATCCGGTTCCAGTAGGCAATGGGTAAAATACAAAGGTGAATAGCTTAAGATAATATTGAGGATTAGTTATCAATTCCCGAAGATACATATTATGTGCAGACTATTTAGGGTAAATCACACCTTTCATTTTGTTCGTGCATGACGCTGATTTATTTTTTTTATTTTTAATAAAACAATGTTTCGTCACCTCGTTATATGGCGTATCAAACATTATCCCATTTGGATTTTGTGTAGAAACTGTCGACAATTGAAGCTATGATCAGAATCATGATTATGGCAAAGAAATGGTAAATAATGCCTAGAACATCAATATATATATTTAAAAAAACGATACTTTGTACCAAACTCTTATCCTGTACGTGCAAATAGTTCCCTCCTGCAATATGCGGTCTATCGTGCAGACTCTACGTGAAAATTTATATGATGTGTATATGCAATAACTTCTTTCAAATACTTTCTTTATTTATATAAATATTAATATAAAAATATTGACGAGCTTCAGATGCATAATTATGATGTGTATTTATAATTAAATAGTCGTATATTGAAGTCTTGTATGATATCATGCATTTTGGTACTGTTGTATGTATTTATATTAGTGCTGTTATTCTTTCACCAAAGGTGTTGCTTTACCGGACCAGAACATCTACCAGATATATACAGCCCAGGAGGACGTGGATCTAAGATGCATTGGACCTGATGCAAGTCAAGAATTTTTCTTTGTAACATGGTGGAAACTACCACATGAAGACGTAATGTTTACCTGCGATACGTTTGAGAATTGCAACACGGATAATCACCAATTAAATACTTCAGTTACATTTACAAGTATTTTGAAGAAAGGATACCAGACTTTGAATGGTTCAGACCATTCATACAAATGTATTATAAAAAGTCGAGTGGACAGTAAAATTTGCCTTATCCATTTAACCTACTTCGGTAAGTGTCTGTATTAATTTTCTGTTAAACAAGAATCATGACAATATGGTTGAACCATGCTCCGGCTACAATAACTTCGCAATAGATATATTTTATCGATATATTTCATAACCGCTTCAACCGCTTCAACTTTGTACTGGACCGACCATTGTCCTTTAACCCAACCTGTACCACTCCTAAAACCAATTCGGAACCTAAACTGTAACCTTATTTATTTGACGAAAGGAATCCGGAGCAAAAGTAGCAGGAGCGAAGGTTGGACCATCGCTAGCTGAACTACGTTATATCTCAATCAGATATTGAAGAATGATTCATAAAGATTGTGATTTGAATTAGTAGTGTTTAAAGTTTATTGCTTAATTGCACTGAATTATGTCACTTATGATAAATGCTTTCCCGTATAGACTTGTTCCTGACAAGCCAAATCGTACATTGGATGAAATGGTAGCATCGACACGACTTTTGAATCTGTGAACTACAGTGACTATTGTGTATTCGTCATGCTGCCTCGCATAAGGAATCAATCAAATGGTAGTAGCCATGACCAGCCTAAATATTAATATATTCATTGTAGTCATTTTTTTTTTTTTTTTGATGGAAAACAATTACCCCATTTTCAAGACATTTTTTTTTTTTTAAATTCCCCTTTGCTTCAAACGTGAAGTACAACAAAGCGTTATTAGCAAACCTGGCGATGCCCTTATAAATAGTTAAGAGGTGATGGGCAAAAATGTACGAGCTTTCAATTCGTAAAAATATAATAAAAACCTTTTCCGGTAAATTGGTATATGCCGTGTGTTGGTTCGACATATTGAGGCCTTTTCTCTATCTTTCCTTTTATTTTGCAGTACAACCTTTAGACTTAGTCCTCATTGACAACAGATCCGAAACAGTGTTCCTCTCTAACCTTTTCAAAGTCAGAGCAGATTTTAACACGACCATATTATGCCAGACTAACGGCTCAGTAAATTCATCGGTCCATCTTGAGTGGAGTGCAGGACATTTGCTCGTTATTTCCGAAGAAAAAAACAAGTACTATGACGTTGATTCACGTCGTGTTATTTCATCACAGTTGTCGTTCACGCCAAAGGCAAATGACAACGGAACACTTCTGACATGCACTCCCAAATTAAATACGACGTCACTGGAAAACATGCAAGTATCAGTTATATTAGAAGTGGAAGGTATGTAGTATTCATCTTTAAATACAATTTAAAGGAAAGTCACAAGTTTAGAAAAAATAACAAAAATAATGAGTTTCAAAATTTACAGATATATATATATATATATATATATATATATATATATATATATATATATATATATTTATGTGGGTTTGGGTTTAGGGACAAAATTTGATATCATATAAAAAGAATACATATATATATTTTAGAATCGAGTTTTCCAATAGTTTTTTTTAATTATACGCAAAATCCTATAAAATATGTCCAATGCATCAACTATATTTCATAGTAACCTGCCCCCGTGTACCAACCCCAGTGCCACATTGCTAATCCCTATTGTGCCAACCACTAATCCCCCTGTGCCGGGTTTAGTTTTGGTGTGCGTAGGCGCGAAAAACAATGCGACTAAACATGTACGTGGCACATCTACGGAGGCTACTATACAAGGTTGTGGCACGTGAGCACAGGCTATTTCACATGTACGCGGCACTGCTACGCAGATCATAGCACAAGGTTGTGGCATCGTATGGGTTAAAACAATGATCTCAATGTTAACAGTTTTCTTTTTTCCTATCTTTAGTGTGTGTTTACCATCTTGAGATTTCCAATTGCGACCCAGTGGACGCCACAATCAACGCGCGAACTACATTATCCTGTAAAACAAATACCAGTAACATAGACCTTGAATCATCATCAGTGTTCTTTAATACCTCACTAACGGACATAACCAGAGAGGCACCTGGTCTACAGGCTTCATGGAATCAATCGGGGTCTTCTCATTTGGGGACATACATTCTTTCTTCCCCGTTTCCATCTAAAATTTCGTGCTGTGTGTCCAGAACATCTCTGTGTCCTGCAGTCTGCTCAGAAATGTGCTCCTGTAAGTATGCCCTTGTAAATATTTTCTTGTAGCATCGATATGAGCTCACAGCCTAATATCAATATTTTTTTCCTAAAATTACGAATATTACATCATCTCAGAATTGAAAGTTTGTCCCCCCCCCCCAATCAAACATATCATTTATATACATAATTTCCCATTGCATGATTATATTTTTCTTTAATTTTTCTGTTTTCCCCTATTAATTGTATACCACTTGTTTATTTATGGTGGGAGGAAATGAATTGTTTAATTTTGATCAAGACCTCTTGCAGCATGAGTCTTGCTGTGCCTGTTATTATTGTTAAATAACACCTACAACAACGAGAAAATTATTGTTCGGTAAGCTCACTATGTAATTATGGTTTTTGTTGCAAGTAAAAGTGTTTGAAAGAAAAGATAAATTTGATTACTGTACTGGTTACGCGATTCCATTATGGTGTACAAAATGTCTACTAGTTATTGAAAAAAAAGGTTGATCATGTAATACATAAGAATGACTGAATACTGTGACTTTATTTTATATTCATCTAAATGATGACGAATTGAGCATATGAGGGTGAATTTGATTTTGCACGGTTTATTTAAGATAAAAATCATCGCAGCTAAAAGCTGAATTGAGATTCTTTTACATTTTTTGAAGATAAAAAAAATACATACATGACAAAAGTAAATGTACAATAATAATGAGAAATAATCAACATAGCTTTGTATTAATCTAAGGTAAGTTAATAGTAAAGGACGTCGCTTGTCAAATTTGTGTAGTAATTAGCAATAATAAGTGATTATAGGTGTTAAAACTGTCAATATAAACTAAGGGGGGATCTAAGATGAGGTAGTAACTTGCACAATTCGTTATAAATTTGATAACTTTATCTTTAGGAGGGAAAACACCAGTAAAGACGAATTTCTTTGAATTTGAAAATTATAAATAAAATAATATTGGGATAAGTAATTGAAACCATGGTCAAATGTAAGCTGTTTGATTATCCATTCTAGACAATATCTGAAATGTATGGATAATATCATTAAAAAAGGAAGACTCCAGAAGTTAACAATTATTCCCAGATGTAATTATATATATTGGACCGGCGATAACAAAATGGTAACATTCACTGGTGTTGAGTGATTTAGGAAGAAGATTATCATAACAAATAATATAAACATATCAATGTGAAGTAATAACAAACACTACCAACTTGGTTATAGATGTATATACAAAAGCAGCAGCATGGTCTATTTTATCAATCTCAAGCAATTTTACAAGAAAAAAATCCAATTAAGTAGCTAGAGAGAAAAAAAAAAATAATGTCCACAAGGCTAGCTTATCGTTCAATACAGCTAGGATCAAAGGTAAAATAAACTCAGACATATGGAAAGCTAATTTTAAAAATGGTACTTATACTCAAGAAATATAGAAATATAAGAAGTTTCAAGGTATAAGAAACGGCAATATTGGATTGATCAACAATAAGGTTTATGTTGTATATAACAATAGCAAAATATGATATGAGTAGCAATACAATTATGAAACCACAGAAATTAAGTTAAGACGTTTAGATTCACTTTAGATGAGGTATGGTAAGGGGCTATTTTGCATTCGAGTAGTTCTATATTTTAGTTCTGGTAATAAACGAGTCTTTCTGAGTTGTCTTGTGGGTCTACAGGTAGTGGGCGTTGGGATACATTGTTTGAATTGACTTGTTACTGTTAGAGAGTTTTTCATGAAGTCTTTGCACAATTTCTTTCTTCTTTCGTTAAGAGTTGAAAGTCCACACGTGTCTAGCATGTCGATGTAGTGAGAGTACTCTCTTCCATACATAATTCTAGGAGCACGCTTCTGCACTATTTCAAGTCTGTCGCAATGGCTCCGTGCTAACCCGCTGTTCCAGACTGGAGCCGCATACTCTAACACAGGGCGAACATACCCAACGTAGATTAGTAAGTAAGTCCTGAGTAGGGAGGCCGTAACCTTTTAACGATCGTAGAATGGAGAGTTTTCCATTAGCGCGTTTTAAAATATCAGAGATATGGGTTCCACATTTGAGATCATACTAGATATAATCACATAATAACTTGACAGAAGTGACTTGCTGGAGTTGGTAATCATTTATAGTTAACTGGGGAGCGGTTGGCGAATAACGCATGAAGCATATTTCCATATGCGTACACTTGCTTGGATTTAACTTCATGTTGTTTGATTCCGACCAATCAGCGAGGCTGCATGATAACAGCGGTCTCCACACTGGCTTACCCTGAGCCCATCAAGTCTTCAACATACTTGAATGCATGGGTATTAGGTGGATGGTTGAAATCATTTATCATAGCGAGAAAAACCAAGGGTCCCTATCGCGTACCCTGGGGTACTTCTACATTAATGGCTTTCCAATCAGAAAGGACATACTGGTACCGTACACTCTGTTGCCGCGAACTCAATAAATCAATGATCCACGGCTAAACTGGAGAACGAACTCCGAGGCTGATTAACTCGTTGACTACTGAGTCTCTTAGACTTGATACACACTGTAAAAAAAAAAAAAAAAAAAAAATACTGGGTAAACTATGCTGGGTAAATAGAAACTGGGTAAAGGTTGGGCAAATTTTTCCCAACTGTTTTCTACACGCTTTTGCCCAACGTGTGATAAATATTTTTTACCCATAATTGGGGAAAACGACTGATCCAAATTAAACTGAGTATCCAATTGTGTAAACTATGAACACTAGGTAAAATAAATAGTTAAGATTGTCCCAATTGCTTTGTTTCATGCATTTGCCCACCTTGTTTTATACCCGGTGGAGCCACTCACCGCAGAGGGAGACGCGTATGACCGTTACCACAAATGCAAATAACCCACTTTTGCAGTCAATTTCAAGGACATTTTGTGAAATTTCACCCCCCTTTTAACGTCAAAACAAGGACAAAATGATAAATTGAAATACCCCTATTTATAAGATTGTACGGACACTTTTGCAAACTTACTCTTATTTACCATATTTCAAGGACAAGACCTTGATATCCTTTTTGCATTAACATAAAGGTGTCCGAGACCCGATTCCTCGAATTACAAGTTCACACACAAGTAATATAAGGAATGTTTTTTTAATGTGTTATTCATTTTAAAAAAGTTCGGCAATAGTTTATATAAACTCCTGGGGAAAAACTTACCTTCAGTTTTCACGTCCGCCATCTTGCTGCAGTGCCTGGGATTTTTTCTCAACGATGAGCGCACCCTCCCCGGCAGGCCCACAGCTAGCGACTCGGCTCCGGGATTTTTCTTCCCGGTTTTTCTTCCCTTTTCCTGACCCCTATTTTATCAATTTCGAGGACACCTGCGCACCCCTATTTTCTATATTTCGAGGAATATTCTGTCCGCGGACGTTCCTTGAAATTGACCCCCTTTTCCGCGATTTTGGTAACGGTCATGTCTCTAAGTCACATTGAGTGGCTCCACCGGGGTTTTATATCACTTTACCCAATACTGGGGAAAACACGTATATGAGTATTTATGAATTTTTAGTAGCGTATGGTTTTGGGTTGCCCGATTTACTAACTGTCATTAAAGGCATAAAAACTATAATGGGTATATAAGAAATTGCACTAAGTTGCACCAATTTGATGGGATAGGTCTAGGGTAGGATAGGTTAAGCTATAGGATAGGATAAGTTAAAGTAGGATAGGTTAGGATTGATTAGGTTTAGACCCAGAAAGACACAACAGGCAGGTTTCATTTTTTTACCTAGGTTGGAGGAAAAAGGAAACAATTGGTCAACTGAATTTGCCCAACCACATAGTATGTATTACTTGGGCAAACAGAGGGTTATATCCTATTAGGTAACATTGGTTGGGCAATGTCCTATTAGGTAACATTGGTTGGGCAAGTATTGATGGGTAAATTATTGGGTAAATTGAAATTGCCCAACAAAAGGGCAAATTCTGTATGTGGTAAAGTCTACCCAAAAGTTAGTCGGACACATGGTTACCCTCATGTTTGGTAAATTTGGGATAACATTTTGCCCAATTTTGTTAAGAGTGCAGGGACAACACGGTTCCCGTAGCCAATGGGTTAACCTTGAAACCGCAACAGTGTGATCGATGCGATCGAAAGTTTTCGAAAAGTCCCTTAGCACAACTGAAGAAGATGATTTAATCACATATGATAAAAAAACAACTCTCACGGATATATGTGAAAGAGACTACACACAGTTACATGCAGTTAATTTTTTCTATGTCCTTAACTATATGGAATGCAAGGGCATTTCAAAAGCAATTCTTTTCATTTCACATTGCTACTACATATTTGATATTGTTCTAAATAAGAAAAAAGAGGAAAAAGTTCATTCGTTTTTCTTTTTCGCTTTTAACTTAATTCAACCTTCTATTTGACTAAAAGTTACCCAATTATTCTGTAACACCAACTGATTTGCAAATGCCACCCTTTCTCCACTTCTGCAATCTACTTCATCGTCTTTCTTATTTCAATTCCCTTTATCTAACTATGCTAAGTATAGTTTATTGCGATGCTCCTTTTTAGTAACTTTTTTTTCTTAAATTGTGTTTATGCCATCGTCAACCTAAATTCCGCTTTTCCGCTTTTTCTCATTATAACATTAATGCATTAAATTTTATATTTCTCAATTACAATGCTTTTGTCAGAAGGAAATACATGTGAATTTCATTCAATCAAAATTAAAATATTGTTCAATTTGTTTCCCATTTACCGTGCTTGCATTTACCAGTCAACCCACACATCAACGTTACAATCAGTGTTGTTTCGACGAAGGATGATATTCTGATACTCCAATGCAAAGTCGATTCCTTCCAAGAAGTGAAGGTATTGTGGACAAATCAACATGGATCTGCTTTTGACGGTCCGTTGTTCAAAGTGAAAAACATCACCTTGACAATAAAGCCTCCGACATCCACATCCATGCAAGGGGAAGAAATTACATGCAAAGCTGAAAACCACATTGGAAACGACACATTTCGGATACCGGAATTACGCCGAGGTTATCATTTAATTCATATCCTAGAATGTATAATTGGGTTCCAAACCTTTGGCAGAATTTTTGATGTAGATAAAGTCAAAGATAAATATTGTTTCCCGCTTGAACTCAATAATGTCTTTATAATAAAGGTATATAAGGTGTAAGCAGGGAGGTGGAATTGTTGTAAGAAAGGACATGCAGTTGATGACTAAAATGTAAGTTTCTAAAGAGTAATTACAATAATAATAATAATAATAATAATAATTTCACTAGACTTAGTATTGTGTGTTCAATTCTCGCGTTTCACAATCCTTGCGCCCTTATTTGGTTCGTTGCAGCAGTCACTCTTGTGCGTTAATTTTGGGAGACGAGTCGCGTCTTTTTTTCCGTACCACAGCGAGGCAGGAAACCAATGGCTCATAAATATTCATGGTGTAGCAATCTTTGCACATGCGCACTACCTTTACCAACACTCCTGTTGCTCATGAATATACATGCGCGGTGCTCGAGCATTGGAACCAGTCATGGCTGTATTTTCTAACTGGGAGGCTTCAAGTTTGCCTAACAAAAGATGATTTATGCACTGACATAGCAACGCACCTGGCTTATTGCATAACCAATTGAATCATCTTTTGTTCTTCTTTGTAAGCCCCTTAGTTATGGCCGACATGAGTTACAGTGTTTGAAACCGAATACATCTACAATCATGAAACATACACACACATACCCATTCGTCATCCATATAGCTTGCTCTCTCTCTCTATCTCTTTCTGCGCCACCCCTCCAACCCCTGATCCCCTTCTCCCTCCTTGTCTCTCAATCTGAACTCTGACTCTCTTTACATGGTCCTATAATAAAATGAATGCATGTACTGGTGACTAAGGAATTTTATAGTGTAACAAAGAAAGAAAGAATGTAAAAGAGCGATTGTGGAAAGAATATTATAAATCACACCACATGTCACATGTCACATATCACTTTCAATACAGAAGACAAGTGAAGGAAAAACGTATTAATTAAAGAATACTGAAATTCTTTTATTTTTTTCTTAAATTCTTCAGTGTGACATATTCTCCAACTTGCTGTTATCGAACTACAATAGCAACACCATTTCAACAGCAATAACAAGAAAATTAGATTTGCTGGACCAATGTCTATTCTTTAACCTTGATGACCATGCAAATTGTAATTTGGCAGTCATTTAGTGTTCATTTGGCACAGGCAACAAATTAATCGAATGTCTGTATGAGGAAATAAAAATATTCGTACCATTTCAAATATTCATTCTGTTAAATATGCCTTTGTTACTTTATTCTGTTAAATATGCCTTTGTTACTTCATTTTGTTGAGATAACTGTTGCTGTTACAGTACAAACTACCAAACTCTTTAAATTAAACATCTCTGAAGAATGGCTATTGTGCACTAAACTGTAATAGCAAAATTGAAACAATTAATGTTTGCAAACAATAAAGGAACAATTACTCTAAACATCTAAACATGCTTAAAAACATTTTGTTTGTCCAATATTTTGAAAACAATACTCAATTGAAAAAGTGTAACATTTTTTCTGACTCGCACTGTATATGTTGGGCAGGTGATAACTTTTGAAGCTTTTCATATTCTATTTTATTTACTTTAAGATAATATACATTGTAGGACTAAGTCTGGTCATTGATTTGAGATGCTTGTCTTTTAGAATGTTTATATGCTATCCTTGTAAATGAAAATTAAATAGATGGAAAGGACAAACATGTGCACACTGGATATAAAAGCTTGTACAGTTCATGCAGACCAGTTTTCAGACCAGTATTATTCAGTTATAAAACAGTTTACAGATGTTGCTGAAATAAGACTATATTCTACAGATCGACAACTCTGACGTGAAATATTATTTGTGCCTGTTTTCTCTACTTGACCATGTCTTATTAGGCCTATATATTTTGCATCAACTCTGCAATAATTGTTATTTTCTTTGTAATGGGGTGGGGGGCATGCAGTTCATCCACCCAGAAACTAATAAACAGGTGTGGATGTTTTGCTCATTTTTTACCAATGGAAAACTTGTTCGTAATAGACCTGGATAAGCCATTTCAATTTAAAAAAAAATCAGAATCATCGGGATGTTTCAATCCCATCTGAAGAAATTTAGCAGCAGATTAATGAATTCTTACTATTCACTACTGTTATTATAATAATGTTATTTCTTAATTAGATTGTTTCAAATATTATTCATTTTTTTTTCTTGAAAAGTGTGCGGGGGAGTATATTAGAATAGACCATCACCCCCCCCCCCCCCCTTTCCATCAGAAGTGGGGGTACATGAATTCACACCAGTGAATGATTTTTGTTACCTGCATCTTCATATCCAACTCTAACTTCCTCTGCTCATATTCTAAAATGGGTCTAATAAAGACCCTTTAACACGATATACATTAACGACTTGCCGAATGGATTGAAGTCCACATGCTGCTTGTTTGCTGATGACTGTATTATTTATGATCGAGTTTCTAGTGTAGATGATGCACAAATGGTGCAGAAAGACCTAGATAGATTAGCAGCATGGCAAGCAAGGTGGCAATTGGATTTCAATGTCCAAAAGTGTCATGTTTTACACATCACTCATGTTAGAAACCCATTGAAGTACCAGTATGTATTGAATGGAAGTCCTCTACCGGAATCAAAGTCACACACATATTTAGGTGTTGATATATCAAATGATCTGACATGGAATGCACATGTAGACAAAACATGTGCAAAGGCAAACAGGACCTTGGGTTTCCTGCGAAGGAACCTTTTTGATTGTACAAAAAAAGATCAAAGACACGACTTACAAGACTCTAGTTAGACCAATACTTGACTACTGTTCAGCAGTTTGGGACCCACATACGCAATTACTGACTAACAAAATAGAAGCTATTCAGAACAGGGCAGCCCGATTTGTTTCAGGTGACTATTCAAAATTTAGCAGTGTCACCGTCATGAAGCAGAGGCTGGACTGGGAATCACTACAATTGCGCCGCAAAGTCAGTCGCATTACAACATTTCGCGAAGCGCTTGCGGGTCGCCTATCCATTCCTGTGCGAAAAGCTCTGCGTCCGGCCCGAAGGTCTCTACGGAATTCTTCATCCTCAACCTACATCCCAATCTCCGCCAACAAAAACTGCTATAAGTACTCATTCATCCCAAGGACTATCCCAGAGTGGAACACATTAACTTCAACAACCATAGACATCCAAAGTACCGATACCTTCAAGAAAGCAGTCCTCCAAGCACTTAAAAAGCAAAGCACAAATTAACACCATTATTTCTCTCTCTCCGCGCACCTAACATCAGCGCACCCCTGTCCGGTTTGCTCCTCTACTGGGGCGTTGGACAGTATCCACGAAGAAGAAGAAGAAGAAGAAGACAATGTATCTGCATCAAGACTAAAGTTTGTTTCAACAAAGAATAATTGTATTGTTCCCAATGCTTGAATTAAAAAAGTAGGCTACACTTTAAGTTGAGAATGGTAAAGTTATTCTTTGAAGCATACTATTACCTACATAATTATCTTCCCTTTCAGAGCAGAGATAAATCTTTAATGGGTAAAATCTCATGGTGGATGGGGGGGGGGGGGGGGTGCATATATATTCACTCACACTTTTTGAAAGAGGGGAGGGCGTGGCCTATACCAATATAAGGAAGAAATAATGTTCAAATCAATCAGTTATTTAGATGTTGTGGATCGGTGGATAAGTCCTCGGACTGTGAACCACAAAGCCCGGGGTTTGAATCCCGCCGCAGCACTTATATCTCATTTGGCAAGACATTAATCTACATTTTACACACTCAACCCAGGTGAGGTAAATGGGTACCTACCAGGAACTTATTCCTTGAAATGCTAGATTGTCTTATTACTATTAGCAGCTAGGCTAAAGCCAGGGTAATAATTGTAGAGCACTAGGAGTGTTTAGACCTAGATCTATTCAAATTGGAGAGAAACCCGTTCCAATTGGACAAGTGCCCCCCCCCCCTAATTTAAAAAGACTTAGAGTTAGACTCTAGATCGAGATCTATTCTTTAATTTTGTCAAGGCTCACTCTCTAGTACACTAGCTTGGAGTTGGATTAGAACTAGGCCTACGCCCAGATCTAGATCTAGACTTAGGTCAAGACTTTAGACTACTGACTACGCCCTAGTCTAACCTTAGGCTAGATATAGATCTCTAGTCTTGACCCTAGTTCTCTTCACTCTGACTATCTTAAGTTCGGACTCTGCACTCATTCATCATTTCGATCTGGATTACTTGACATTGTCATCATGGTCTTCTCTTGTGAAGTTCCAGATTGTTATTCTCATACTTCAAAGAAAGACAATCTTGCGAAGTATCCACGGATGGATCTAGGCTTAGGTCAAGACTCTAGACTCAAGACTCTAGACTACTGACTACGCCCTAGTCTAACGTTAGGCTAGATATAGATCTCTAGTCTTGACCCTAGTTCTCTTCACTCTGACTATCTTAAGTTCAGTCTCTGCACTCATTTATCATTTCGATCTGGATTACTTGACATTGTCATCATGGTCTTCCCTTGTGAAGTTCCAGATTGTTATTCTCATACTTTAAAGAAAGACAATCTTGCAAAGTATCCATGGATGGCAGATGTAACGTGGGTGAAATGTCCACGAAAAGACAAGCAATCCATGACGAGGTGGAAGAAGCTAACTCGGCGCGGTGGCAACAGCAGCGATGATAATTAATGTTACTGACACCCCCGGGCGGGCACTCAGAATATAGTGTGCGGTGGGTATGTGCCGCGGAGAAGACCCCCATTTTTACACTCAAATTTCCGTTCCAAAGCATACCATTTTTTTTTTCTTGTTGCAAAAAAGAAGAGAGAAAACCGTTCCAAAGCACCTTTTTTTTTGTATTCCGTCGTTCCGGCCGCCCGGCCCGTTTCGAAGAATCATAATTTTTTGGTGAAAAGTAAAAACGAGTTTAATTCCAAGTGCTTAATTCCTCCGGGCTTTCCCCATTGCTTCCAATCCGGTTCCAATCCATCCTAGGGAATTCAGTTTTCATTCATTCTGAGCGCATAATTATGCATGCGAATCAACCCTGCCTATTATGAATACACACACCATAGACATGCCATTACACACAGCGTATAGCTAATGGGAGCTTGTGGGAACCAGTTCCGTAGCATCATATTTATATTGTAATCCAGTTCCAAAGACCCCCTTTTCCCAAAATGTGAGTAGTTCCGAAGACTATCTTTTCCATGATACGCCAGTTCCAAAGCCCCTTTTTGGTCTTGCCAATGGCACTAGGCCTACTTTTTGGGATCGAGTTCCCCCCTCCCCCCCCCCCCCCTCCCCCCCCCCCCCCCCCCCCCCCCCCCCCCCCCCCGGGTTCTAACTTGATCACAGATTTCTAACACTTCATATTTTCCACGGGCTCTCACTGCTAGGTCTATAGTTCATCCTTCTTCGTCCTTGTGCTTGGGATACCTCGGTCAGTTAAATACTTCTTTAATTGGTCAACTCTCATTCCGTGAAACTCACTCCCGGCGTCTGTCATCTAAGAAATGTTTGTCGACCCACGGTTGGAAAAATAGGCCTCTCATGTTACGAACGTTGATGGCGCATGTATTGTGAAACGCGAGAATTGCCCATCACAGGAAAAACCAATATCCCTTTGCCACAACTGAACAATTAAAAGGAAAATGCTAACATGATGTTTTTACATCTAATTTACTATTCTTCCATAGATTCGTTGAAACTAAGCCTGTACTCTTTAGGAGGAACATTGGTCTTTCTTCTAGCGTTGACTGTTCCTATCATCATTCATCAACTTAACAAAAGGAGATGAATGGTAGGTATTCTTCGCGATGCCTTTTAAATGACGAATTTATTTCCGATATCAAAACTTTGTCGTGATATTTCTGTTTAACCTCGATCAGGAGGAACCTTAATTATATTTATAATACAGTTGTGTTTATATATTTTCTCCATTTTAAATTGACACAATTAAATAAATGATATACAAAATATAAGTTTGGAGTTGAAAATATACATGGCTACAAATAATCATCTAATAGGTGATTATATATGTCATTGGTCTGTGGAAGGGAACATTGCCGAAGAGGTGTCAAATGTGGAGATGACTACAACGCGACCAGCAGAGCAAAGTCGAGGGGCCCTACCTCCTATCCCCACCGACCAATCTTTCCATCATTTACTGTCATCGTTGCCATCTCGCTCGACTCCAAATCTTACGGAAGCAAGAAGTCAAGACCAAATTCCTCTCAGATCACTTGTGCCCCCTCTGAATGAAACTCCACGAGCAGATCAGAGCTGGGAGTTGGTGGCAACTAGAGAAATCCACCCCAATAACAGTACAATTGACAAAATGGTAAAACTTATGTTGCAAGCGCATGTATATACATATGAATGTATGAATGTATATATATATATATATATATATATATATATATATATATATATATATATATATATATATATATATATACATATATATACATATATTTACATGTACATATATTTACAATATTAATGTGTTTGATTTTGAATTTAACATGATAAAGTTGATCTAGACACCCCGAGAAGACGATCGACCACAGTTTCATTCCAAAAGGAATTAAATCCATTATATTAAAGGAAAATTGAAGTTATAAAAATTCCTGAAAAATCGAAATGTATTGCTAGACTTTTTAAAACCTTATCAAAATGGTCTAAGGCAATTGTCATAATGTATATACCTAAATGAAGTAATAGTGAACAAGGAAAAGTGGTAAGTTAAAAAAAAACCTTGATTTATTCGAAAACGCCGAAAGTAGATTCAGTCCCTTTTGGAATGAAATTCTTCATATATATATATATATATAAATACTCTTCTATTTGATTTGTGTGTTAAGTCTGTGTCAAATTGCACAATGGCACATTAATTGTTAATACACTGATTATAATGACGTATTCTAACGAAAACGTGTACATATCGCTGTGGAATAGTAAGCAAATAATTACCGTTGGTGAAGGTGATGGGACAAACTATCACTTCCGAGGCGATCTGGATGTAGCTATATTTTCGAAGCGAAGCTGAGGAAAGATAGCGTATACATTCAGATCGCCGAGGAAGTGATAGTACGTCTCATCGCCTGAAACCAAAAGGTGATTATTTGCTTTATATTCCACATCTGAAACATTTAACTGGTACGAGAAAGACAATTATTGTCTACTTCTCGAAAAAGACATTTAGGCCCGAATTCGTATTCACAAAAGAAATTTAAACAATTAGATAAACCCCCTCCTGGGTGCGCACATGTTGTTTATTTAAGCGCTCGTATTTAAGCTTATTTTTGTACGCTTATGTAGCTATTCGTAAGGGTCATGCACTTTTCATTCTAACTATTCGTAAAGGTCATGCACTTTCATCTCGCACGTACCCAAAATATTGATAACGCATTGTGACTCTATAATGGACTGAAGAGATCAGCGAAACACATAAGTACTATTCCGTTAAGGTCATGAACTTTTCTTCTCTGGTCAATTGATGGGGGAAAACTACGCTTTATCACGTGATTACCTTTTGACCAATCTTACACCAGCATTCTTAGTTTGTGGAATATGATAGCAAATAATTTCATTTCGTTGCATGCAGTTGATTTATATTGCACAATCATTTTATGTTAGCAGGGTCAACTTGATCCGTCGGTGGAGTACGCTAGAGTTGACAAACGGGCTTCAAAGTCAACTTGTAGACAGAATATGGTACGGAAATTATTTTTTTTTAATCACTTGGCTGTCCGCGGCGTACAAAAGTTGGAGAGGCACGTGCTTACCCCATTTTCCTTCCAAAATCCAAGTGACGTACGAAACAAAAAATGAAGAGAGATGACAAAAAATTCTTGCGCTCCACTGCAGAAGCAAAATATCAACAACCCACTGTTTCATCAGCCCCTTTGTTTCCAAAATGACAAAGTTCCATGAAACCCCTTCCCCCTTGCTTCTTTCTTCAAGGTTCAATGTTCAAGTATATAGTTTCACTTGTTCTTTTTACAAACATTACATTTGAATCGGAAAAATAACATGGACCTTTTTTTTCCTCACAAAATTGGTAACAAACATGCTTGTGTGTGTTTTACTTCCTTTAATTCATTTTTGGTTTCTTAGACAATTTTTTTTTAAAGTTTAAACGATAAATATAAATGCTTCTTAGATAAAGTAGATAGAATAAGCGAGAGTCAGAAATAATTTACAGTGAAAGTCTCCTAAAATTACTGCACAATATTTCCATACTTATACAGAATTAAAACAACCCGATTCAGTTGTTTAACAATTATATAGGTGTTCAGAGCATAATATGTGTTGCACAGAGTCAACCTACATGATGTTCACTTCAGAGTATAATAGGGCTTTCTTCAGCAACCCATGGTGTGCACAATCAAGCAAAGAAATCGAAGCGTATTTGGTAATAATTACGTGCATTTTCGATATTCACAGTAAAGTTCAACAACTAAATTAGCACAAAGTGTAACGTTTATGAGTATATTTTATTATTCATTTGTGTCATTCTGTAGAAAGGGCCTCTGGACCCGCCACTGGAGTACGCTACAGTCGATAAGAAAAGCGGCAAGGCTTCAAATCTTGGTTCATCATCTGCAAAGGTACTAAATTACACCTAAAGTACATGTACCTTGATTCTCTCTTCCATTAGACACCATTACACACATGCACGCACACAGGCACACGCAACACCTTTCTATCACGCTATCTTTTCAAGAGCCAGTTTCGCATGAATAGTTGAAACCCACAATTTAGTTGTGCTTAGGCATCAAATTCAAAAAAAGATGCACGGAAGGCTCATACAATTCCTGAAAGATTTAAAGACAATGCGAAAAGACGATCATGTGAGCCTGATAAGTAGTGTCAGCAAAGGGCACTATTAGTACATAAGATTTTTAATCTTCGAGAAGATAGAGCACTTTTAGCTGATTGAAAGGGTAATTAGTGTTTAGCCATTAAAATCTCATTGTGCTTGCTTCTTTTTATGGATAATGTGCAATTTGAAAAAAGAAAATGAATTTTAGTTAAAACTAATATTGATGTGTCACCGTATCTATCTCAGGAGCGTCGATCCGGTTTTGGGATGGCCGGGGTGAGGGGGGGGGGGGGGAAGACAGCCTAAAGTAACGATCATCAGGGGCGGTGGAGCGTCTTTCAAAGTGGGGGGGGGCACCTACAAAGAAAGGGGGCACTATACGAAGAAAAAGTGGCACTTATCAGATATAAAAAGGGGCACTTTTGGGGTACTTGAAAAATTGAGGGGGCACTGTGCCCCCCTCCCCCCCCCCCCCCGCTAGCACCGCCTCTGATCATCATAGCATTGATAAAGATGTGGTAATTTGAACTTAAGTAAAGTATACATATCGATATAATGAACAGAAAATGGAATTAAACATCACATGGAAAACGACAAAATGATGGGAAAACATATCTTACATAACAGCAAATTGAGGAGAGAAGATATAACACAAAATAATAGAAAAAATAAACACTAATAAAAGATGTAAAAGTATAAAAATAAATATGAAAATTCAAACTTTGCATATGTATGTTCAGAACGTTTTTTAATGGCGTCATTTCAAATTAAGGTGCATACATATTGTCCCCTTGATGATATGTTTTAACGCCTCTTAACATCAGCTTCTCCACGGTAACATGAATCAGTGGAAATTAGAGAATTTGAGCGCAAAACGCGGCGAAATTGAAGTCTGATCGTGTAATATCTTTTTCTATTTCATTGTTTAGAAGGTTTCATTCCACGAGTTTTGCATCAGTTTTTTCCTTAATTTATTTTTACACCTCCGGATTTATTGGGGGGGGGGGGGGAGGGCAAATGATATGTTTCCCCCAACATTTTCTTGGGGGGGGGGGCAGTTTCCCCCCCCCCCCCCAGGATCGACGCCCCTGATCTCTCTGAAACATCAAAACCAGTTTGTAAAATCATTTCTAACCTCATTTTATGACGTATTGCAACATCTTTTATTATTCATGAAAAGAAAAAAATATACAATTTTTTTCTTCTAAATTTCGAAAATAATTTTTGGGGACAGGGATACCGTGATCCATCGCTGGAATACACCTTAGTATGTAAGAAAAAGTGCAAAGCTCCAAGACAAAATGAACTTAAGGCCTCCTCAATGAGCAAAGAGGTAAGCCAACCTCATCATTGTTTCCCTAGTAAGGACTGGGGACAGCTTTCAAATCAACAACAACAAGAACAACATATTTTCTATCTACCACTTATCCCCTTTCCAAAAATCACCTTCGGTTTCTCTTTTTTTTTTTAATATCATAATCTTGTAACCATTATTATTCTATTTTTTCGGAAGGCATAGTGATTAGTGGCGTGTCCAGGATATGATGTAGTCGGTAATCGCCACCATTCCTTTGCTTCCCGACAAGAAATCGAATCAGTTTGCAATGATTCACATGCCCTGCGGGGGTGAAGTGATTTATTCCGTGCCCGTCTTGACAGCATTCCGCCCCTCCCATTTGTTGTTGTGTTTTTTGTTTTTGTTTTTCGTTTTTTTTGCTTGCTTTTGTTTGTTGGTATATACGACTCTACAATTTATTCTTAATTAAAGGAGAATTAACCCCAGAATATAAATGTACTTACGCTCAAATGTGTAATATGTTCTTAATCACTGGCTTGTATCACTTTAGAAATAAAATATCAGAAAAGGGTTTTAATCAAGACATTCTAGCACACGGTATCATCTGCTAACACTTTACATGGGGGATGCCATTTTCTTGATGATATGGAGTTGTACATGAACCACTGGAAACCGTTCCGGTCAGGAAGATATTTTTAATCCTAGAGCTAAATTGCTTCTCTTCATTACAAAAATCCCCATATATGATGGAAAATATATAACAGGTGTATACATATATTCTAAAATTTGAAATTTATAGATTTCTTTTTAAATTCTCTGGTTTTGCTAAATAGAAATCGATTTCTCGGGCTTGCCTGGCAGAGCAGAACATAATTTATACAACGCGCATTCTGACTATTGAAGTCCATTATCTCAAAGCAGGTGAATGCATAGTTTGTCACTATTGACGCTCGGGAAAGTTATCATCCATGAATTTGAATTAATTTGCTCCGTCGCGTACGTCATAGTATCAAGAAAATAGATTTCTATTTAGTAAAATAGTAATTTTCAAAGAAATATAAAACACATTTTCGTTTTTAGAATATATGTATATATCTGTTCAATATTTTAAATCTCAAATGGGATTTTGTATCAGGAAAAAAGACAATTTTGCATTCGGATTAAAAATATCTTTATGTACACATTGAAAAAATGGCAGCCCCCGGGTATCGCTAGCAGACGATAAATTTTGCTAAGAAAATATTGATATATACCCATCTCGTCTATTTTAATGCAAAACTACGTAGGACAACAAGAAGGAATAGAATACATCTTTAAATATAAGTACATTTATACTTTGAGGTTAATTCCCCTTTAAGTTAAAAAACATCATGACATGTTAGTGATGTTTTTAGTCAATGCCACTGCGTGCATATCTGATGGCCTATCAGTGTATATTTTTTTATGTTAATGTCCTTTTCATTTTTTTAAATGTTTAAATAGAAAAGAGGCATTGATCAACCAGGACATGCAGAACAATCACTTAGAAAAGAGATAGGAGCAGCAAGAGAAAATATAGCGCATGTTTACACACCTTCAACTAGTGGACTGGTAATCATATTATTCTGATCTCCTGTAGGCAAATTGAATATTTAACGGTATGACATGGGGGAAAGGATTAATTCAGTAAGAAGTTCACTATTTTATTAACAAAGGCGTGTAGGTTTATAATTCATATTTCATAATCCTATGAATATAAACTATTTTTCAAATCTTTCCAAACTTTATTCAAATCAAATTACGGTAGTCCACTTCATCTTCAATATACAAAGGATGAGAATGAAATCACAAAAATGCTTCATTGACTTGAAGAGGAACTATTTGGTCATTAATAAGTAGCTAAAAAGAAATGTAATGCTCAGTTTGAAGCCAGGTTAAAAGATGAAATGTTTCATTGTGAAATAATCATATATCTATCTATGGAGAGTATTCATTACCTATTTCCGAGATTTAGGTTTTTCTAACAAACTGTCATTGAAAAAGGATTGAAATGAAGTACAGAATCTGTTCCTTTATATCACATGATGTGTTTATTTTCTTATTAATATTTTGTTTTGGTTCCATTACTGCCAAGAAACTATCGATTCATTATATGGTATCTATTAACGCACGAGAGAGAGCAGTGTAATAATTTTGTAATGCAACTTTAAAAGTACTCAATCTTATGCACAGTTTTGATTGTTTGACAAGCCCTTTGAGGAGGATAGTCACGTTCATTTTACTGATTATTTTTCCAATATTTTAGGCGGAGTATGCCGTTGTTGACACAACTAAAAAAGAGAGAAAGAAAGGTCATTTAAGAGTTCCCCGCACTAAGGTGATTACCTATATATTATAAGTGCAAAATGAAACTTTATTTATTTTTTCATAATTATACAAGTACATTAAACTGATAACTTTGAATTTGCTGGGTAGTTGCTTTTATTCAACGTTTATAGAAAAAAATCGATATAAAACCTTTCAATTAAATCATAAAAGGAAAGTGATTTTTTTTTCGGAGTTGTATTCCTTGATTTACTTGCTGTCTAAAATACTTTCAATTAAATCATAAAAGGAAAGTGATTTTTTTTTCGGAGTTGTATTCCTTGATTTACTTGCTGTCTAAAACACTTTCGAGAGATTTCACGTAAAAGCGTTAATTTCTTTTTATCATTAAGAAGGATGTGTTGAAACACATAAAGCATTACTCTAGAGTAAAAAATACAAATAAAACGAAATAAACTGAGAGCCTTTCAAGTCACACGCAAACAAAAAAAGTTCATGTTTGTATATACAAAGAATTGAATGAAGTACTTGTAAATAACTGAAATGTAATATTCAAGATAGGTGAATCCAATTAATATATCTTTATACATTTTTATACGCTGTAAATAATTTTTACCCGTTTAATAATTGACATATTTCACCTTTTGCCCTGGCGGTTTCTTTTATGTAAATCGGTAATTATGAGTACCAGTAATGCACATGTGTTTGAAATTAATTATGTTCGTGATGACTTGTATAATGTAATGCCTAATATGTATTCAAACTATGTAAACATGCTCAATTCAGCCCTTGGCTGCAATGCATTGTGTTTTTTATTAAAAACTGTCGTTGAATTGAATTGAATGCCAATAAATTCCACCCTACGTATTTAATTCATATATTCATGTATCACGTATGCATTGTGCTCGCAGGCCCCTCACAACCCAGACATAGAGTATGCTGTTATAGACAAGTCGACAAAGAGCCGACGAGACGAATTGTACTGAGAAACGTGACAAGAAGGATCACTTGAATTCCGTTTATTTGTTTGTTTGTTTGTTTGTTTTTTGTTGTTTTTTTTCTTCGGGGGGGGGGGGGGGTGACATGTTTATCTTTTCAAACATGGGTTTCTTTGACTACTTCCCTCTGAAGGCAGGTACAATTCCATACATCGCGATAAGATATTTTGTTGCTGTTGTTGCTTGTTTGGATAATATATAACGTAATTCAACGAGGGAAAATATAGTTGTAGTTTCTACGTCTACGTTAAGCCAAAAAATACTTTAACATTTATTCAGGCAATAATTTGTTGTTCACGTGACGTAAAGATTTCAATATTTGTGTTTGTAAGATTATGTATAAGGCAATCTTCAGCAAGGAGATAATATAGTATGTATATGTTAATGACGCTCTTTAGTAACGGGGTTTTGAAAATCCCGGAAAAACTCCCCATTTTTTGCATCTATTACAAATGTACTTATAAAAATAAGCACAATACGTCAAACAATTTTCTCTATACGTGTTTTATGGTGAAGTTACTGCTACTGGAAACAGAAGGGAAGTTACTAAGTGTACATCCAATATGCATTCTTAGTAAATTTTCAGGAAATTAGAAGTGTTTAAAAGCAATGGATCAAAGTATTGGTATGGGTGTGTAGTGTATATAATGTCATATTAGAAATTAATTTTCTACATTTGCATCAATGTGTAAGAAGTTTATTTAAAGCTGTAACTAAGTATATGTCATACAAGAAGGAGTATGCCAGAAATCAGAAGATTTGTTGTTGTTGTTTTGTTGTGTTTTTTTTTTTTTTGTGTGTGTGTGTTTTGGGGGGTGTTTTTTTTCTTTGTTTTTGTTTTTTTGTTTGTTTGTTTGTTTTTTGTTTGTTTGTTTGTTTTGTTTTTTTTTTGGTTTTTTTTTTTTGGTTTTTTTTGTTGTTGTTGTTTTTTTTTTTTTTTGGGGGGGGGGGTCCGTTTGGGATCGGTCAATGTTTTTAATCGACAGTGTCGATAAGAATACATAGTCCCCTCAAAATCTAATCGTAAAGTTGACTTGTAAAACTCTACTTTAATGTGTTTGGAGATGTTTTGTTGTTGTTTGCAAATTTAACTTTTTGTCGGTATAAATAAATCAAGACAATGCAGCGAACAGAAGGCGAATCTTGCTCGTTTTGCTCGCAAGATACATTGGCTGGCATTCTCAAAGCTGGCTAACGTTAAGTCAGGTTAGACCTGGTCCACTTTCGAGAAATCGATCATTTATGTTCGCGGTATGGACAAAATGTGGTAGGTCGAGTTGGCTGGTCTCAGACAAAGTTCCCCATCTACCCCTATGAACTACGTAAAACATGTACATGTATTATGCAACTAAAGTTTGTTCACTGTTTTACTTTAGATTTACAACGACTTTATGAAATAAAGTTTTGTTTTTAATAAGTATTGAAATGTATGCATGGTCAGATTGAAATCAGGATTATTCTGCTTGCGTTGGTACTTTTCAAAGAAGGTTTTGCTTTAAAAATAATATTTTGTAAGAATTTATGTTTAAGAGACCATATATACTTTGCACTTTTGATTAACCATTGTCATCGATTTTGATAATTGATATGAATAAAAATATGGACTCGCACCTGTAATTTAAAAGGCAATACCTGCATTTTAAGTTAATATTTTCACTCATGATGACAATAATCGTGTCACTTACTCTTGAGCAATAATTGAAATTAAGAGAGAAAGAGAGAGAGAGAGAGAGGGAGAGAGAGAGAGAAAGAGGTCGGACAGAGGAATTTCACAAAATGAGATGGGTCGAACGGACATAATGCTGACAAATTACAGAAAATATTCAACTAAATTAAGGTTATAATCAGGAAAGGTATCAATTAAAAATGAGAAGAAGAAAAACTACAACAAGGAATGACAGAGAGAGAGAGAGAGTGTGTGTTTGTGGGGGGGGGGGGTGTGCATGAGTGTAAGAATGAGAAAAAGAGAAAAAGCGAGAGAATAAAAAGAAAAAGACGAAAGAGAGAGAGTAGACAAATACAAAATGATGAAGGGAGAAAAAGACTAAGATTTTAAGAGGGAGTATTGTTGATTATGAGATAGAATGGAATATATAATTAGAAAAGAAAGCAAATTGAAATAAAAGTGAAGAGAAAGTTAAAGGATAGAAAAAGTAAAATCGAAATCAAAGCACATACATCACACTATGTACAAAATCAAATATAGGTAAGTTTGAAACTATATGATATATAAATAAATATTTTAAAGTCAAATTCACACAAGCAAATCATTATTGAATGTGTTGAGAAAATAATTTTCCTTACCCTTTTTATAATCATATACTTCTATTTCAAAAAAAGAATCACCGTCATCAAAAAGTGTTATTTGTTTTAGATATCTTATGAGCGTTATTTTTTTCTGTTATTTAATCGTTTACAAATATTGACCCAATTTAAAAAAATTAAAAAATGGGGAGCTGACGCCATTTGCCTGAATAATGATGATCTTTCCAGCATCATAAATTGTGACAATAGTTGGTAGTGAAAATGTACAGAAATTATATATCCGGGCTCATAACTATCCAAATATGAGGACATTCGGTCACCTCTTTGCCCGAATATGAGGTGGGACCCTTGATCCCGCTTTTATTACGATTATGTGATTCGGGTTTGAAGAGTACATCTTCAACCCAGGGCGGGACATACATGAGGGTATACGCGTGTTAATTTATTTGTTTATAACCCAGAAACAATTTAGCAACGAATAAAGTTTGAAATGTTAAACTTGTCTTGTTCTTTCGGTTGTGGTGCGTTTACCAGGAGCTCAATATATCAGGTCTTCCTCTAATACCATCTTTAAAGGCAGGCAAGTTTGCTGCTACAGCGCTTTCGATACTGTAATTCGTATTCATGTTAATTATTCTTAACATCAGAATATATTTCTTCCTTGAAGAGTAGAGTGTTTCGGTTTATTACGTTTAGGTTCTAATTGGAAAACTCCGCCCACGTATCATCCAGACTTGTCTTTGGTGACATTTTACATAGTCTTCAAAACAACAACTTCAAGCCTGAAGGATACAAAATACAGCAGCACTGTAATAATCACGTAGATGTATATATATATATATATATATATATATATATATATATATATATATATATGAACATATCATGATGGAACGGAATGAAGCAGGTCACTCGGTGTATTTACAAGCTTTCGGCTCCTGGCCTTCTTCAAGTTTATTTGCTAAATCAAACAGAATGAAACAAATAATAATAATAAGCAACTTAACAAAACTATATATAATATATATATATATATATATATATATATATATATATATATATATATATATATATATATATGTATAATTGTAAGAAATGAAAATGAGAGAATAATGGTTGCGTAGCTTAAATCAAAGTTCCTCAGAGCTGTCCTCCCTTTTTGAATTTTTTGCAAAGGTCGAAAAAAATGATATGTATATATATATATATATATATATATATATATATATAAACAAAGATAGGGAATCATAGGTAACATTAAACTTGTGAATATGTTTCAATACATTACAAACGTAGGGAAACAAAAGAACAGTTCATGTTCTTGCTGACAAAAAGAGATAGATATATATAGAGAGAATGAGAGATAGAGATATAGCGAGGGGGAGGGGGGGGGGGCACAATTCATTATTTCAGTACCCATTCGTTGATTTAGTGTGACATTGTGTATCGCTCGTTGATATACAGTATATGCATTATTATTCGTCATCTTCACTACCTATGCATCATGTAATTTTTCAAAAATCTGCCATGTAATTTCATGTTCCGCCTATGATTCCGATGAATTTTAGTGTTGACATCTAAAAAGAAATCTAAATCGTGGCTATTTATAGCTCAAACGCACTGCAAAATCGTGTAAGCACTGTTATCCATTTGTTTTTAAACTTGATTTTAACACTTCAGAATTCATGTCCCTGTCAAGGTATAACTTATTTTTCATCTCTCATTTGTTTGCCATAACACCATCAGAGAAAATGAAAATTAAAGCAGCTCATTTTTGTTGGCATGTTATTTATCTTCAAAAAAAAAAAATGATAAAAATTTAGGACTCCTTTCAAACCAAATTTTTTTATGGACATGAGACATTTTCTTTAGTGCATAAAATGGCACAGCTTTGAACTCTTGAAAACCAAGATTTAGGTCACTACCCTAAAGGTGGATTTTCACGGGGCACGCGAACGATTTTCAACAAATTGCAAAATCTAACATTCGGAGAAGTTTTTCTCCGAATTTTTCGCGAAAATAGAGCCATAAACTATTACTGCGCAGTTTGTGCGTAGTTCTCACAACGTATGTGCGAATGTCGTGTGTAGCGTTGCAGAACTATGAAGAACACGCAAACCTGAGTTGAGAGCTGTCTTGAGTTGATCGGTCTCTTCCTGAAAAGTGCCCTTTAAGTAGATCAGACGTCACGTGGTGTCGATTTGCCGCCAAACATGCGCCAAACGTTCATGAGAACAATTGTGAGAACTTCGCATGAACTCCGTGAAAATGTCGCATTTGTAAAACCTTCGCGAAAGCGTCGGTTTTTGTTCGTGTGTAGTTCGCAAATAGTTCGGGAATACTTTGTGACATTCGCAAATTAATCTTCGCGAACGTTAGGCGAATTAAAAGAGGGCTCCAACATGAAAGGGTTGCGTTTTTTTTCTTTGGCGGAATCACCTATTCTCAAGAAGTACGCGAACAGTTCATGAATAGTTTGGGAAATGATCCGACGAACATCGCTGCTTTCGGAGACATGCGTGAGACATTCTCGAAACAGTCGGAATCTGCTTGGGGTTTCACGAAGATTTTGCGAACATCACGCACGTCGTGAGTATGAAGAAGCTTTTCAGACATTTTTGAGAACGAATCACGAATAAATCACGACCCGGGATGCTGAAAACTTTTTTTTTTTTTAATTTCCGCCAAACGAAAACCGACTCCTCCGAACAGTTGACGACGTTTTCGAACCCCCACGCATGTTTGGCGAGCTTTTTGAGCCCAAAATACGAATATTTGACTTTGCTATTTTTTTTCACATTCGCACCCTTCGCGAATCGTTCGCGTGCCTCGTGAAAACCAACCTTAAAAGAAGGGTTCTGATCAAAATTGGCTTTACCTTAAATTAGATCTATCCTTGATGTTTATACCGTGTGAGTAAAAAAAAAAAAAAAAGTATACCCTTAGACAATTGCTATTTTGTTTAAAACTCAGTTATGAACGCAAAATTATTTTACATATGTTGAAAGAGTATCTTATCCCGTATCATTTGTTACCATTTTTCTGTGGTATGTGTTTACGCTTGGATGAGCAGGGTGCATTGTTTGCGAGAGTGTAAAAATCAACTTGCGCCAACGTACTGCTTATGTGATGTTTGAACAAAACATTTTGAATAGAGTCATTAATTCGGTATTTGCAGATACAAATAACGCTCAAACTGTCCCCAACAAAATTAAACGTTTTGCGCCTTCCTTTTTGGCAACCTATTCAACAGTTAACAATAACAGCAACAACAAAGAAATAAAGCATATATTCATACCCATACATTAACAATCATTAGTATTCGATTCCCGATGTTTAAATTACTATAATGCAGTTAATCCGTTTCATGTTAATTTATGAAATGTTGTGAATGTGTCACGGACTAAAAAAGAATTAAGTGACAATCTATGATGAAATATTTGTTTAACATTACATCTTTATAAACACGCACACACACATCCACCCCCTTTTTTTTTTGGTTTTTCAAAATATTTCATTAGAGATTTCATTCAAAATAGATCATTACATTAAATAAATTTAAATAATTTCAAACAAATACAAATCTTCATTTCGTTTTCATACCATAGTGTTAAATTATTCACAAGACAAGCATGGAAGAATGTTGGAATGAAATCACTAAGTAAATAGTATATTGACAAACACTAACGTACGCCCTATACCCCCTCCCTATGTCCCACAATGTATAATATTCAATGTAAATGATCTTTCATTCAAAATATGTTAATGTTCTTTTCTTATTTTGTTATTTTCCTAGTTCATATAAAGATCTCCTTTAAATGAATAAAGGGGTAAACAAAAATGTATAATTACGGTATAATTAAATGAAATACAATTCTTCATGTTATATTCATATCATAAATAATAATGAATAATAACACACAAGCGCGCGCACACACACGCACACACACACACACACACACACACATGTGCGCGCATATATATATATATATATTTATATATATATATATATATATATATATATATATTATATATATATATATATATATATATATATATATATATATATATATATACATATGTTTATTTATATATATATATATATATATATATATATATATATATATATATATATATATATATATATATATATATATATAGGTATATATTTCATCTTAAAAAACGTGCATTATAGAATGAGCCCGTAATGATCCTTTGGGAAGAGCAGCCATTTTCTCATAGCTTCAATCAAAATAATTGAAAATGCACTTCTCCTATCAACCATTATTTTCAACTAAAAGCTTGGTTCGGTAAAGGGACATTTGTGGTGGATGAAAATTTGTTTAATGTACTACATGGAACATGTCGGAAATGTTACATTCGTTTTCATTTTATATATCGTGTTTACTCATCTTATAAGTTCAAAAGAATGGTACTTTTTAAGCATTCACAATTCTACTTTTGTATTTGTTCACTTTCTCAATTTCAGAGCGTGAAACACCAGAAATAATCTTCTTGGTATAGAACACAAGCCAATTGAATATTTTCTTTTAGCAGATAGGTTTGATCACTTGATTACACATGAGTGGTTATTAATTGGTAAATTCATTTGACCCTCTAGCAGATTTCTTCCAAAAATGAAGAATTTCATGAAGAGAAGGTATCCCATATTACAAATTTATAATCTGTATACAATAATTGCATTTGTATATTTAGTACAAATTCAAAAGAAAGTCGAGAAAGAAGACTTGGCGAAATATCACTCAAAATAACAGGCCAAAATACAAAAAATAACAAATAACAAAAATGGACTAAATTAATATAAATATAAAAAGTTCCTTATTCTGTCCATGTAGATAGGCATAATATTCAGTGCTTAGTTTGATAATTAACTACTCCTATAATTGGCATATGAGTGCATTTTTTTTGTGTACATGTATAATATACTGTGATAGGCATGATAGAAATGTTAGCATACAATTTCTTAAAATGAAGTAGCGCCAGCTAGATTTTTCTGCATCCAGAGTACATATTTGGTATACTAAGCTTAATTTGTCTCACAGTAGGAGTACAGCGTAGCAGAGAGGCAAAATAGTTATTTAGCCTTCCGTGTATCACGATCACCATGGCCCTTTTAATCACATTGATATTGTACCTGCTCTTTCACCTTCAATTTTGTTGTAAGTAAACTATATTTCAATTAACATATTAATGTGGTCTGTCATGATGGCACCTGGTAGTACGTTAACATGAATAGTTAAGAGGATTTTAATTTACGATTATGGTTAGATCAGGGGATATGAAGTTTCAAGCCTGGTCAGGCAAATTGATTTTATAGCCTTCGGATGCATTTCCGATGTGCTTTTTACTTAAGCTTTCGTGAAATTGAAAATGATATATTTTAGAATTATACCCTCTCCGAGCAACCGCATTCACCGCTTTAAAAATCAGTCAATCAATCAATCAATCAATCAGTCAGTAAAGTAATACACATCAGAAATACACATCAGAAATACGAATCAATGTAAATTATTGTAAATATGTAATATTTGCTAATTTGTCTATTAACATGACTTCTGTCTTGGGGCTTGGGTAAGAGTTTGTCAGTTTACTGTCTTGATATGAAAACTATTATCGTCATGCAATGTTATCATTTATGACAGTTTTCGCGTTATCGGACCTCCACATCATCCAGACGTATACAGCCCAAGAGGATGTGGAACTAACATGCGTTGGACCTAATGCAAGTCATGAATTTTTCTTTGTAACATGGTGGATACTACCAGATGAAGACGTGATGTTTTCCTGCAATACGTTTGAGAATTGCAACACAGATAATCACCAATTAAATACTTCAGTTACTTTCACGAGTATTTTGAAGAAAGGATACAAGACCTTGAATGATTCAGACCATTCATACAAATGTATAATAAGAAGTCGAGTTGCCAGCATGATTTGCTATATCAATTTAAGATATTACGGTGGGTTTATTTGGATTTATTTTCATTTTGAGCAAGAATTATATAGCAGTATGAATGTATGATATCCTGCTAATACGAGCATCCTACGGCGACTCTTGCTCAGCTGTCAATATCCACCACCAATCGATTTCCAAGCGTGAGCCCTTGACCCACCAATGTTCATGAAACCAAACCCCTTTCCAACCCCCAAACCCATTTGTAATTGATGTGATAGCTCCATATTTGACGAAATAAAAAGCGTCTTAGCCATTAAAAAAAAAAAATCAGATTATCGCGAGTATATGTTAAATTTCAATAGGGTGAACTATTTTGGGAGCTTCATAAACAATGCAGTTTGAATCAGTATTGTTTAGAGTTTAGGGTATTCTTACTACTCTATATTTTTGACGAATAGAAAACATGCTTCTCCACAAGGCTCTATTCCTGACAAAATTTAGTCATGATTTATACTTTGAAGAAGATGGATAAAAGAAGGGTAAGCAAATAGGAATAGAATCGAGGAATCTGTGTCTTTGAGAGTCAAAACTGACGACTGAAAAAAAAAATTGGAGCCTTTCTCCGTTTTTTTAATAAATAGATTGGCAGTTAATTGCGTCTTTCTGCAACCCACTCTTGTGGAAAAGGGTGGGTTGCAGAAAGACGCCTGGTGATATGTGGCGCCTGAGATTCACCTGATAGTATTATCGATTATCCAGCTTGTCTGTTCTTCTTATTTTCTTTTTCTCCAGCACGATCATTTGGCTTGACTTGACTTGGCTTATTAGTTGACAAAAGAGACGGTACCAAAATCGCCAGTAACTTATTAAAAGTCAGAGCAGAGGTCAACACAACCATACTGTGTCAGATTTATGGCTTTATCGATTCCTCAGCCAGTCTAGAGTGGAAGACAGGAGGTGCACTTGTTATTTCAGAGCATCAAGATGAGCAGTACGAGGGTAATTCACGCCGTGTTAATTCATCGCAGATATCATTCACGCCAACGGCAAATGACAACGGTAGTCTTCTAACATGCATTCTCCTAGTAGATGATACCGATGGGTCACTAGAAAAAGTACAGACATCAGTCATATTAGAAGTGGAAGGTATGTTGTATCATTGATCTATTTAGACTATAATACTCACTTCAAAAATGAATGAATAACTAAATGAAATATATAATTGCAAATTAAGAGAACGGTGCAAAGTTAGATGCAATTTACCCTGTTTGTAACAGTCAAATAGAAAAGAAAATGTTGCTTGATGGATTTATTCATACGTATACGTTTTATTTCCATGAATTTATGAAAAATTACAATGATAGTGTTAAGTTTAAAACAAGATTTTGGCCGGCGGACAGATAACCCTAACCTACAATGTCCTCTAGCTTTTAGTTTAAATGAGGAAATCTGATTATCTATCATTTCAAGATTTCGAAAATGTGATTTCGCTTCAAAGTTTCTCTTCAGTTTACTATTCCAGTTTTCAATGCTTTAAATTACCGGGTAATATTTTCTTATATCATAGTTTTGTTGTTTTTTGTTTGTGTTTTTTTTTCTTTGATATTTCATATTGCTTTTGCAGTTTGTGTTTCCCATCTTGAGATCTCTAACTGTGACCCACGGAACACCATCACCAATGGTGGGAGTTCATTAGCCTGTCATACCAGTGCAAGTAACATCGACCTTGTATCATCAGCGGTCTTTTTCATTACTTACTACATGGATGGCGCTGAAACAGGGTTTACCAATGTTACCTTGGAAGGTTCAGGAATGCCATACGTGGCGACCTACAATCACGATGCCTTTATACCATCAAACATAACCTGTTGTGTTTCTTACACGTCTCTCTGTCCAGGAGTCTGCTCAGATGTTTGCTTCTTCGACGAGCACTTTTGTAATTATGTTTTTACTTGATTTGATATTCATTTATTTCCATATAAATCATCATCATGAATTTACAATCTTTCGACATGTATGGTCACATAAAATTATATGCATAGAAAAAGGTTTGTCATAAGAAAAGCTTGACTTGACGTCCTCATCACAAATCAAATTATCATACAATAAATATGCATATGCTAACAATGCATAGTGGAAAGCAGAAGGCCAACCAATGAAAAAAAATAAATAAAAGGGAAAGAAAGAGAGAAGGGAGGGAGAGAAAGAGGAGTGAGAGGGGATAGTTGCCTTCAAATAGAATCATATTTGTTTTAGTAAATCAAACAAAAAATTAAACAAAACATGAATTAAAGTTCTTCCACGTTCTAATTCTCCCTATATATGAAAAGGAATGTCATGTTTCTTTTTCGTCACATCCTGACTTTATTTGCATATGACGTCCTTTTTTCTGTTGTTTTCCGTTTTATTTTATTTGTTGTTTCCACCATTTATTTATTTTTTTTTATGAAGAAAATTCACGTTATCCAAAATAATTGTATTAAACTTTGGAACCCGTATAGGATGAATACTGAAACCAATCTCTTCTTTGCTATCAATACTGAAAGGTAATAAACAGCTTGATGAAAGTAATGTTGGGAAATGGAAATGTTTTTTTACGAACACTGTTTGGCTCAATTTGGAGGACATTTTTTCTGGTATAGTAATATTAATAACGATGATTCTAGTAAATTATTTATAAAGAACATTTTTATTCGGGAAGCTGCCCAGGCATGGACCTCTTTAACACTTGATACAGAAATCAGTCTTTCTCACTGCAGACGACAAAATACATGGAACAACACATTGATTCGTTTTAACTACAAAGTTTTATTCGTAAAATCATGGCATGATAAGGGGATAGTTAATTATCGGATCTTCTTGACGAAAATGTCTTTTTTTTTTTACCTTCTTTGAATTTCGAAAGAAATACAAGTTTGACTGCAATTTCGTAGAATTTTATTCTGTGAAAACAGTTATTCCCCATAACTGGAAAAAAAATATTCACAAATGTGAAGAGGTAAACCTTACATCTCAAGAGAACATGATTAAAATTATAATGAAGGTAACGAGGGTCTGTCGGTACATTCATAAGTTTAGTGTTAAACAATTTTTAACCCCCCTAAATCGATAGATAAATGGAATTCTTTGTTAAATACTTCAAACTTAGACTTGGCAAAAATCTGCTCAGTTCCTATCAGGGCATGTTTATCTACACATATCCGTTATTTCCAATGTAAGTTAATTCATCGCATACTTGGTGTAAACAAGTATCTTAAAAAACTAAATATCACGAAATCAGATTTATGTTCATTTTGTTATAGATCTGAGGAAAGTATAGAACATTTAGTTTGGGATTGCCCAATCATCAGAAGGTTTATTGTGGACGTCCAACATTTCATTTTGGATGACAAAGTTACCCTGAGTAAAATCAACCTCTTGTTTGGATTTTATGGAAGTGTTGAAATTCAATTTAATTTCATTATTTTATATGCCAAATAATATTTTCCAGCACATGCAAAAATAGCATGTTATCAATCAGCTCTTTTAAATGCATATTAAGATATTATCGCTCTCTTGAACATTATATTCAAATTAAAAATAACAACTTTATATCGTTTGATAACAGATGGGAAAATAATGTTTTGCTGCAAACCTATTTTACCACTATGTCCTGTATAATCATTATTTTTTTTTTAAATTGTATTGTTTATATTATCTACAGGTATATGTTTTGTTATTTGTAATATATTGCAAAGTCAAGAGCAGTATCTAATAAAGATGTTTCTGCAAAGAAAAAAAATAATAAAAAGAATGTGATAATCTTATTTCTACTCTGTGCTCGAATTTGGCAGATCCTCCACTAATTAGCCACAGAAGGACCAAGGTGATAGCAATGGATGACGGCATCTTCTTGATCCACTGTGAAGTAGATTCCTTCCCTGACGCCATCCTATCCTGGTACCTTAATAGAAGAGTATTGCTGGGTAACATATCATTTGTTACCATTTACCACAGAATCCTTAAGATTTTCCTCCTCTTTCGAACGGAATACGAGGTGAAGAGATCACGTGCGTAGCGGAAAACTCTCTTGGGAATGACTCATATTCTATATTCATTCCTGCTGACTTCACATCCAGTGCAACAAGTAAATAATAATTGACAGTATTTGTATTTTTCACTTCAGAATATTAATAAATTCAAGGTATTCTTTATTATTTGTCTCCTTCTCTCATATTCCTCTCTGTCTCTCCCTCTGGATATGCTCATTCCCATCCTTGTTATTTTTTTAATGAGCAATGTTTTTTTATTGTCAAAATCATCGTATCATTTTGTACTATTTGATTGGATTTATGTAAACTGATGATTCTTTTCTTTGTATAATATGCATTTTTGAAGTTGTGCATTAGAAATTCAAATTTGGATATTGTAAATACATGTTGATGTGTACAAATATAAAATCACATCAAATGGTATCGTATGGTATGCTAATTAAGTTTAAATAGTTGATACAAATTATGCTAAATTATAAAAGTTAAGTAAGCGTACTTACACATTCACAATTGGTATTATCATTTTTTTTTATTCAGTTGTCATGCTCCTTGTTCCTTTACAGGCTTATCAACGATAGCACTGATAGTGGTTCCGTGTGTATTGTTTCTTACATTACTCATCATTGTGCCATGTTTGGTACTTCAGATAAAAATGCGAGGTATGTGAATTTCATGAAAGCTAACACTTAAATACTAACATATGTTGAAATAACCTTTTATTCCCCAAGCAGTGTTGTAGTGCCTTGATGATCGGCCTTGGCCTTAAGGCGATGCGCTTTAAGGCCGGTTTTTTTTTCAATGTCTTGGACTTGGATGCCTTGGCCTTTGGCATACCTTGGCATACCTTGGCCTTGGTTCCAAGCCTTGATCTTTTCCAGAAAATTCAAGGCATTTTCAAGGCATATGGAACTTTGCAGTTTTTACTTGTAAAATTGTTATTTTTTATTTTTTTATTTTTTTATTTCTTTTTTTTTTTGGGGGGGGGGGGGGGGTTCTGTTTTGTGCAGTAACACTAAATTATTTAGCTAATACAAGATCTAGGTAACGATTCTAGACTTGGGAAGTAAATTCATGTTTTACACATTTTTAGATTAATATAATAGAATAATGATGATGATGATGATGATAACGATGATGATAACGATGATGATAACATTAATACCGTATGAAATACATGTGCACATTGGAACAAATGTGCTTGCATTTCTTGTCTATCTGTAAATATTTTGTAAGTTTGAACAAAGTATTTGCAAATTTGGGTGAATTTGGTCAAAGACTTCTGCACTAATACTCATTCCCTTGTCATATGAAAAAAGAAAACTGGTACTAAGTGATGTTTGTTCGGCAGGGTCGATTGAATAGGGTACAATAAACATAATTTTGAGAAAGGGAAAGAAAGAAGATAAATCGTGCTTATATCATGGATTATTTTCGCCCCACGGTACATTTTATTAAAATAAGTCTTTTTAGGGTATAAAATGCAATTGATTTTCTAAAGCTTGTTCGCTTTGCTCCATCACATAACGTTGCTCAGTAAATCGTAATTTCACTTCCAATATACAGCCCTGGAAAAAATATTAGACAAGCTTCTTTTAAAGGCGTATGCGGGAAGTGTTGGATACATCAGTAATTGAAATTTTAAAATTAGTTTTACCAGCTAACTCATAATGAGTGGATGACTACTCTCTAAAACAATTACTCCCTAAATAACTAACCCCCCCCCCCCGACAATTACCCCATGGAAATTAACCATAGGACAATTATTCCTATAAAAGGACAATTGCATCCAAAGGCATGAACTTCCAGCGGATGGATACTTCAGATTAAAATAACAAAATGAAAATATCCTACAGGGTAATTGTCCTGGGGATATTCTCCAGGGGGAGGGGTTTTGGAACAAATGTTATGGCAGCAATGGTCTCGGGGATAATCGTCCTAGAGGTATGCCTGATTGTCTGGTTAAACGATGTTCACTTCTCTAGATGCAGTTTGTTCAGTTCTTGGTGGAAAATTACATTTGGTGATAGCAGCCATGCCTAATTGTGGCATGCAGTCCATAAGGTGTTGTTTTGTTTTTTTTTTCTCGTCATAGCAGCTATTTTTTCAATTTTCAATTCAATTTTCTGTTGTATCTAATTTGCTATGTCACTCCAAATGTTCTCAGTAAAATGATGAGCAGGCCATAGTGCTCATACCAAGACAATAACACTAGAAATTTATCCTCTCAGACATTTATATTCTATTATGTGGTCAAAAAACCCTTTCTGATATTAAAATGGGGGGGGGGGGGGGTGGTAATTGTCTGGGAAATTTGTCCGGGGCAGTTTGTCCTTGATTTAGTTGTCCTAGTGGTAATTCTTGTGGGGTAGTTTTCCGAAAGGTAATTGTATTCTTTAGTACTAGTCCATTAATAATGAATTAGCTGCTAATAATCATTTTCCTAGTTCCATAGACAATGGACTTAGCATTATTTATATGCCTCCAAATGCAGTTCGTTTAATCATTTTTTTCCCAGGGCTGTTCATATAATTATGACTAAATTCCTCGACAAGAATTCTCTTGGATTTTCATAAATTTGATGGCCTATTTGAGAAAACCATTAATCAATGTTTATAATTCGAAACTCTATACCGCTTGATTGCAGTCCTCCTTTGCGAATTTTCTTGGCTAAAGAGAACAGAAATTGCATTTTTGAGGATTAAAGATTGAACAAAAATACTGCTCAGTTGCTTCGCTCCCTCGCAATTATTTCTTTGTGTGCGAGTGTATGTGGGGCGGGGGGGGGGGGGGGGGGGGCAATGTCAATGTTTGCTCGGAGCGCCATAATTCTAAGATATACCACCAGAGCACTACTTGCTATGCAGCTTTGAATAAGACTTCATTTTCACTATCTCGGCAAGAGGCCTATTGTGAAGTGGGCCCAACCGTGAAATCAACTGGAGAGAAGGGGCATTGTGGGCTTGAGAGCAGTGACATATCTCCTCTTGAAATCTTAATAAAATACAGTACTTTGCATAACTTATTAAACAAATGCAAGCTCCCAATCCAGCTTGTTAAATATAAAGTCCTGATATTTGAGGCAAGAGCTCTATTAAAAAAATGAAGTCCCTCTTTATGAGTTAGCTCACTTCGCTTAAAGGGATTGATTAACTTTGCCCAGGATTGAAAATAAAAATCATTGTTCCATCTAATGCTGTAATCATAATTGCAAACCTTTAGGTCAGACAGGAATCGCCTGAGTTTTATAAGCTGATCGGTCGTTTATATATCAAGACATTTACGATTGAACATTGATGTCGGGATAGAGTACCACCGAACCCTAAAGAATTCTTACGGTTGGCATACCTCGCTCTATCACACGAAGAAGCCGAGCTACTTGCGCTAGCGATCGATCGCGATACCTTTCGCCTAGCTAGCTTTTTTTCTCTTTTTTGGGATAGTAAACGGGTTCCATTTTCTGTCATACTTTCACATATCGTTAATTATATATGCAGTTAGAAGATTGCACACAATTCACTGGCATTTGAGATGATTTCACAGTTTTTCACACAGCTAATCAGTCCCTTTAACATTCACAAATAACCAGCTAATTACCAGCTATGTAATGTATGTCCATGAAAAAAAAAAAATACATGTGCAAACAGTAGGTCATGAAAAGAAGGGGGAAGGGCGGGGGTAATGAATATTAATATGGATATTTATTTACCAGGCCTCTGTCGGTGCACCCCTTTCAAAAAAGTGCCCCCCCCCCCCAATAAAAAAATGTTCAGCCATCCCTGCTGTCATTTGTTTTTTATTGAGGGCAGTGCCTTTTTTTGTGTGTGTGAACCTCCGTCTTGGTTCGTTCGATTTTCCCCTCCTTTCTTTATTGATGCCTTGATCTTGGCCTTGGCCTTGGGTTTCAATCCTTGGTCTTAGCCTTGGCCTTGAGGGTCAAAACCTTCACCTTAGTCTTGGCCTTGAGCGTTTGGGCCTTGACTACAACACTGTCCCCAAGTAGGTAAAACAATGAACCAAAAATATTGTAGCAGAGTGATGAAGCCACTACGCATAGACGTTCTTGAGACTAGTAAGTACAGGCAAGCACGTTAGATTCAAGTCCCCCCTCCCCTCCTCCCCCCCCCCTCCCCCCTCCCCCCCCCATGTTAAATGTATAGTTAGTAAAATACAATTAGGGATCCAAGTATTATCTTCTTTTTTTTTCTACCAAACCAGAAAAAGCCCAATTGTCGACATCTTCTAGTGTCAGGTCTCTTCCTCATTTACCGAAGACGCCATCATCGCCACTAGAACAGCATCATTCAGTGACTGACATCTCTCTGACAGCATTGCATTCTACCTCAGGACAGGCTACACGAGGACAAGTAAAGATTCGATTTACCTCCATCAGATAATATACTTAAACTATATAGATGCATGCTTATAATTGTCTTAATGCTTTAAAGTGAATTTTAAAAATTTATTATGACCAAACAGTTGGAAAAGCATTCCCTTTCTGACTTTGCATAATAGTGCTATCATTAAAACAGATTTGTACCATGCAACTTGTGAGACAGCAGTGCTATCATAATATGATAAAACATGTAGAATTGAAATGCATGTTCTTTGAAAGAATTGAATTGATACATACGCATATGATAATGTATACAAGTCAATAATCAAGTTTTTTTCTTTCTTACTATTATCTAATGTTGAAATAAATTAGTCACAAAAAAGTTGCCTACCTTTTACAGCCTTTTGACTTAAACAAATAAAAGATAAAAAGGTGGTAACATGCACTTTTACGTTTGTTTCCCTACACATAATTAACAGGTTTCATATGTGGGGGACCAGGATAGGTGTTCTGGCTACATGGAGATGCAACCGATAGCTGCACAGGGGCAGCAATATATGACGCTTATCAGTGATGTAATCGCCACTGAGAACGAACTCATGTGTTACGTGAGCCCTACTCTCACCGAAAAGCACAAACCGACAACCGTGGCCAAGGCTTCTGTTGGTGACCCTACTTATGAAAATGCAGAGGAGGTTTTGTTTAGCTGTAACAAACTTGAGAACCCTTTGTATGTCAATACTACAATTGAAAGCAAAGATCAAACTTTTACAACTTCATTAGTTTTGTGTAAATAATGTAAGCATTTGGCATTAAATATTTTCACAATCTTAGTAATTTGACGAAGAATATTTTGAAAACCATCAAACAACTCGCACTTATGACACTGATGTTCAAAAAATGTGTTTTTGAGGGATTGCAAATTTTTACTTGAACTGTAAATATAAACATTCTTTTCAGTCTTCAAAAAAGATAACAAAAATGGACTCCAGTTGTTTGAAGTTGGAAACTTTCGGTTTCTACACGGAGAGGTCGAGAAGATGGATACCTTATTGTAGGGCATAAATGTCAATGTAATATTTGACTTTCAAGCACACACACTCACACACTAACATACAAACACAATTAACTCGGGCTTTTGATACTGACAGTTCTTTTTGTCTGTAAAGTTTTGATAAAGACTCTAAATTACCGATTATTATTTAATCAGGATTGTTATTACAGGAAGTGAATTACAATTGTTTAGGTAAATGTCCTGTGAGTGCATGGTAGTTCGATGATGAAATGTGTAAAACAATCAACAGTTTGTAGTTATTACTTACACAGGAAAAAAGTGTGACAACTGTAATAACTTGAAATAAATACCCCTATGTGTGATTTGTGTGTAGAGTATGGCACAATGGCACAGAAACTCTAAGAAAGAATAGCACGGCATTTTCATTAAGTAATTAACTGATATCTTTGATTCTTGCTTATCCTATTTTTATGATTGTAAAGTGTTTATGTGTTGTAAATTGGAATTTGTATAAAGTTGCAAATATGATTATAGGTGAAGCAGTCCAAGATATCCACCCCCCCCCCCCTCCCAACCATAGGGTTGACTTCAATGCATTATTTTCCCCCTCCTTTTTGTTGATCTCGGTATGCGGCATATACTAGATCCATGATTTTCTTGTAGGGGCACAATTAAAAAAACAACTTTAAAACAGAAGGGGGGAAGAGAACATTTTCGTGGTGCCTTCTTAGGGGACACACTAGCATATTTGTTTTGGCACAAATTTTCTCCCTTTTGTATACTTATGCTTGTTTGTTTGTTTTTTCTCGCTGGGGCGGGGGCGGCCAAGCTTTGATAATGTAAATGTAATATGTAAAATAATAACATTCATATATGTCCAAATGTATTGGAATATTAATATTTGAATGCACTCGTTTGAAATCTTCTACCGAGCCTCAGATTAAACAAACAATAATGAAACCTTACTTTATTCACATTAAATTTGGTTGTCGTTTTTGGTCCATGCATGTTAGATATCGGGTACAATTTTTGTGGTATAGCATCGATTAAAGGGGGTACCCAATGCTGAAACAATGTTAGTTCATTTAAAAGATCATGATTTTATTAGAAGAAAATCATCTGCCTTAAATTTTTTTTAAAATTCGTGTTGCCAGAAAATCCCCGAAATATGGTAGGATTTCAGGATATTTTGGCCCCTCAGCTGTGTCCCAATTTCAGCTAGGTAACCACAATGACGTCAAAGTGGTTACCTTGTCGCGCAATTATAGCAAAATGCGCGCAAGGTGTAATGCATTTTGTACAGTCTAGCGCGCAACACATCTGCAATACGCGAACCTGGGTAACCACTTTGACGTCATTGTGGTTACCTAGCTGAAATTGGGACACAGCTGAGGGGCCAAAATATCCTGAAGTCTTACCATATTTCGGGGATTTTTCTGGCAACACGAATTTTTAAAAAACTTAAGGCAGATGATTTTCTGCTAATAAAATCATGATGTTTTAAATGAACTAACATTGTTTCAGCATTGGGTACCCCCTTTAAGCTATTGTTTAAATATATGTATATATATATATATATATATATATATATATATATATATACATATACATACATACATACATATATATATATATATATATATATATATATATATATATATATATATATATATATATATTGTATTTTACACTGTGTTCAACTTTTAGTTGCACTATAGCATAGTCGGGTTTTTAAAGTATAAAATAAAGTGCTGGCAATACCTCGAGCTACCTCGATCCCAAAGTATCGAGCTGGGGAGGGGACTGTGTGACGGAATACCACTTTAAGCAGTGAGCCCTCTTTCGAGAGCAGAAGCACTGCTACAACTCTCTTTGGTTTAACCCTTTTATTCTCAGACTTCCACTATACGTACCCAAGTTCCTAAAGTTGACTTGAGCCCAAAAGCGAACGAGACTTAAACAACGATGGTCAATAATAATTACACTGGCAGGGCTAATTCCAGCCCCGTCGTTTACAGAAAAGATATCAATTGAACTTGCTTAGATCAGCTCTCTATGGATAATAAGCAGAATTACTTATTTTACAACTCTGAGATGTTGTCATACTTCATAGTACAGAAGGGCTTGCTCGGAGAGTATATAAAGGGTAGAATTTTGAGGTAAATGCAGGCAGATAGAGCGAAATCTCCGAGAGGAGCAGCTGCAGCAGTGAGCCATACCTAAATCAATCAGAGACTCAAAAGCCAGGCATCAAGACTAAGTAGCACCTACTCTACTCCTTTCGGGGTTGAGGTAGGCGATGGCCTATCCGGGGGAAGGGAACCGAGGCGATTGTTCGAAGCAGCGGCCCAATATAAAAAATGCACCCAAACCCATGTGACCGGTCATCCGTCCAACCACCATCCTTCCCAAGTAACTGTTATATAATTATAGACCCTGCTAAGATTAATTAAGGATAGGGAACCATAACTAAAACGTACGGGGGCCAAGCTCACATTCAGGGCTGGGAGATAACGTGCAGCCTCATACATTAATGCAGGGTATAACTTGTTTACAGAGAAAAGCTCGTAAAAGTTCCCCATTGTTGTCTCACGCCTGCTCCAACCCCTTCCCCTCAATATTTGCTAGACAGCCCCCAGAGAACGCAATCAAAGGGGTTTCTTTAAAATAGGTTATAGTCAGGTAAATATAATGTACAGTTATATACTGTTTTGGGTCAAGGGTCGCAAAATCCAAAACATCGGATGCCTGCGCTTACCCCAGTTCTCTAAGTTGGTATAGCAATTTTCTGATTAGGGAATCTAACATAAAAGACACTATGAAGCTCAGTTTTAATATTTTAAAGCCTAATTCACACAAGAAAAAAAAATAGTTGAATGTGTTGATAAAATACATGTCCTAATCCTTTTTATAATCATAATACTTCTAGCTGAAAAATAATCACAGTAATCATCAAAAAGTGTAATTGTTTAAAAATATATTTTTGCACGTTGTTTTCTGTTTTATTCAATCGTGTACACAAATGGACAGACTTTTATTTTTTATTTATTTATTTTTTTTTTTTTTGTGGGTGGGGGGATTTGAGGCCATTTGCCTCAGTATGACCTTTCCAGCATCTAAAACCTAGTTTTGATAATTTTTTTTTTGTAGTGAAAAATGTACAGAAATTATAACATTCTGGCACATCGATATTCAAATATGAGGATATTCGGGCACCTCTCTGCCCGAATATGAGGTGGGACCCTTGATCCCCTTTCTGGTACGATTATATGATTTGAGTTAGAAGAGTACTCTTCATGCAAGGGCGTAACATACAAAGGGGCATACTCGTCTTAAATTTGATTTCTAATTTTTTTTCTAAACAAGAAAAAAAAAAATCTTGTTATTGCCTTTGTGGTACATTTGCCAGAAGCTCAGGATATCAGGTCTTCATTTTAGATTATCGTTAAAAGCAGGCAGGTTTCCTGCTAAAGGACTTTCGATAGCATAATTGTTATTCATATTAACTATTCTTAACATTATAATATATTTCTTATTGAAGAGTAGTGTGTTTCGGTTTATACGTTTCAGTTTCCATTTGCCCAGTTCCGCCCAAGTATCGTGCCGAGTTGACCTCGGTGGCATTTAACATTGTTTTCAAGGCAACAGTTTCAAGCCTGACGGATACACAATAAGCAGCAGTGCAATAAACATTTATATAAATAAGATAATATATCATAATTAACATTAAACTATTTTGTGAAATCAGACACTATTTCAATACATTACAATCGTAGGGAACCAAAACAAAACAGTTTATGTTTTTGCTTACAGAAGGAGATAGATAGATAGAGATAGAGAGAGAGAGAGAGAGAGAGAGGGAGAGGGAGAGAGAGAGAGAGAGATAGCGAAAGGGCTATATTTCATTATTTCAGTACCAATTTATTGATTTAGTGTATCATTGTTGATATATGCCTTATTATCCACTACCTAGGCTTCTTATTGTATTTGCAGATGCCAACAGTTTGAAAAAGCAATTGTTGGAAACAACTGAAACTTTGCTTTCATGTTTCTTCAATTAGCAGCTTTAATTGTTTTTTTCCTTCAAACAAACTTCACTAATTGTTTTGTTAGTTCTGGTAGAAAAAAAAATGAAAATTTGAATTGAACCTGTGAAATATCATGTCGATTCGTTCTTAAAGGATACATCTGCCAGATAATCTAATGTTCCACCCATGATTTTCTGATTAATTTGAGTGGTAGCACCGATTTAAAAAAAAAAGTCCATCTCAAACGCACTTCAAAATCGTGTAAACTCAGCTATCCCTTGGTTTTTTAAACTTGCTTCCTGCACTGCATAATTTACCTCCCTGTCAAGATGTAAATTGTCTTTCACCTCTCATTTGTTTGTCATAACGCCTTCAGAGAAAATACAAATCGATGCAGCTGGTTATTGTTGGTACGTTACTATTTATTTTCTAATTAAACAAAATGAGATGACTTCTTTTAAACCAAATTTGTTTATGGGCATGAGACAATGTGTTATAATGCCGAATATTGCACAGTTTTGAATTATTGACAACCAAGATTTAAGTCAATACCTTAAAAAGTTACCTGATGAAAAATTGAATTAACGTTAAATTAGGTTTATCCTTGATTTTTATAGTATAGAAATTTGAACAAAGTTCAGTGTTTCAAAAGATGCACCCTCCATGTGCATTTGAATCGATTTTTATTTTTTTAATTTTTATTTTTTATTTTTTGGTTGGGGAAATAAGTATACTAATTCATAGTACTTACATGTTATGAAACTCCAAAATGTTGATTAGGAAAAAAAAGAAGTCAGGCTAATTCGTTCAAAACATGTTCTCCAGCAATCTTAGTTTGGTTCAAAAAGATACTACCTACTTTTTCCAACATAGAAGGTGTTGATATTTGTTACTGGGTAATTTATGTATGGTAATCAATATTTCGCTTCCAAAAGATGATATATCCATATAATTATATTTCAAATGCAATCAAATTGAATGGAAAAAAAGTGGGCACCTGGGTTATTTCGAATTTTGAATTGTACTAACACATTAGACAGTTGTATAACAGCAATAAAGTTTTACTCCATATTGATTTGGCAGGAAAGGAAAAATGACAGTCCTTTTTGTATCATATATATATATATACACACACACACACACGCACACACACACACACACACACATATATGTATATTATCTTAAAGACGTGCGTATAAAATGAGCCCGTAATAATCCTTTGAGAGGAGCAGCCATTTTCTCATGGATTGTTTCAATCCAAATAATTGAAAATGCATTTCTCTTTCCTACCATTAATTCTAAAAGCTGGGTTGGGTTAAGGGACATTTGTGTTGAATAGAATTGATTTTAATGTAGTACATGGAACACGTCGGACTTTACATTATTTTCATTTTATTCATCGTGTTTTCTAATCTTAAAAGTTCACTAGAATGGTACTTGTTAACCATTCACCATGTTCCTCATGTATGTGTTCACTTTCTGAATTTCAGAGCGTGAAACACCATAAATAATATCCTTGGTATAGAACATCAAGCAATAGAATCTTTAATGGAATCTTGGGTGGGAACATTTTCTGTTTTCCTCCCACGTTGCACTGCAAATAGGTTTGATCACTTAGGTTAAAAATGAATGGTAATGGTAATTGGTAAACTAACTATACCCTTTATCATAGGCTCAATTTCCAGCAGATTTCTTCACAAAGGTATCCCCATATTACGCATTTATAATCGGTATACAATAAATGCATTGGTATATTTAGTACGAATTCAAAAGAAAATCGAGAAGAAGACTTGGCGAGATATCGTTAAAAATAATGACCGGTACAAAGACAAAAATCGAAAACAGACTAAATATATGAAAATATAGAAACTCCGCAAAATTCCTTATTCGGTCCATCTAGATAGGCATGATATTCAGTCTTTAGTTGTGACAATTAACTACCCCTATATTTGGCATATGTGTGGATTTTTTTTTGTTCATGTATGATATACTGTTACAGAAGTGTTGGCATGAAATTTGTTAAAAGGAGGTAGCGCCAGCTATGATTTTTTAATTATTTTTTAATACTACTGCATCTTAGGTATTTGGTATACTAAGCTTAATTTGTCTTACAATAGGAGTACGGCGTAGCAGAGAGGAAAATATTTATCTAATATCATACCTTGTATCACGATCATCATGGCCCTTTTAATCACATTGATATTGTACCTGCTCTTTCACCTTCATTCTTGTTGTAAGTAAAACATTTCACTAACATGTTACTGTGGTCTGTAATGATTGCCCATGGTAGTGCATTAACATGAATAGTTGAGAGGACAGAAGAGGAGTATTCCATGGTTTACGCTAGCCTTAAAGCTAGGGATGTCAACAAGCCTGGTTAGGGTCATATATTTTCGTTTGTATTCCCATGTACTTTTTAATTGTGCTGTCGTGAAAATAACAGATTTTGAAATTGATGTATACTAGGGATATGCCCTCTCGGAGCATCTACATCACCAATGTACAAAAAAAAAAAAAAAATCCCCCCAAAATCAATCAATCAATTAATTAATCAATAAAGTAATGACAATTGTAAATATGTAAATATTTGCTAAAACATAGATTATTAATATGACTTTTACCTTGGGATTGCGTAATAGTTTGTCGGTTAACTGTCTTGATATGAACACTATTATCGCCATGCAATGTTATCTTTCATCACAGTTTTCACCTTATCGGACCTCCACATCAACCAGACGTATACAGCCCAGGAGGATGTAGAACTAACATGCGTTGGACCTAATGCAAGTCATAGATTCCTCTTTGTAACATGGTGGATACTACCAGACGAAGACGTAATTTTTCACTGCAATTCGTTTGAGAATTGCAACACGGATAATCACCAATTAAATACTTCATTTAACTACAGGAGTATTTTGAAGAAACGATACCAGACTTTGAATAGTTCAGATCACTCATACAAATGTGAAATAAAAAGTCGATCGGAAAGTAGAATTTGCTACATCAGTTTGTCCTACTACGGTAAGTATATTATATGAAATTTTTATTATTAAAACAAGAATCATGTGAGAGTATGGTTTTAGGATGTATGCTCCGGCGACAATTGCTCTCTTTTATTGCTCTTATTCCTAACCGCTTGAACTCTGTACTGGACCCAAATTTGTTTTATAAATTAACCCATATACCAAACCTATAACCAATTCAGAGCCCAAACTGTAACCCTATGTCTTTGGCGAAAAAGTAGCAAACTACCCTATAGCAAACCTAATATCAATTCGGAGCCCAAACTGTAACCCTATGACTTAGGCGAAAAAGTAGCAAAAGTAGCAGGAACAATTGTTGGATAATCGCTAGTATGCCTTCATTAAATCTCAATCGAAGAAAACTATTATTGGGTAAAGGATGTGATTTGAATTGAAAGTATTGAAAGTTTTATTGCTTAATTATGAAGTATAGAAGACATAACTTTATTACACATTTCATTTAATATATTGTACTTTGTAGGAAGCAAATAATAAAATAGTATCAAAAAATATTTCAAATTGATTTTCTGTTGCTCTATAATATTATATATATATGTAGATCCCTAGGGGATGATGGGGGGGGGGGCATGTATTGACTACGAATCATTATAATGCTTAAGTAAAAACTCTAATAAAACCTTATAAATCATTTCGATAGGCGTAAATATTAAAAAGTGGAAAGCTTCCACTTAGACTAAAATGTACTCGTTAGATACCCTCTTGCAACTTCACGGGACCTGCATTTAAACCAGATTATATACATGTATATACACCAGGAGAATGTGAAAACTAAAATGCGTTGGACCTAAAGCAAATTCTCTACGGATCCTATAGTTTAGTGGAAGGTAAGAGATGAAAATGTACTGTTTACCTGCACTTTGTTCGGGAATTGCAACACCAATCAAATACCTCAGTTACTTACACTAGTAATTTGAAGAAACAATACCAGACTTTGAATAGTTATAATCAGTCTTACAAATGTAAGATAACAAATTTGGTTGGATAGTAAAATTTGTTATATCAGTTAAAGATATTATGGATAGTGTACTAGTCTTAATTGCATTTTAAGCAAGAATCATATAGGACTATGAATTATGATATACGACTAATACGAGTATGCTACGGCGACTGTTACTCAGCGGTCAATTTCCACCTCCAAACGATTTCCCAGCATCAGCTCGTGACCCACCATTGTTCCTAAACCATAACCCTTTACCCAACCCCAAACCCATTTTCAACCTATGTGATAAATCTATATTTAAGGAAACAGAGTCCAGATTAAAAATAATAATAAAAAAAATCACCTTATAAAAAAGATCAATGTCCGATTTTCTAAATCTTATAATACGTAAAATTATTTTGTGTACTTCATAAGCAATGTGGTTTGAATCACCATTGTTTAGATTTTAGGGTACTTCCACTACTCGATATCGCGAATAGAAAAAAAAAACAGATTCTCCATATGATTTTATTCTTTACCAGATATTTAGTAATGGTTCTTACTTTCAAGAAGAAAACAAAAAGAGAAAACGCTAGCAAATCGAATAATCTATGTATTTGTAAACAAAAACATAAACAAACAAACAGCAAACGAACAAAAATGCTGACAAACAAAATTTGTTGAGCACTCCATCTGTGAAATTTGTTAAAGGATTTTAAACCATATATTTATTGTATATTGACAGCTAACTGCTTCCGTTAGGCATTATACAGTATGTGGAAAGAGAAAGCGTTACAATATCATGAATATAAAGACGCCTTGTGATATGCGATGCGTGGCAGGGTTTCACTTGGTAGCATTTTCTATAATTCCTTTCCTTTTTTTTATAATTATTTCTTTAATTTAGGCCCAACTGGCTTGATCCTCATTGAGAGAAAATATGAGAGAATGATAGACAATAATCGTTTAAAAGTCAGAACAGATGTCAGCACGATCATAACATGCTTGACTAACACCTCTGTCATGCCGCGTACAACCAGTCTCGAGTGGAGAACAGAGAGTCAACTTGTCCACTCTGTGCACCAAGATGATGATGACGATGATTCACGCCGTGTTATTTCATCGCAAATATCTTTCACGCCAAATGTAAATGACCATCGCACTCTTCTAACATGCATTCTCCTAGAAGATGATAACGATGCGTCACTTGAAAACATACAGACATCAGTTATATTAGAAGTGGAAGGTACGTTTCATTCAACCTCTAATTTACACCTGAAGGAAAATGGCACATTAAGAGAACAATGAAAAGTTAAATGCAATGTACCCTGCTTGTAACAGTCAAATTACAATTTCAAAAAATCCCTGTTCTAAGTTATTGATACATGTATGTCTGTAAGATATTTGCAGGAGAACTCAATAATTTGGGAGAAAACTTTGGCCAGCGGACAAACAACCACAACGTACAATATCCTCTTACAGCGTTTAGTAATACTGAAGAAATCTGACTAGCATTATTTTAAGATTTCAAAAGTATGATTTCGCTTCAAAGTATCTCTACTTTTTCAATTATTCCAGTATCTAATACGTAAATCACCGGGTAACGCTATCTATGCAACATATCTTTTGTTTTTTTTTACCCTTTTTTTATGTTTGTTTATTTCATATTGCATCTGCAGTTTGTGTTTCCAATCTCGAGAATTTTAACTGTGACCCACTTGATGCCATGATCAACGAAATGACAGCATTATCCTGTCACTCAAATGCTAGTAACATCAACCTTGTGTCATCAACGGTCTTCTTCAGTATATACCATTGGGATGATGCTGGAACTACGTATGCCAATGCCACCTGGGAAGGTTCAGGACTGCCGTACGTGGCAACCTACAATCGTGATGGCTTTGAAACATCTAATATAACTTGTTGCGTTTCCAACACGTCTCTCTGCCCAGGAGTCTGTTCAGATGTTTGCGTCCTCGACGTGCACGTTTGTAATTATGTTTGTATCTATTTATCATATTTGTTTTGGTAATATCAAACAAACAAACAAATCAAAACAATAATAAATTAAAGTTCTTCCACGTTCTAATTTTCTCTATATATTAAAAGGAATGTTTTGTTTCAATTTTCGTCATATCCTGACTTTATTTCCACATGACGTCCTCTTTTTTTTTCATTGTTTTCTCTTCTTCTTTTTCCCCCCACTATTCAAAATTGTTATGTAGAAAATTTATCTTATTTTCAATAATTTTATTAAACCTTGGATCCAGTATAGGATAAATACTAACCAATTTCTTACATTGTCTCTATGCGTTGTTTCTTTGCTATCATTACTGAAAGGTAATAAACATAATGTGATAATCATATTTCTACTTTGTGCTCGAATTTGGCAGATCCTCCACGAATTAGCCACAGAACGACCAACGTGATATCAATGGATGGCGGCATCTTTTTGATCCACTGTGAAGTAGACGCCTTCCCTGATGCCATCCTATCCTGGTACCTTAACGGAAGAGTTTTGTTGGGTAACACATCATTCGTTACCATTGACCACAGAATCCTTAAGATTCTCCCTCGTTTTTCGAACGGAATACGAGGTGAAAAGATCACGTGCGTAGCAGAAAACTTTCTTGGGAATGACTCATATTCAATATTCATTCCTGCTGACTTCACATCCTGTGCCACAAGTAAATAATGACTGACAATATTTGTATTTTTCACTTCAGAAATTCTTAATAAATTCAAGGTTTTCATATTTGTCTACTTCTCCCCGCTTTCTCTCTGTCTTCCTGCCCCGCTATACTTATTTCCAATATTAATGATTTCAATAAGCAATGTTCTTTATTGTGAAATCACCATATCATCTCGTATTGTTTGGTTGAATTTGTGTAAATTGAAGATTCTGTTTCTTTTGTATAATATGCAATTTTACTGCATTAAAAGTTCAAGTCTGGAAACTGTATTTGCATATAAAGTCACATGAAATGGTATTAGAGTTAGATGTATTGAAAAATTATACATCTATTAAATAAAGCAAAGATAAATTAGTGCATTCAGGTAGTTGAGACAAATACAAGTGAACGGAACAATCTTTTATATTGGTCATGCTCAAATTCAAAGTAATGCCATGCTGAGTTATAAAAGTTAACTAAGCGTACGTATACTTTTACACTTGGTATTAATGTGTTTTTTTTTTTCATCTCCACAAAAAGCTAAATGTTGTCATGCCACTTTGTTCCTTTATAGGCATATCAACGACAGTACTGATAGTGTTTCCGTGGGTATTGTTTCTTATATTTCTCATCATTGTGCCATGCTTGGTCCTTCGAATGAGAATGCAAGGTATGTGAATTTTATAAGAGCTAACCCTTCAGTACTAACATATGTTGAAATTACCTTTTATTCCCAATATAGGTATATAGTGTTCATTAGTTTCTAATGAATCAAAACTAATTTAGCAGAGTGTTGAAGCCAAGACGCTAGTGTACAGGCAAACAAGTTAGAGTCAAGTTTGTTTGTTTGTTTTTCTTCAATGTCAAATGTAAAGTTCGTAAATCACAGTTTAGGGATCAAAGTGTTATCAAATTGCTTCTTTCTGTTTTTTAAAACCAAACCAGAAAAGGCTGATTTTTCGACATCCTCTAGTGTCAGGTCTCTTCCTCATTTACCAAAGACGCCATCGTTACAAGAACAACATCATTCAGTGACTGACATCTCTCTGACAGCATTGCCTTCTACCTCAGGACAGGCCACACAAGGACAAGTAAAGATTCGGTTTACCTCCATTAGAAAATATACTTAAACTATATAGATGCGTGAATATAATTGTCTTAATGCCTTAGAGTGGATTTTCAGTGGATTATGGTCAAAAAAGTTGAAATCGCATTCCCTTTCTGACTTTGCATAGCAGTGCTATCATTAAAACAGATTTGTACTGTTTAGTTTTTGAGATAGCACAGCTGTCGTATTATATAAAACATTATGGAATTGAAATGCATGTTCTTTGAGAAAACTGAATTGATACATATGCCTATAATAATGTAAACAAGTTTATAATCCAGTTTACTTTCTCATTATTACATGTATTATTAAAATCGAATCTTAGAATAAATTTGTCAGAAAATATTTCCTATATTTTACAGTCGCTGGACTTTTAAAAAACAAATAAAAAGATTGTGACACACATTTTCATATATGTTTCCCTACAAATAATAACAAGGTTTCACATATGGGGGACCAGGATAGGTGTTCTGGCTACATGGAGATGCAACCGATAGCTGCACAGGGGCAGCAATATATGACGCTTATTTGTGATGTAATCGCCACTGAGGACGAACTGTCGTGTTACGTGAGCCCTACTCTCACCCGAAAGCACAACTCGACAACCGTGGCCAAGGCTTCTGTTGGTGACCCTACATATGAGAATACAGGGGAAGGTTCGTTTAGCAGTAACAAAAAGGAGAACCCTTTTTATGTCAATACTAAAACTGAAAGCAACGATCAGACTTCTACAACTTAGTTTTGAGTACATGATGTAAGCATTAATTTGGCGTTGAATAGTTTCACCATTTTAGTAATATAATCAAGGTAACGACGACGTTGGAGCTATCCTATGTGATAATTTTCTTTCATGAAGAATATTTTGAAAACCATAACACGACGCACACTTAAGACATTAATGGGTAAAGAGTGTACTTTTGATGGATTGTAATTTTCTACTTGAACTGTAAATATAAACATTCTCTTCAGTCTTCAAAGAGTGTGTTTGAAGTGGGAAACTTTCAGTATCTACACGGAGAGGCCGAGAGGATGGATTTTTTTTTTTTTTTTTTTTTTTTTGTAGGGCGGAAATATCAATGTAATATTAAATTTTCACGCGCACAGACACACACAGACACAGACACTCTCACAAACACAATTTACTCTGGCCTTTAATACTGAGAGTTCTTTTTGTCTGTAAGGTTTTGATGGAGTTGCTAATTATCACAGCATTTAAGCAAAACTATTATTACAAGGAAGGTCTGTGTTTACACCTGTGTAGATAGAAGTCTTGTGAATGGATGTTATATTGTAGTATTTCAATGATGGAAAGTGTAAAAAAAAGCAGCAGTGTGTAATTATTACATAGGACAAAATAAGTGACAACTGCAAGAATTTGATTTAACTTTTTTTTTTTTTTGAAAATACATACTTTTCTTTGGTATTTGTGTGTAGAGTCTGACAAAATAGCATATTAAGTGTTAAACTCTAAAAAAGGATGACCGCAGCATCAAACCACTATAACTGTCATTCTGTAGGTAACTAATATATTTGGTTCCTACTTAATGGGCAATCAAATCTCATATCCTATTTTTGTGATTTAATAGTGTTTATGTATCTGTAATACAAAAGTAAGCAGGCAGTGTATTTGTATTTTGATATTATTATTTACATTAAATTGTAAAGAAAAAAAGATTTTATACAATAGTTGCTCATAATCTGATAATTCTTACACATGTCGCATATTATGTGCGATTGTATTATACTTGTTCAATCGTAATATCATTTAAACATGGTCATTAACATTGTGTGTGTGGAGACCAGTTGGGTCAAAGTATTTCACAAAGACTATCGCTAAAAAAAGAAAACGAAAACCCCGCCTTCTTTTACTTTCAGGTTGATTTTTGATTTTATTCATGCATTATTTTCCTCCTCCTTTTTAGTTGATATGGGTATGCGACAGACACTAGGGGCAGATCCAGGATTCTCTTGTAGGGGCGGGGCACAATTTAAAACAATGAATCAAAAAGGGGGCGCAAGGGGACACACCATAATATTTTTCTTGGCCAAAATTTCTCCCTTTTGTATACATAATAAATGCCTTTTTTTCTCTCTCTCTGGTTGTGGCCATGGAGGCGGGGGCACGTTTCCCGTCCTCTCCAGATCCGGTACTGAATACAATTACCAGTAATGTCTGGAATACGACAAGTGGATAAGACTGATAGCAAATAGAAAAGTTCGGTATTTTTGTGTAAATACGTACTTACATAACTTTTAATGTACATTGACAAAGGGTATGTTTTTAAAAAGTGCAACAAACAAACACATTCTTCAAGATATTGGTTAATAATGATAATCTAGTCCTTTTCACTAACTTGAAAAAAATAGTCTTTAGTCATTCGCAAAATAACCATGAAAGAAAATGAATGAATAAATAAATGGTATATATAAATGCTATATAAGCTATCACAACGCCAGGTTAAAACGTAATTGGAAGATGCAGATATGCATGTGAAATATCATTTATTATTTTTAAATTGTTATTTTTATTTGCTGTAGTTACCTTTCCCCACAAGAATTAAAAGGAAATTATTACCTATTATAAAATGAGTATGTTACATATGACATATTATGTTGTACGGTGATCGCATGTTTGCTATTGTAAACATTTGAACTAGGAATAACATTTGCTAGAAAGAGGAAAATGAATACGATATAATTAAGAATTAATGTGAAATTTCAAACAATGTCTCTGTTATGTTGTTTGGGCAAGTCCCAACTATTTTGTGACTTACATAACCAATCCCATCTTAGAATTTATCATATATGCTGGCTGCATCAAATTGATAGCCCTCCTAGAGTTTGGATCATACAAAATATAAAGTAACATTATATTTTTCAAGTCAATTTATGTTTACCATTTCATAATAATCTTTTCGTTCATCTCAAAACGTGTTCATCGTTTTATGGTGTCTTTGAAATAATAATAATGATCTGAATAATGAAACCTTACCTTGTTTATAAATTACTTTAAAGTGACTTATATCATTTACTATATATATTTATTGAATATATATATATATATATATATATATATATATATATATATGGAAAAAAGGGAGACTTGCTTGATATAATAATAATACATTTTTGATTCAGAGTTAATTAATCCTTGATCTGGTACTTGAACCCCCCCCCGCCCCCCCCCCCCCCGAAAAAAACCTCAATAATGTCTGGAATACGCTGGAGGAACAGGTGGATAGGTCTGATATCTATATAGAGAATATAGGCATCTTATTTTTTCTTAAAACGTACTTTCATCATTCGTTCATCTAGTAGCAATCTGATAACAATATTTTTTCAAGGTGTAACAGCCGAACCTATTATTCAGGATATTGTTTAGACTTTTCATATAACCATTTTTCTAACTTTGATATACTTTTGTCACCCCCCCCCCCCAACAGTAATGCAAAATAATGAAGAAAATAAACAAATGAGAAGATAAATGAATATATAAATAAATCAAGGTGATATGCGCTATTACAACGCCATGCAACTGGTATATACAGTACCGTTGTCACATTAATAATTGCATATATATTCCCCCAGTAATCCAAAACAATAGAGAAAATAAACAAATTAATATATAAATGAAGAGATAAATATATAAATATATAAATAAATAAAGGGGATATGCGCTATCACAACGCCAGCCAAGTAAAAACGTTATTGCGAGATGAAGGCATACAACTGATATATACATTACTATTTTCACATTAAGAAACAAGAAATTTTATTAACCCCCCCCCCCCCAATAATTGCAAGGAACTTGCTGCCTTGGTATTAAATGACTATGTTTCATCATGCTGTATTATGTTGTGATGTCATGTTTGCTTTTGTATAAATGTACACAGCGGATACTGTTTGCTAGAAAGACATCAATTTGAAAATTTCATTTAATTAATGTCAAAATATGTATGCTTCAAACAAAAGGTGGGAGCACTTTGGTCAATTGTTGAAGGTTCATGGCTCTCATACGAAAGGTTCCGGGTTCTATCCTTGCTAGGTGCTTACATCCATAAACAAGAGGGTTTCGCCCACATCAAGAATACCATTAATAAGGACCAAATTAAAAAGAGAAAGAGAGAAAAAAATAATTTTAGACATGACCATTTTGAATATTTGTGAGAGAGGGTGGCAAGAGAAAGATAGCCCAGTTTAAAAGATTATTTTTTTTTCTTTTAAATCAAAAAAAATTATTGAACAGATTAATAGAGTTAAACTATGGACGCATTAGGGGAGGAAAGGCAATTTGAAAGCCCCCCCCCCCTAAAAAAAGGGGGGAGGGGAAGAGAGAGAGAGAGAGAGAGATAAGATGTTGAATAGATACGCGTTTCGTTTTTGCTGATATAATTTTGTTGAGTGTGGAGGCCGATATGTGCGTGTGTGTGTGTGTGTGTGTGGTGGGGGGGGGGGGGGGCGCATGCGTCCACATCCCCTCTTCCCCAGCCGCTGTTTGAATAGTTTGAATAGATAATGAAACCGATATGCCATACAGAAGCACGACAGCATATTAGACTCATCTACAGAGGGAGCTCTTTGTACATCTAAAACAGCTTTGTGAGAGTTTTGCTACAAAGCAATGGAAATGAAATACATGTAGTAACAGGAGTTGAATGTGACATTTCTTATCACCCCAGTAAAAACACAACTGCATTGTTCGACTGCATCTTGCTTTCCTTTTATGATATCAAAACATAGACAAAATTATTAAAAGGAACCTTGTTTGTCTTAAACTTTCTGTTACACCTTCAATTAACAGATAATTACATAATGGATGGTCATTTAACTAGAAATCTCCATCGCCGCGCAATGCGAATGTATCCCCCGGTACTGGTAGCGATTTTTGCGTCATGCTTTTGTTTGAAAGAGGGACAAAGAACCTCCCCCCTCCCCTCCCTCAAACAAAAGGATTACGTAGAGATTGCCACCAGTGGCCCAGACTATTGTCAACTCTAGGAGCAGCATCACCAAAACAATTTGTGTGTAGATAAGAGTATAATGCATCTCTATAGAAATTCGAAAGAAATTTGTCAAGAAATATATCCACTAAAATATGACCTTTGACCCTATAAAAGACGAAAAAAGACGAAAAAACATCACCCAAAACTGTAGAGGTCTAGAGTAGGCTATAATGGACATTAATACACAATCTGAAAGAAATCAGTCAAAAATGTGACCGCCAGAGTGCATGCAAGACAGCAACCACATATGAAATGGGACCCTATAAAAAGCAGAACACTGGGGCAGCATCACTTAACACTTAAGATGTGTAGATTTTACACATCCATACAAAATTTGAAAGAAATATGTCAAGAAATGTGGCAGTTAGAGCGCACAAAAGATATATGACCTTTGACCCTATAAAGGACGGAACAATGAGGGCAGCATTATCAAAAAGTATAAATATGTAGGTTGTACTGAGATACATCTCTATACAAAATCTGGGGAAAAAAATCCATCAAGAAATGTGGCCTGCAAAGCGCACACAAGACATCATCCAAAATATGACCGTTGACCTTATAAAAGATGGAACACCGGTGGCAGCATCATCAAAAGTTAAAGATATGTAGATTTTACCAAGATACACCTCCATACAAAATTTGAAAGAAATCTGTTAAGAAATGTGGCAGTAAGAGCACAAAAGGGACAAAATGACCTTTGACCCTGTAAAGGACGGAACAATAAGGGCAGCATCACGAAAAAAGTAAAGATGTGTAGATTGTACCAAGATACATCTCCATCCAAAATTTGAAAGAAATCCATCAAGAAATGTGGCCTGCAGAGTGCACTCACACCATCCTCCAAGGTATGACCTTTGACCTTATAAAAGACGGAACACTGGAGGCAGCATTACCAAAAATTATAGATGTCTAGATTTATACAAGATACACGTTCATTCCAAATATAAACAAAATCCGTTGAGAAATGTGGCCTATAGAGCACACACAATCGTGCACACAAGAATCTATCAAAATATGACCTTTGACCCTATAAAAGAAGAAACACTGGAGGCAGCATCACCAAAATCTAGATGATTCTAGATTATACAAAGATACACCTTCATTCCAAATTTGAACAAATCCGTTCAGAAATGTGGCCTATAGATCGCACACAAACCATCCACCAAAATACAGCCTTCTACCCTATAAAAGTTGGAACACTGGGGGCAGCATCACCAAAAATTATAGGTGTCTAGATTTTACCAAGATATACCTCCATACAAAATTTGAAAGAAATCCGTCAAGGAATGTGGCAGTTAGAGCCCACACAAGAATGTTACGCGGCGGCGGCGGCGGCGTAACGCTGCTGAATCCAAATTATCCTGCGGCAGAATGCCGGAAGATACAATAATTAAAAAAAAAGTAGTATTAAGGTTGTTTATGCGTATGATCTTAATAACAAGATTAGCATAACATTGCAAGAGTAAGACGACAGGTGTTATTTGCATAAATAGTTATTTTTAATACCAAATAATATACATGTACAGCACAGTGTGGTATGTTATATCACGGTATGTAAGTACAGATTGGACAAAATGCAGTAATGAAAATGTGTTCTTTTACTATCTTGCACGACACGCGTTAAATCAGTTACAACGCGTTTTTCATGCACATTCACCCTTTTTTCCAACGTGCATCTTCAGTGACTGTTGTAGCAGGCATCTATGTCCTATATTTTCAATTCCCACATCAACTTCTTATGCTTCAAACATTGGAATTAGTTTTATTATCGCAAAGACTTAAAACTGGAATACTTTATAAATAGCATATAAATAACATATTCGATATTTTTAAAGATAACATGGTGTGCATTGTTATACCATGCCCTAACTGCAAAACGTTTTCTATAAGTGCAGCAACATAAGTGCGAAAGTAAGAAACATGAAAACAAACCTGAACTTATAGTATTGCACAAATTCACTAAAAAAACACAAATCGAATTCGGTTATACAATGTGATGAAGACTAAGAACATGCCTAATAAATATTGAATAAACGATTGAACAATGTCCTGTAGGCTATTGTACGATAACAGAAAAACATGCTTTTACATTAAATCATCTTGAAAAAGTGCAGGCATTATGTTGATTCCTCTTCTAAAAGAATGTAAAAAAGCAGACTAGATATAAAAGCAGCAGCTTTACCAACTTTTAAGTATATTTCCACCACTGTAATTTAACAAGTACGGCATAATTATTTAAATATGATTTTACGTTAATTGCTATATACATGGATAAATCGACCCCATTTTAAACCTCGTATATTGCGTCTGCTTATGGCAATCTAAGCATTCCAAAACAAGGCTCATTCCACAATGTTATTTACACTTACTGGCACTTTTGTTAGAAACATTATTTATCTATCTTTAATTTTCTATACCAAACATCTGAACTTCACACACTATCTATACACGTCCTTTTAATTTGCATAATCCATAATTTTTATTCCATACGATGAATGAAACACCCATATTACTCGACATCTTTCATCCCAAAGGCATGAATAGTACTTCAATATGATTATTAATACGGAGATGTGCAGACATATAATAATTAAGTTTACATATCATATTAGATTATTATTGACCTTTTAGTATATTTTGTATTAAGTATATCGGTGAATAACCATTACTGTAATAAATACCCCCCCCCCCCCCCGGCTCCATAATTAATCAGCTTGAAACTATTAATCCAACGTAATAGTGTGGTATTAATAATACAGATAAACTTTAAAACATTATTTGAAAAAGATTGCAAATTATGAAACTTTCAAGCTCTTATGATTGGGCTCAATTTTTTCTCAGGATGAAATGACTGGGAGGGTGGGCTCAGCCCTTCCTGAATGTTCGGCTGGCGAATCCGGACATACAGTGTACTCATACTTCCACAAGAAGACCGCATTGCCAATTTGTATTGAAATCTCCTACATTCATCACTAATGTAGTGAATGAAAATGATGCTAGATAACTGAACAAAGAAAGTTTTGGAAAGTAGCCTATTTCTGCAAAAAACAAACGTCGAGTAAATCAGTAAACTACCCTGTAACGTAGCAGCCAATGTCATCCTCCCCCCCCCCTTCCCCCAACAATCTTAAGCTTACCCCTTATGGCTGATACAGGAATGATAAAGATATTAACACATGGCTTCTGGGTTTAAAATGAGTGAAAATATATTAAGTGAACGCTTCGCACTATTTCTCTTTATATCAATTTCCAACCAAACATTCAGCCTAGTGCTAACAACATTATCTACCTCGCAAAACTTGGGTTAAAAAAAAAAAACATACATTGAGTTGCATACTACATGCAGGTAGAAGACCGGTTTGGGCGTATATATTTTAGATAGATTCAGAAAGAAATGTGAAGAATAGAAGACTTCAGACAAAGAACAAGCTATTAAAAAAAGGGGGGGGGATGCAATGGAAGTAGCCAAATGAACGCTGAATAAAAAAGCAGATACATGTAGATTAAAAAAAAAAAAAAAAAAAAAAAAAAATCATAATTGCTAATGTCAGCCAATATGTTGTTCTTATGTTGCTATTACAATATCAACATAATAGCAATATAGAAATAAACCCTGTTTGGTAAAAGGTATACGTTACACCTTGAATGCATGCATCTAAATAATTATGCAGTTAGTAACATGTTACCCTTTTCCTTTTGATCTTTGAAGGTAGAGGTTTACATGGTGGTACTGGTAACGTAGAGTAGGCTTACGGTTCACCATATGGTTAGTCCTGAAAAGGACTGTTGAGTAAGACAGGTTGACTGTCCGTCATCAGGAATGATGACGGACAGTCAACCTGTCCGAAACGTCAAGTCCTCTCCACTCTCAGCCTTCTCATCTGGTTTACAGTCCAGTTCAGGACCTCACACTTTCCATTTCTTCTCCTCTTCACTTTTTTCCACTTTCCTCTTCTTACTCAACAGTCCTTTTCAAGACTAACAACATGGTGAACCGTAAGCCTTCTCAACGTTACCTTTTCCTTTTGTACAGGAGCCTTTCACACTTCACAGAAATGAACGCGTCAATACATGAATCACCATTTAAAGCTGCAGAGACACCATACAGATGCAGACAGCTTTTTAATTACGCAATAATATGTTAAATTTCCAACGATTCTTTAACCTGAAATATTAACTTTGCACATGGCATACGTAGAGCATCATTGCACTAATGTATTGACAAGAAAATAAATAAGCGAAAGAGAAACAATACGGCCTGCTTGTATCATCAACATCGCGCTGATACAAGAAGTTTACATTTGACTACATAAATTTGAGCCATACAGTCATTGGTATCAAAGATCTAAATTGAGATGACGTACATGTATATTATATTGTGGAAATTTACGATGTCAGATTACCACTGACTATATAAAGCATACTTTTGTGTGGATATCATTTAATAAACTGTTGTTCTTGCACTCATCAGAGTACAGCGCAAGAACAAACTCAAAAGATGAATGCACTATGAAAAACTTATTTATTTATAAAGTTTTTCTTCTTTATAGTCATCTCTTCATTACGTTGGATATGTTCAAACATGCTTGTGCGAAAATTTACTTAAAGGACCGATTGAGTAGGTCTGTTGAGGTTCAGATACGTTGAAGAAACCATGTTGCTGATTCGGTACACCTCTTTTTAAAAACCTGTCACGAAACTTAATTTCAACATCGTAAATGTCAACGTCTATAGATTTTTGAACATTCTAGCCCCTATACCAAATTCAGCTTTGAAGCAGACTCTTTCAAGAAAAATGCTGAACGTAGGCTACCAACCACTTTCAGAAATGTTACGAAATGCCCTTGTAGAAGTGTCGTAAAGTTGCCTCAACAAGCAGAAGCTACACCATCAAAGACATCAAGGCGTCTGATAAACGCTCTATACTCGTGATATTCATTGGCCAATAATGCATTACTTTACAGCATAATGTTTTACATGACAAACATGAACGAAACACTCACACTGGCCACTACGTGAGCAGTAAGGACAAACATCAGCGCATTAATTGAATGAAATCACTATGATGTACTGACAGTGATATTGTAATGTTGCAAATGGTCATATGTTCTGGTCATGTTAGGACCAATTACAGTCATCAATAGCAGTCTTCGACAAAAGACACATGCACTGACTAGGATGCAACGAGAAATATTATATTATTCGCCTCCAAGTAAATCAGCAATAAGTTATCAATGCTACATTTCCCACCATGTTGTCTCCCATCGCATTTGGTAAGGCCATGCTTATCAGTGAAGCTTCAGCTCATCGCTTTCATCTTCTATGGTCACCGCTTCATACAAAGACAGACAGTGACGCCCGCATATGCCCTGTTTCATAGATAAGCTTATGCACAATCTTTCTTGCTAGACAACTGCATTATGTCTTTTGACAGGACTTTATCATACATACCTATCAAAAACGACCACGGCAAGACGTACATACGTTTTTTTTAAAGTCATGGCTGACCATAAACTATCGCTCATAAATGCCACCTTTCTTTGGGTAAATTTGCAGTCTGTATATTTCTGCTGTTCTAATAATCATTCCGCTAGCTGACAAAACGGCTAAAGCGGATTTATCCAAAAGATAACAGAAGCAATAAATAAGTTAACACCGACAATCTGGTTTCTAGAAATCAAGCTTCATGCCGTATGAAATTGTTGAATGTATCCAGAAGATTACCGAAGCCCTGGAACACGCTACGTAAGTGGCCCGGACGCTGAGGGCGCACCTCTGATGACGTACCAGGTTCATCCACTCCAGTACCGTCGTCTTCTTGGCGATCTTGGAGGTTCCGAAGCTCCTCTGGGCTTACACAAACCCAGCTCTCTCCGAAGTCATGATTCCCGATGTCGGATCGGCTAGAAAGCTGTGACGGTCCTGGAAGAACATGTCCATGAAAAACAAGATTTTTTTAAATTGAGGTATGACTTTTACCATAAAGTGTGACTGCTCACAAAGGCACTGCATTTGATATAAAATACACAGCTGGTTTCCGTACAATTGGCCTATATTAAAATACGTGCTATGAATGAGCTAAATATTACATAAATGCACAGAGTTCTGTTACTACCCGATTTTCAAAAGAGCTAAGTTGATTATAAAAAGCTTATCTTACTGGAAGTAAGTGACTTGAAACTGACAGGCATTGCTCCTAAAAGACCTCATATTCCTAATATCTTTGAATAATTGTGTACCTTAATCTGAGCGCAGTGCTTTTACTTAACACGGGTGATTTTCCGCGAGATATTTAGTCAATTTCTTGTCTTGTTATTCCAAAACCCCATCATACGTATTACTCTTACATAATCAATAGTTCCCCCTTAACCCTTACTGTACTGGGGGGGGGGGGGGGGGGGGGGGGGCTCCGAGACCCCCCCCCCCCCCCAGACAAATATCGCCGCACATTTCGAATCGCTACATGTCGTGCTAGGCCACTTTCTGACTTTTTTCTTTCAAATCTTGCGCATCTTTTGACACCAAGTTTTCAAAAAAATCGGTCATACCGTTACTGAGTCACGTTACCTTTTGTGTGAGCTCATGTCAGCCCGAAAACGGAGATATTCTGAGTTTTGTGTACAAAACGAATGGGAACGTGCATTACCTCATGTTTCACCTTTATCACCTATAATTTCTTCTTTAACTTGCTGTAATTATTATTATTATTTATTCTAACTGAATATTGCTTCAAATAACACTCTGAATCAGCAGACTTTAAAAAACAATAAAAAAAGGTTAAAGTTGAAAAACAAAGAAATACATAAGAAATTCGTAAAACAATAGAATACATAAGAATTGAAATTACTGTGAACATTTTCTTTCTCCTGTAATAATGTTTTTAAGGATTAGAAAGAACTTCTTGCATTAAAATTGTATCTCCAAGCCCCTTCTTTACTTGATTATCAGTGGGAAAGTATTTTTTTTTTATGCATAAATTTGCACAAATTATAATATCAAATGAAAAAATAACGATGGACAGACCATCTTACAATTATTGACCAGAAATTACAGTTCCTATTTCTATTACTGTCATACGACAACGCGGTAGAAGCAGAAAGGTCATGACCGTACCTCTTGAGTTTGACTGGCTTTCTTCTCTCTCATCCTTGTTCAATAATTCCTGAGACTGCTCTGTGTCATCTGTGCTAATCCTGTCTTCATCTGTAAATCATTCAGACGAATAAACACACATAATGATGATATATTGATAAAAAACAACGACAGGAATATTAATGATAACTACGATAGTTATGATAGTGATAAGAATACAAGGATACAATACAACTAGCAACGTCCCAACGAGCATCCAAAGCGCTTCATAAAGTATCACACCGGCACAGATCCAGCATCCGTTACTACTGCACAGTGCATTCCAAGGAATGAATTCTATTAGGCAATAATAAACTTACTATACCTGGGGCCTGTAACATAAAGAGATAAATCAATCTTACGAGTGATATCAATCGTAAGTCTATGGCAAACCATGTACTGAAGAGTTACAATTGATCGTAAGATTGATTGTATCTCTTTATGTTACAGGCCCCTGGTTTGGGAGTGGCAAATGCAATCCAAAGGACATTATTGCCGTGCCGGGGCTAGAAACAATGACCTCTGCACCCTCAGTCAAGTGCTTAAGCCACTCGAATAGAATATCTCAATTGCATTGTGTCTACGAAAATATCGCACACACACAATGCCTATGGGTATCTTTCAGAGTAAAAATGAGCAAGTGTTTCCTAAAATAATTCCTAACTGTTGCTATTGTTTTTATTGTATTTTGTTTTTTGTTTTTTTTGTTTTGTTGTTGTTTTTGTGTTTTTTTCAATAGGAGGAGGGGCGGGGTATTGGTTGAGGCATATTGCATGTATGCAGCACAAATAAACAAATTCAGATTTTTCAGATTTCACAGATTTTATTTCACTTTCATTTTTCAAAATAAAAATTGTACAATAAACAGTGCAAAAAAAAAAAAAATATGACAAAGAAACAAAAGTGCAGAAACATGTTCCGAAAACAGCAACAGAAAAGTAATTACATGAAAATAAGAATGACAATAAAAGGTCATGTACTTTGATATAAACAGGCCATAACCAAGAGACCAACTACAGGTTGAAAAACGAATACAATCAATGTTCCTGAATTGTATAACCTCTCGACAGTCAATGTACAAGATATGTTACTTCAAATACAGATGCGGCTCAGTTTCGTAATCAACTCTATTTTGATATTCGTGAATTCGAATTATTGTTGGAAATATCACCATCGGAACTGTTACCGAGAAATATGTGAGAAATGATCTTGCCTTTCTATAGCATCTGGACCTACCTTCTTGTGGTTCTGGAATATCTGTCTGTGTTCCTTCGTTGAAAGTGGTTTCTACGGGTGCCTCTTCCACCACTACAGATACTGATGGAATTGGAGAGAAAGTGAAAACAAATATTAAAGATCAAAGCAAAAATGCGTACAATACCATTACAAACATTTCAATTCTTAATTAGCTCGTGGTAAATCCGCATTCTTCGCCAATTTAGATCCAGGCATACTTGCATAACTGATACACAAGTAACATCTCCGACCCGACTTCAAATGGACAGCTAACAGACAAAATCTGACCGTTCGGGATGGTGCAAATGTTTGTTCAGTCTATTGTCTGTCTGTTGTCATGACTGTCGGTGTAAGGTTGGTATCGTAGGTGTGTCTGGGATATGATGATGGGCCTAACCTGGAAAAGGGCAACAACTTCTGAAGTAAAAACAAAGACAAATTTTGTTGATGTTACTTACTTTGGTTATATGTTAAAGTACTCTTATTTTTTTTCTCTCTCTTTTCTTTGCCTCTCATTTTTTTTTTTTTTTTTTTTGACCTAGCTTCGACAGAATCACTGACGTGACTTCAGGTCAACAACAAAATAATCAGTTTGTTTCAATGGCAATAGTTTAATCTTCAAAGGAAGTCGACATATACCTTCCTAATTACACTGGGCCATGCTACACACACTTTACGGCTTGATTTGGTTTCCTATTTGTCTGCAGAAGAGACGCAATGTGCGCCCAACAATGACGTATATCAATGTCGTCTTTGTCTTTGTCTTTGTTTTACACCCTATGATGTCATTGTCTATACTCTTGGCAAAATCAGCTGGTAGAAAGTTTGCAGATTCATGACCTTATTAGCAAAGACACTTCTGTTTTATGAGTTCCATGTAAACTTTTTGTGACCGCTACGGCTGAGCTATTTCCTTTCCGCGATAATAAAAAATATCAAGACAGTGGCGGATTTAGGGGGGGGGGGGGCAATCCCGGCCCGTGCCCCCCCCCCCTTTTGAGGGAAAACAATGCATTGTGCCTCCCCTATTTGCGATTGTGCCCCCCCCCCCTTCGACCAGAAAACCCTTTTTTTTTTTTTGCTTGTCAGAGAATTATGGAGGGGAACTGGACCCCATAACCCCCCCCCCCCCCACACTGAGCGACTTTTGGAGGGCTGGCGATTTTTTTTTTGGTCGCCACCCCCCTCCCCCCTGCCCCCCTGCCCCCTCCCCCCCCCCCCCCCCCGAACGACTTTTGGAGGGCTGGCGAGAGACCAAAAAAGTATGGGTCTCCCTCCAAGCAGTTTCCCAAAGTTGACAATCCTGCATTTTGTGCCCCCCCCCCTTATACGAAATCCTGGATCCGCCCCTGTATCAAGATACAAATATTTCAAAGATATTCCGTGATAATGATAAAGATATATATTAAGCAAGGCTCAAAGTTTATTTAATTGACAATGATGCCTTTCAGTTTGAACCCATTAGACCTAATGACAGGAAAGGATCAAGTGTTGATGACTTCAATTCTCACCTTGCTCTACACTGTAGGGATTGTTTTCTATTGGATGGACATCTATAATAAGACAGAAGAGAACACCCATTATCATTTTTTTTTTCCGCATGGGGTTATGGAATGAGCCAGATAAATTATGAACTTTGGTTTACACAGCCATGGTTTGAAAAGAATGTGTAATTATTGTTCCATGATAAAAGAAAATCATAATAACAATGAACCATGATTAAAATGTTAAGTATGCTACTTCGCATGGGGTTATGGAATGAGCCAATTATGACGTAAGACTACCAAAGCATGGTGGAACAAAAGATGACTGAATGATAACATGTCTAAAATATGGTTTCAGTGGTTTCAATATAGAATTTTAGTAAGAATTTTGACAACAAATGTGTTTTTGAAAAAGTTGAAAATTAAGGAAAATGATAACTGTTCTGTTTGTAATTGTTATCAAGAAACAATTATTCATTTATTTTGTGAATGTACAAGAGTGAAAACTGTTTGGAATTTTGTAAGGGCCAAAATATTAAAGAAACATAAGTTGGCTATTGATTTCACAAAAGATACGATTTTGCTAGGACATGCAAATAAGTGTATTAACATTGTTATTTTGTTTGTAAAGTTTTATATTTATAAAAAAAAGATGTTTATCAGTTATCCCATCTGCAAAAGGATTAACATCTGTCATGCTTGATTGTTTTAAAACCAATAGATATATTGCCACCGTGGAACAAAACTTGGTTGATTTTGAATATGATTGGAAACTTGTCTATTGCTTATGTTATTAATTCAAATGTATTTTGTCTTTGATATTCCATGTAACCTTCACTTTGAGACTGTATGATTTTTTATGTATTCATTTGTTTTATATAAAATAGAAATGATCTTGAATTTTGAAGTATGTCAGTAAAAGATTTGAATTATAAAAAAAAGGTCTAAAATTAAGAAGAAGAAAAAAAAAATAAAATAAATTAACCGCACAACACCACAATTGGTCAGAGCGGGGATCAGATCATCTTAACAATTGAAGAAGAAGACAAAATAAGAATAAATGTGATTATGAACATCTGGTGATCCTGATCATAATGATCAACGACTATTACAATGATGCATATATATTGTGATGATCTGATGCCAGGGGCGTTGACCTGTACTCATTAATCAGTTGGTTTCATCGGCTACACAGTTAAATTGTTGTGTGTGAATGTGTGTGTGTGTGTGTGGGGGGGGGGGGCGGAGGACGTCAATGTTCTGCCTTTACCTATCCTGCTTTAACTTATCATATTCTCTGTCTTAATCTATTTTATACTAGACCTATCCTATTCAGTTAGTTCAATCTAGTGCAATCTCTTATATACCCATTATAGATTTTTATGCCTTTGGTGACAGAAATCGGGCAACCCCAAACCATACGCTACTAAAAATTAATGAATTCCCCCAATATTTGGTAATTTACCAGGGTAACTTGTTAAAATATGAGAATTCTTTTTTTTTTTTTTTTTTTTTTTTTAACAATGTTTTATGTCGGGCGATTGTAAATATATGCTGATTTCCGGTAAACCTACACACTTGATGTTGTTTTACAGGAAAAGGACTGCAAAACTGAAATAACGGCAATAACTTGTTCATTTCAAGGGCCAGAAAACCTGTAGTTTTACAGTTATTTTTACAGTGTACGTTTGTAAAGTTTTTAGGGTGATGTCTCATGTTTAACTGTCTCACCAAGATAATCATACTCATTTTACTGCTTTTACTACTTTCTTTCATAAACGACAGATATCAAAAAAACAGGATATGAACAGAGATTGTGAAGATTTTGGGCAACCTTTGCTAAATCGTGTGGTATATTTGTTGGACTTTGAATCTAAAGTTATTTAACCAAACTAAAGAATGTGGACCTTTGTCCTCATGTTGTACAGAAATTGTCCGTCCAGATAAAGAAAACTTATTCCATTGACATAGTGTTATGATGGATTTTCTATTCATTGCTGTTTGTATTTAATGGTACATGCTACAAGGGTGGTGAAACTGAACGAATGTGATGCGATATGATCTTGGTTACATAAGTAGATGAATTATGATGACAAGGTTATGAAATAATAAAACCCTAATCGTAAAAAAAAAAAAAAAAAAATGAAGAAGCCGACAAGACTCATGTAATGCCAATGCGTAATTATATATATATATATTTTTTAATTATATGAAATGCAAATGCTTTCAAGAAGAATAAAGATTGAAGGCATATAAGTAAGGATTAGATAATTTGAAGTCATTAAAATATTGATTATTTATTTATATATATATTAAACATTCCAATTTTTCAAGCTCTAAATTTTACTTTCAAGCTCTAAAATTGACTTTCGAAATCTCAAATTTACTTGTTTGAATTTAAAAATAAAGATTTTTTATGAGGTCACCAAATATTAACCAACTAAATTGCAAATTGATGATTTCTCTATATTCATTATTATTTATTTTGATTAGATAGACATTGATTATGATGCTGCCAGAGATCAAACAATCTTTCGTAAATTCATAGTGGACATGAATAATATCTTGAACTTGTCAAATTATTTCTCTTTTCAATGAAAAGAGAAATAATTTGACAATTATCTATTAATACCTTCGATTACAATGTTACTTCGTAAGGTAACATATATTACCAACTAGATTGGTTGGTAGTAGAGTTCTGGTCAAGCTATTACATAGTCATAGTAACAGTATGGAAGCAATTGCAATGAGAAAGGTTGACATGTAAGTACATAGGAATTGGTCTGCACTGTGAGGTTTTGCAATCATCAAAATGATAATGCTGCAAATCACATGCACTGCATATAGTAATATATATATATGCAACTGCACATTGTTGCATGAAAGTTTGGTCCGATTTTTTTTTTTTATCTATTTATTTATTTATCTATTATTATTATTATTATTATTATTATTATTTATTTATTATTTTTTTTTATTTATTATTATTATTATTATCATTATTTTTTTTTTATTTATTTATTTTTTTTTTTTTGGGGGGGGGGGCTATTTCTTGTCATATTTCAAGTAAGAGGGCATTTGAAGAAAAATCCTTTTCAGGGGACATTCCTTCTATAACATTATATTTACCTTTGTCTCCTTTACTAGAACCCAACTTCTCTTTAAAGCGATCCTTACCCGATCCCTTCTCTAGCTCTGTGAGCTGTTCCTGTTTCGTTTTCTTCCCCGCTTCAGATCCCGACCTCCGTCTGCTCTTTAGTATGAGTACGATGACGATTAGGAGAACAATAACTACCAACAGGATTGCGACAACGATGACAATGATGACGACGAGTGGCGACCCGTTTGCTGTTGAAATTAAAAGAGGAAACAAGGTCACAACATCTGGGCAGTAACTGATAAGGAAACTCAGTGGGGTTTTTTTTTTTTTTTGATGAATTTCCTTGGGAACTAGGCTTAAAGATAAATCCGAAACCATATTCTCAAATTTAAAAAAAATGCATTTTGTAGAAATTAAAGAGAATTGAGTATAGGATAAATAACTGAAAAGGTAGTTAACAAACTCAATTTTGAAATTTCATGCCTTAATAGGAAAAAGAAATACAGGTAATAAGTAACAATACATTTAAATTTTGAGAATCTTCAAAAAGATTTTTTAATGCCTTCATTTTCAAAATTCTGCAATTTTATTTCATGGTAAGTATAATTGCCATCTTCTGATTCTCGTACTTTTGCTGAGTTTACTAAAGGTACCTTCTACACCTTGAACTTCGACTACGCTCCATCTATGTTCCGCGACTGCTTCCCCGCTCACAATACATGCAAACTCCTGTCTCTTAAGACTAGCTGTTACTTGAAATGTCACGGACATGCTCTGTGTTCCATCAGAGTTATTTGTCAACGTCCTGTAACTAGCAATATCATCCTGAGTTCCATTCGTCCATTTTAAATCCACGAGGGGTCGAAATCCAGACACCGCGCACGTAAGATTTAGACTCGTCCCAGCCTCTCGCTTGATAATACACTTTCTGTCTTCACTTTCGTCATGTTCACTGGCGGTTGCACATTCGGGAATAGAAGGATATAGCTCCTTTGGAGCAGCTGTAGCAAGATACACGAAGGCAGAAAAGAGATAGAGGGGGGGGGGGCAGAAAGAACGAGAAAGAGAGAGGGGAGGGGAAGGGGGAATAGACAGAGACAGAGACAGGTGGAGACAGAACAAAAAAAAATAGAGGGGGGGGGGAGGACAGAAAGAAAGATGAGATAGAGAGAGAGGGGTGAAGGGCAGAAAGAGAGATATAGGAGAGGGAGGCAGAAAGAAAGATATAGAGACAGAGGAGACAAAAAGAAATAGATTGAAAGAAAGGGAGGAGCAGAAAAGAAAGAGATAGAGACATGGGAAGACAGAAAGAAAGATATAGAGAGAGGGGGCAGAAAGAAAGAGATAGAGAGAGAGAGAAGAAAGAAAAAAAAACAAAGGAAATGAAATAGGGAAATAAATGAGTAAGGTTACAAGAGGGGGGGGGGTGAGGAGAAAAAAGAAAGACAACGTCATTAAAAGGTCCTAAACTTTTCAGGCTGATGCTGAGGGAAACATGTTGAATTTTGAAGGGGGGGGGGGGGGGGTATGACACCCAAATTTGCCGACAAAAAAACATTTTTGCAAAGGTGGGGGGATGATACATTTTGCCCGAATATCAACTTTTCAATTTCTAAATTTTGCGAGCAAAGGAAGCGAGCGAGTAATGTTTTTTTTTTTTTTTTTTTTTTTTACTATTCGTAGTGAACATGTATAGAAGTTACATAATTATCCCGGAAATGCGGTGCCCACGTATGTGGATATTCTGGCACCTCGCTGCCCGAATATGAAGTGGTGGTTTCCCGAACATCGACACTTTCAAAAAACCTCGGGGGGGGGGGGGGGCTGCAGCCCATTGCCCCCCGATTAATTAAGCCTATGCATTTATATCCGAATGGCCAATCTAAGGACATTAAGATACCTCTCCAGTTTCATATCATAAATAAATCTTATCTTTATTTTTCATTGTTTTGTTTTGTTTTTGTTTGTTTCTATAAACGTGATAGGTTGCAGGGTAAGTATAACAGATTATAATACGCTTTTTGTGAGCGAACGAACGACCGTTAAAAAATTCGGATAGTCTTATTCCTACCAATAGTTAGGATTATGTATTATGTATTATGTATTTTGTATCCACATATTGCATAAAACAAAAAGTGAACAACCGGGTTTTTTTTTTTTTTTCATTACTACACACTTTGGCGGGCCACTTTCCCCCCCCCCCCCCGCTTTTATTTCGTTAATTCTTTCCTCATCATCTTTTATCTTTATCATTCCCATATTCTTCTTCCGCATGACTATAATCCATGTCATTATAGGCGTACGGGTACATTTCCGTGAAGGGACTGATGCCTTTTGCCCGAATATTAAGTTTCCAGTGTTTTTGCGAGCGAGCGAAGCGAGCCAGCAAAAAAAAAAAAAAAAAAAAATGGGCACGTTTTTCCTTCTCTTTCTGTCCTGCCCTTTTCCTTTCCTTCTTTTCTTTGCCCCCCCCCCCTTTCCTTTCCCTTTTCTTTTTATCCTTCGTTCTTCTCCTTTATTCTCCTTTTTCCTTTTTCTCTTTCCTCTTTCCTCTCCACTCCCCCCCCCCCACCTTTTCCCCCCGACAGAAGTGGGGCATTTGCCGACAGCAACGTTGAGGGGGGGGGGGGGGGGAGTGCCACCCCCACGACCCCCTCCCCTTTAGCAACGCCACTGAATATTTTCATTTAAAAAAAAATCAGATAGTTTTTAAACTTTTAGCGATGGCCCTCTTTAATGTTCATTATCACGATTCTACACGTGAATTAAGGAATTCAATGTCTCCACTAAAAAGCTGTCTTTTTAATTAAAATGTAATACATTACTTAGACTCAAGTTATAAGTATTGTATTGTATTAGTAATATTTTATTTCATTTTGTTGCTTTTAAGCTATTGGATGTACCATGTATACTGAGTTAGACAGACCACCTGTGCGCTTAGAAACGCCCGTATAAAGCGCCCTATAAATGTAGTTATTATTATTATTATTATTATAAGTTTAACTGGACTTCATTTGCCTTATCGGGCTCCTTCATTTGCAGTCATCGTCGGGACATCGTAAAGGACTTTTCCTTTGTCTCTTCTTTTATGTTTTTTTTTTTTTAACAACAACAAAAAAAGAACCTTTATCATCAATTATTTGTAAAGCTCTAGGAATGATTCTTATTCAAATCTGAAAAATTTATTATCTGAGGGCCTTTTAAAAAGAATTACTTGTTCAACAATTTACGATAATTAGCAGGAAGAATTTGCCCCCCCCCCCCAATCCACGTTCGAAATGGTCTGACGACGTCCCTGGAAAGTTCAACTTACAAAGAACACGAATAGTACTGGAATTTGTATGCTCTTCCAAGGCGCCCGATAAAACAACTTTGCAGATATATTGCCCCTCGTCTTCTATCGTCGGTGACCGGTGTAGTACCAGCGACTTGTTCTCTGAAAGACTGTAATTCCCGCTCTTGATTCCCGGGCCTGAGACGTCGTCCCGGAACACCTTTACGATGATGGTTGGAGTTGAATCCTCCCCCTCTCGTCGACTCCATGAGAACCCTGTTATACGTTCCCCGTCTCCGAGCCGCACGTCGCATGGAATGCTTTGATTTTTCTTGTGGAGCCATAGCGATACTGTCTTTTCGGTGAGGATTTCTAGCGCAGATATACTTTCGCACATTAGGGAAGCTATCAGAACGGAGAAAAGGAGAAAGAAAAGAAAAGAAAAAAATCATTATCAACTCATTTCTGTCGTTGTTACTGTTGTTGTTTTTTTTTTTTGAATGATAACGAATAAAGTCCTTTATGTCGATGACTGGTTTTCCGTAATCGCTTATCTTATTATTCTGAAGATCCGCCAGAATATATACCATTGATGAATTACATTCTCATAACAAACATCAACTCTTAGCATGTTGGTCTCATAGGCCTTTGGTCAAGACTACATTAACTCTCCTTGATTTGTCAAGAACGGCTCACACGAGGTGTCTTGTTGTAGTTAGGACCGCGTCAGTAACTGGTATTGTCTTTTTGCCCGTCATTAAAAAAGGTGATATCTTTTAACAAGTTATTGCAAAGTTAAAAAGAGCAAAATAGAGTTTAGCTAAACGTAGTGTCGAGAAAAGACGTGTCCGGAAGGCAAAATCCATAGTTTTGTCATTCATAATTTTAATTAGAAACACTATCTTTAAGCCATGGAGCGGGCTGAAATACCTCTACTACCCTGATTAGGCTTTATATTACCAAAACTCTAATTACAAAATATATCAAAATACAACTTCTTTATTTATCTATATCACCAACAATTTTGTTGTTTGTTTTGTTTTGTTGTTTTTTTCGTTCTTTCGTGCCACCTCGTTTCGCTAAGCTTCCTTAATAAATGGCATTCTCCTTCACAGATTTGATGAGCAATCGAATTAATGCCTCGTGTGAGCCTAAGACGATACAAGCCCCCTCTGAAAGGAAACACGAAATGATTCTTATCTCACACATCATTAATTTCAATTCCCGCTCTGATTTGCAAATAAGTTAAACTGCTATAAAATTTGTCCTTTGATTTCACATAACTGTTGTTTCTTTACTTTATTAGGTTAGCTTTATTGTCCCAAATTAAAATAGGAGCAGGGTGGAGATGTAATTCCAATGAGATATAATATATATCATGTACATTATAGTTTGTTTACAACCAGTCACCATGATCACATGTCCCGGATTTTTCTCAACAGAGGCGTCTATGCCTCGTCGCCCCCCCCCCAAAAAAAGGGGCGCATGCCTCCTGTGTTTTCTGTGGATGATGTGGATCCAACACTGTATATTGATGATGTCTGAAAATGACAGTGGGCTCTCAATCTCAGTCTTGAGGGAAAGTTAGTGCATTCTCCGCACAAAATTAATGCTCTTTCATTTCAGGGAAATTACATTAACTTCAGAAATTAAAAAATCCTTATGAGCAAGATGAAAGGTCCAAGTACCATACCACGTGCCTGGCATATTGTTGCTATGGAAACGGTGTCCATCAATTGCAGATCTCATGACTGCTCTAGACACACGACATCGAAACCTAAATCAAGCCACGTGGATTATCACTCAACACGGAATTTGGGTCATTGCCGCAGCAAATCCGACAGTTTGGCCATTCAACCACCCAAGTTTCATGCGCATCACGCGAAGACTTGCTACACACTGATATTTCAATCACGTCGGGGGCTTCCCTAGAAAAGCAGCCCCCCCCCCAATCCCACACACATCCCGCATGCCGTTTAATCCTCTTCTCGATAAATCCCTTATTTTCTCGCCAGCAAATGTGTATTCTTTTTTCATTGTCTTCACGTTTGCTTGTTTTTTTTGTTTTTTTTATAATCATAATCGACTCTTTCTATAAACGTTTTCCAACTTTACCCTTAACTTAGCGAACATGTAGGAAAATAAGGTCCGACATCCCCCCCCCCCCTCCCCACACACAGACACACATTCAAGTTATGGGCAACATCTCCCCTGTCTAGCTTGGATAAATTATACCATACTTCCTGCTTTCGTATCTGTTTTTCTTTCTTTTGTACATTGTTCGTATATTGTTAATATCAAAATAATGAATGATAACGATTAAATAAACAATGGTTTAGTTTTAGGTATAGGGTACTGACTGTGTTTGTGTATACCACAGTCACACCAACAAGACCGACGCCAGAACGACAACAGATCGAACAAAAAATTACATTGCCACCAATGGTCTATAATCGGTCGGTTTGTAGTGGGCGTGGAGTCGGTTTGGAGGTGTGACTGTGCTGGTAGAAAGCACAGCGAAACAAAAACTGAATTAAAGGAGAATGAAACCCTGGGGAAAATCTATGTTAATCAAAAGAGAGGATAGATAGAAGTAATACAAAAAAAAAAAAGTTCCATCAAGTTATATCATGGGAAAATGTATTTGACACAACATATTATGGTGAGTTTACAAAAAGACAAGCAGCATCTTTAGAAATATTGGAGAAAATATGAAATTGTGTGTACAAAACATATTGAAAGTTGTACTACTAAACCTGCCATTTTGAAGCAACAATGCCAAAATTGAGGATTGCCATAGAAAGTAAATGGAGACTTTTCAAACTTTCCTAACTTTTTCATTTCGTAACCGATTTTGATGGAACTTTTTTTTTCTCTCTCTATCCTCTCTTTTCATTAAAATGGATATTTCCCCGGGGTTTCATTCTCCTTTAACCGCATAGAAAATGAAAACAAATTCTATTGGCAGAAGACACAATACTTGTACATCAAATATTCGTTTATTTAATCAAGTGGGCGAAGTCTAGAATATCATTTCCTGGGTTATGGACTTGTAAAACTGGCAGATTATATGTTTTGTTGTATTATGAAATTTCATGGTCATATCTCACCGTGTTCCGTTGGGGAAAATGGCAACTCCGTAGTCACGGTCCATGGATTTTATAGGATCAGGTCGGTATGGTCAAAATCATGGCTGAACAAGGACGATGGAATTAACCTCTCACGATTACTGTGTTGTTGTTTTTTTTTTATAATGCGTCCTTAACTATCGAGATTACTGTGACTACCCTTTGCATCATTCTCCGGTTTTGATTTTTGTCGGCTCCCTCCCTTCATATAGAATGTTTCTCTCTCCCTCTCCCCATTTCTCTCCTTGTCTTTCTTCATTTATATGTCTATCTTCCCCCTTTGTCGCTACGCCTCTCTCTCTCTCTCTCTCAGCTTCCTCCCACCCTCCCCCATACTTTCTCTCTTTCTATTATTACCAACGTTTGTACCCCCACCACCTCTCCCTCTCTTTTCCTGACCCCATTTTCCCTATCTGTATTGTGCTTGGTTTTATTTCCCTCTCTCTTTCTCTAGCCATCTCCCTCTCTCTCTATCCATCTATTACCAAGGAGGTACTAGGCTAGTACCTTCTTGCTATTACACTCACTGTTATCATTTCCTGTCTGAAATACTATATTTTTTTTCCCCGGATCATCCAGGCAATAAGCATATTCGCTGCCTTTGTCCGAAGCGCAAAGTAGCCAGGGCCACAAATGTCTTTATTGAATTCACAATACCCCGTTATTGCTCAGTGATGTCCTTTCCCCACTCGCCCTCCCAGCTGTATACCCTGTTCTTATTGAGTGTAGAATCCAGTGGAGTGACATCAAATACCCCTACAGGCCGTTTGCTACATGCACTTAAAGATGGTAGGAAAGCCAAGAAAAAAAAAAGGCTTCCAGGACAAAGAACATTCGTTTCCTGGCCATGCATTGATTGATGCATTTTAGGGAAGACAAAGAACTTGAGGGATATCACAACATACCAGTACCCTCGAAAGGTCAATGAAATTATCAATCTCATGATAACACGCTGGGGTTGTTATCTCCATGTAGCAGTATACATGTATCACGTTCATTGTTGGGAAATGAGCATGGGAGAAAAAAATTCGAACAAACTACCATTACAAAAATTTACGTCTTTGTTCGCCAAGGATTTAAAAGCCTTTTTTTTGGGGGGGGGGGGGGTTGATTGCTTGCATGGTTTCGATTTATTAAAGGGAAAGTCCACTCTGATATCAACTTGGTTTTAGAACAGGCATAAAGATTTAAAAAAATCAATGTAAGTTTCAGCAAAATCCTATAATAAGAAAGCTATGAATTTTTGAAGTTTTAATTAATCAAACATGATATGGCAACTCCGTGGCGTATCTTGGAGTTCCTCTCCCATTTGCCCTGTACTGGATAAATCATACATTTCCATTTTCCCTAAAGAAAATATTTTATCACACGTACACCCTATATAGATCATTTCACTTATGCTGTCAAACAAAACCTTTATGATACAAATCTATTCCCTCATCAAAAACAAAGACAATGAAAATGTTTGAATTTTTGTGTACGGAGCAAATGGGGGAGGAGCTCGCACATGTCTTGACTTAACATAATTAGACAAGACGTGTGATTTTTATTTTTTTATTTTTATTTTATTTCATTTCCAGGAAAACAGTATAACAATAATTACAGAGAATACAAAGTACACAAAGTACAATAGCAGAAAGGGAGAAGAAAGAAAAACAAAACAAAACAAAACAACTTGTGTTTGTTTGTTTTTATGCTCTAAGAACCCATAATGACCGCCTAGAAGATCTTACGAAAATAAAATTACGAATAAAAAACCTGACGAACCAATTTTTATGGGGGAATGGATTTGCATTTTCGCATAATATTCTGATTTACTATTTTCAAAGTTTACTATTCTATATCTATTCATTTTTTAATGCCGATTCAGGGTGACCCATTCTCGAAATTCTCGAACATTTCTCAGGAATTGTATATATCCTATCTTCTTTTTTTTTCAGCAAAAATTAAACAGAGATAAATAAAGATTTGACCTGATGGGAACATGAATTAATTATTATCTTTATCCTTCGGTCATTTTTTTTTTCTCTCTATCTTTCGTTACATTATTTTCTTCTTTATTATCCTTCTGACATTATTTTGTTTTCCATATTTTCATTCGAATTATTCTTTGCTTCTTTTCATCATTTTCTGTTTCACCTTTTCTTGTTTAAGTTTTCATCCTATTCCTTCTATTATTTCTCTATCTATCCTCCGTTATATGTTATTCTTTATATTTATTCTTCATTTTCTGCTTTCCATCATTAATTTTTTTACTTTCGTTATGTTATTCTTTGTGTCCTTTTTATCATTACTTGTTAGTATTTTATTATGTTAATCTTTATCATTCGCTCATTTCGCTATGTTTCCTTAACCTTTTGTGTTTTTTTTAGTCATATACTTTTTTCCATCTTTCCTTTCAGTATGCTATTCTTTTATTCAGTTTATCATCTTCTCTTCCATATTTCATCATGTTACTCTCAATATCTTTATCCTTCTATCATGTATGTCTCTAACTTTATGTTATTCTTTGTTTTCTTTCATCATCCTCTCTTCCATCTTTCCTACCCTTCTATCATCTCTCTATCGTTCTTCGCAATTACCCTTCTATCATATTATCTTCCATTTTCATTATGTTACTCGTTATCCTTCTTTCATTACTCTCTATACCTTTCGATATGTTATCTTTCTCCCCTTATCATGCCTTATTGTTCGTTTTAAGTTTGAAATCGGGAAAATTATACTGAGATGGACATTTTGTCAATGTCTCCGTTGATCTTCGTCTCAGCTCTTTCAGTATCCTGAATTAATTAAACAGTCTGCCAAGCCAACATAATATAAGCCCTCTATGTGATAAATGCAATACCAATTATATCAAATCGTTCTTAAACACTGTCATTGATAGCTGGAAGTCCCCGACTGAATTCACCCCTTCTTATCCCTAGTATTCACCCCCCCCCCTTTCCCCACTTGCAAGTCAACCCCATTTTCAATTTATTTCAATTCAATTCAATAAAGGTTTATTAAATCATGATTAGCAGTATACAGACTGAATTGTACATGTCTTACAGCAATCGAAATACAATATTAATACAAATTGCAAAAGTAATAAAACATGTAAAATAGTATGCAAATAGTTTGTAAACTATTAACCACATAAAAAATGGTTTGAAATATACGTATTAAAAGCTGTTGAAAAAACAACAACAAACAGACATAATTATTGTACATACAAGTAAAAGTTGACCACTTCACTGCATATTCATTAATAGGAATTGTTATGAACTAAATGTTTTGGGGTTGCAATCAAATCAAGCTATGCTTATAGGTTGTAGCTATTCTGTATCATCTCTTTTAATACAATTTTACTGCACGTTTTAGTCAAGTTCTGTTAGCTGTACTCATGATTTATTGTCTAAACATGCATGTAAATGCATTGTAAAGTATTGTTGTTGTTTTAGATGATACAATAACCAATACATATTTCACCCATTTCACCTATAAGACACCATACTTTTTTTTTTTTGTCTTTTGTTGGGGGGGGGGGGGGTTACTTTCGACCCAGCGCCAAGCCCCGATTGTTGAGTAAAAACCCTGTATACATTGATGGTGGAATGAAATATTCACCAAGCTACGCACTTACTCGCAAAATTTAGGAACTGGAAGAAGGCAAGAGGAGTTGGTGCTTATCGTGAAACTGTGCCAAAACACTTACTGCTTGATCAAAGTAACAACATAATAATGGCAGTCCAGTTGATGACATTATTATTGTCAAACACATGATTCCTCAACGTTCCCGCCTTTTAATCCAGCCACAGTCATAAACAACATGTGCCTGGAGACTACGTCATACTACGTCACAATACCGTTATCTCGGGTCGTCATGTTCATGCGGATGGGGTCGGGATTAACGAAGTAGTTGCGAGTGACTATTACATTCTTGATTCAATTTCCTCTGTGTTGCGACTTTATTACTAAAGAACGGCTTTTATATACATGCAAGACAAGAGCTGTAAATCTTGTGAAATAGACGTACAATACCTGTAATAGCATCAGCGGGCAAAATTGTAAAAGAAACAATACCAATTTCCCCCCAAATCCATCATGAAACAATGCAGTAGAACGGGGTAAATATGAATAAACATTATAATTTTTGTTGTTGCTGTTTGTTTTGTTTTGTTTTGTTTTTTGTTTTGTTATATTTGACCTTTTTTTTTTTTTTCAAAGGTGATGCAGACCCTTTTCATTTGTTTCATGTATCATACATAAACTAATGAAAGGGTCTGATTCAATACTAGCAAGAAAATAATTTGTCAGGAAACTTTTTAAATTGTTTCTAATCACCCTGTTTTACGGTATGTATAATTTTCAAGCATGATTTAAGAAAAAAAAAAGATATTGTTTGCCTTAATGTCCAATATTGGAATCGGTGACATAGTGTGCTCATACATGAAACAAAACAACCAACAACAACAACAACAAAAATAAATAAATAAAAATCCGATAAAATCTATTGTTGAAGTTTCAAACATTTCACCCCCCCCCCCCCCCTGCAGTTTGTGTGAATGCTACAGGCCAATCAAAATGAATTCCTAGTTTCGCGTCCTGGTTGTTTGTTGTTGCTGTTTTTTTTTTTTTTGGGGGGGGGTGGTTGTGTTTTGTTTTGTTTTTTGTTTTTTTTTCTTTTTTTAATTAGGATGAGGGACTTCCATGTGCGATTAGATATTTGATAAGTTTCAGGTACATAAGAATGCAATTGAGTCAATTTCAACACGAATTCGCAAATATTATTTTTATTTGTACATGCACTACCAAGGCTCGATACTCTGGTAAATTGCATTATATTAATCATTGTCTAGATGTCCTAATATTCTGATTTATTTCATTCAATAACAGAAATATCAAATAACAGAAATATCAAATAACAAAAACAAAAACAAAAACAAACAAAAACAAACAAAAAACATTGAGGCGGCCCGAAAAAGGTAAGGAGGAGGGGACGTGAAACTAAGAATTATTAATTTTGTCTGCCTTATTCGGATGTCTTTGTTCGTGTAGAAACCAGTGAATAAAAATAATCGGGGGCTAAGGGCGATTAGCCCCCGAAACTCTTGAAAAAGCCACCGTATATGAAAAAAGAGCCACCGTCAAATAACATTTCTGCCCATGGGTAGTAGTGCATTAAAATCTCTGAACACAATAGGTGGACTTCGAAGTAGCCCTCGCAAAAGAAATTTTAATTTTAACGTAGTACGTGGTGGGCACCCCAGGAAAATAATACAATTAACTTGCATTTTGTAGTTTGCATTGACAATCTCCACTACTCATGAAAGCTTTCAAACTGAGCTTATAAATTGAATACATGTATCAGTAAACCAAGAAACTGCATTTTTCCTCTGATTAAACTAATAAACTGATTACACGTCAAACCCTAACACATGTAATACATGCGGAGACATTTGTAATAAATCAAGAACGTTTGGAGAAGCAGAGTAGTAGTAGGTCCATGAGGAGAGCGCTCGACTCCCACCCTTTGCAAGACGTGGAATGTCTTTGTCCAAACGAAATTATTGTGCAACTCCCCACAAAATGTACATCTATGCCAAATATTGCCCTCTCTTGTCCTTTGTTGTTTCATCCGAGTAAATACATCAGCCATGCGTTTCAGAGAGATGAATTCGGAAATTTAATAATGGTGGATAATGGCACACCCAAAAGGTAAATAATATAATATGGAATATAGCATGCCTCTCAGCAACAGTGAAGCATTTCACTTTGGCGAACCCTGGCCCATAGGTTATCATTTATTTCCTCTTCTCCTTGCTTCTCATTTCTTTCTCTTTCCCTATTATTTCTAAGATAATTGTATTTATTATGTTGACTTTGTACATACTGTGAATTTCTGATTTTCATGGCTAAATAAATAAATAAATAAATAATAATAATAATAATAATGATAATAATAATAATAATAATAAATAAATATAATACTAATAATACTACTACTACTAATAATAATAATGATAATAATAATAATAATAATGATAATAATAATAATAATAATAATAATGATAATAATAATAATAATAATAATAATAATAATAATAATAATAATAATAATAATAATAATAATAATAATAATAATAATAATAAATATACGCTTTGCCTGCAGATTGGAGGGTTTTGCGATGCCGATTTGGGTTTTCTTCATCATCTTCCAATTGCATGCAATAATACCTTGTCAGCCTATTTCTCCATTATGAAGTGTAATTATGCTAATACTATGTAAAAATATTGTTATCAGGAACCCCATGAAAAGACGACTGTATTTAGCTAATACGGCTATATATGGGCTATCCGACGTATATGGATTTTGAATTATATTATGCATATTATTTTTGTCATTGATTACTGAAATAAAACAAACACAATAATAAGCCTCCATATTTGAACATGTTAGCACTAAAACCCCATGAGATATATACTAAATAAAAAAGTCAACATAAATGATTACTTATCCAAGAGACACAAATAATGTCGACGAAACATAGGCCAAATCGTAATTAACCCATCGTCATTTAACGGTTATAACACAGTTATCGAAACATCAAAAGAGTTCCGTTATAAAGTAAAACAGAACAGGGATCAATTTCTCTTAGTCAATTAATCGCATTTGGTACACAGGGTGCTAACAACCTTATTACGTAACTATAGTGATTATATTGTGAGGTTCTTTGTTCGCCTGAAAGCACGGTGTCTGTTAGTCTAGTTCTGGACGTTTGTAATTATTTTGTCCGTAAAACCCCACGTGCGTGCACCCAGCGTAGAACCAGGGAGGTGGAAGGGAGACGGTGCGAAGTCCTCTGATTCACTCTCCGTGAATCAGAGGACTTCGCGCCGTCTCCCTTCCACCTCCCTGGTTATACGATGGGTGCACTTACATGTGCGGTTTTACGGACAAAATAATTACAAACGTCCAGAACTAGACTAGGTGTCTGTCTGATAACGTTAACTTTGTGCTTAGATCTAAAAGGGTATACCCCGACTAACCATTTTGCACTGCACTTAATAATTATAATTTGAGCCCAAGATGTTACGCTTATAATTAAAAGAAGAAAAAAATAAATAAATAATAAGGAAAGCACTCAGAAAGAAAATAGAGAGAAAGAAAGGAAAAATAATCATATATTTAGCTGGAAATTTTATTTTTTACTCGATTAAAGTCTATATGACATGTTACTCTTTCGTTCCTTTTTGGACTTTCGGTCAAAACATTGAAGAAATGCAGCGGAATTGACATGACCTATTGGTGGACGTCGGGGGACCTAGGCTAGTCTCCTTGACGAAGCTGAGAAGCCTGTCACAATATACCGTGTCCGGGTTGGTCCTTGGACGCCCAACATAGCTGGTAGGCCAATTGCTCGACAACCGCTGACCTCTTCAACTAAAAACTCAAAGCTTAAAATGCAACATACCCAAATATTTATTCTCGAAAATATAGTTTGTCCAAAAAAAAAAAAAAATAATAATAATAATAATAAAAAATTTTAAAAAGACGATAATAATAATAATAAATGAATAAATAAATATAGAAAAGGCGTAAATATTCACTCTTGAATGATAAGCGCCAATAAACCAAAAACAACAACAACAACGTCACTGTTGTGCGATGTATCATCATTATGCTGCTAAAACTAAAAGGTGGAAAATGTTCTGCGCGTTTCCTCATTCTTTTTACCTCATTGTGGAAGTGTTTTATCTTTGCAGAAATGTACCCCTGAAAAAAAACTCTCGAATTGCCCTGATATTCGAATTACGATTATAAATCGTTTACAAGTTCTAGACCAAACATTTTCATACCACTTGTGTGTGCAGTCTCACTTACCAAACTCTGTGTGCAGTGTTGTTCATTGTATGTGTTTTTCAGCAAGATTTAGTCGGTTATTATTATTTTGATGATTTCACCACCTCAAAATGCACAATTATTATGTACCACATAGTCTACCTTTCTCAATATTTTCTTTTCGCAATGACCCGAACTAAACTTCATATGAATGAGAAAGGGAGAGGGAGAGAGAGAGAGAGAGAGAGAGAGAGAGTAAATGACATGCATCACAATAACATGTTCGAAAATAACTCTGGATAATCCACTCTTTTTAATCACAGATTGTGTTGACATTCAAACTATAGCAAGGATAGCGTGAAATACAAACATAATCTCTCAGAGTACATGGTATGATGGACATAAAGCCGAAATCAACGTAGCCCTATATTTTGTCATGATTTTGTTTTCCCTATTACTCTTCCTCCCTTCTTATGCTTATATATTTTTTTTTTTTGAGGGAGGGGGGGGGGGGGGCTCCTTTGCTTTATCATTTTCGACGTGCTACAGACCAACTCATCTGTAGCAACTCATCTCACAATAATCACCCCCTCCCTCCCCCCCCCCCCCCCGATATTTTCGATTTGTCCATTGTAGCAGCTTCGTTTGTGCAGGCCTTCTGAGCATTTTTCTTTTTTTCTCTCTGTCAATTTCATTCCATTTCGATATTCCAGCTAAGCAATAATATAGTTGTTGCTGTTGCTGTTTTTTTCTCTGTAGTGGGAGGCCATGCTAATGCGAATTTGAACAAAGTAGCCCATCCCCATCTGAGATCGCAGAAACCATTTTATGCTCGGCAACCATAAACGTTTAGTCTGCAAAATGTGAACCCTCTAAGGAATGGGCGTATCAAACAAAGATCAATTATATATTTTTTTTAACAAAGACGTTAGGTATATGGGGATAATAAACATTAAGTCTCAATGTCAGGTATCAAACTTTTATTAAATTCTATTGAAGCCAACACCAAAGGTATCATTATTTTCCTTTTCTATTAGAGCCAAAGTTTTGTTTATCCAGCTAAAAAAATCCAATGACCAGGGATGATAATAAATAACATTGTTAAGCGCATTGAAATATTCACGTAATACCCCATAATTATATCAATTTACAATGTTATTGTTATTACATTTTACACGATTCGTAATATTCTACATGTACTTCCATTGTGTAAAGACACTAGGGAAACTCATTGTTCGGTCGATGGCAGCCACACAAAGAATGCTTTTAACCGGTGACTGGAAAGCCAAGACTACGATGACTAACCTAAACAGCTGATCGAGGGGAAAGCCCTATTCACTAAGTCCAGTGGACCGCAGCTGGGTGTCTACTGCGCAGGCGTGAAGTGACAAAGTGCTTTGTAGGTCATCGCTCATTGTTATGCAGGATTATTATTCTCGTTTATCACGATCAAGTACCATGTCTGTGCTGTTGCCAGGGGCTCTCTCATGGAGCAACGTGAAGGTGTTAAAGGTAGAATCACCTTTTCTGGTATGTGATGTTTGTATGGTGGCACAATACAAACTATGGAGGTTTTTGCTAAGTGTCCAATCAAGGAGTATCTCAGTTCTGTGCTGACTTCTTGGTCCAATCAATAACACCAACGAAATGGCTACCAATGAGATGAACCCCTAAAAATAACGTTGAGTTCTGGGACCCGTATTATAAAAGAGTTGCGATTGATTACACATAATTTGTAATTAGCATCAATCGTATCTATTATCTCTTTGTACAGAGTTGCGATTGATATCAATTGCAAACGATTTGTAGTCAGTCGCAACTCTTTTATAAATAGGAGCCCTGGTCATTACATTACATTACATTCTAGTCGTCGGGCAAGCGATACCCAATAATATTTGATGGTATAAAAGCGTGTTTAATGTGTTTTGTCATGAACGTAAGGAGTTCAGGTACAAGGATACGGAAGGTTGAATTGAGATATTTTGCAGGAATTATAGAAAAGACAGTTGAGTTCTGGTCATTACATTGTAAAAGAAAATGTTTAAAAGTAATTGGGAAGGGTTGATCATGCCAGTATTGGTTAATATTGTGATGTTTTGGAATGGTCGAATGGATAATAGACACAATCCTGCTGAAAAACACATGCCCTGCACTCAGGAAAGGGTATACCATACTCACTTGGTGGCTTGAATTTTCTGCCCGAATATTTCAGCTATTTCTCGTCATATTTTGAATATGAGGACATTTTTCGGGGGACATTTTTACAATGATCTTTTTCAAAACGAACATACAAAAATGATTGAGAAAGCTCACAAATTAATTTTCACCTTTCCCAGAAGTCAACCTTCTCCCTAAAGTGAAGTTAATATTCTCATTTGGCAAGCAGATCAGGCATTCATTCTACAAAAGCTGTTATTTTTGTTGTTTGATGTTATGTTTCTAGAAATTATACAAAATCTTGTCAATATTGGCAATGACTAATGATCACCTATACATGTATAGTACAGGGCACTATGGTAGTGGTACGGTGCACACTCTCTTTTACAACTGAAGAGGTTTTGTGCCTGCAAACTACCCTATAAACAGATCACCATCTGTACGAAATGTGACTGCAGTTTGATATGAATGTAAGAGTCTTAACAATAGGGAAAACGAAATGTAATTAATTAGCATTTTGATTAATATCATCTAAGCTCAGCTGTGGGGAGGTCAGCCTATTTGGATATACTGAAAATTCGATGATCATCAATGTGATAAAATTTAGTTATTTCAGTTATCATTTTGTTTGCTTGAGTTTTTGTGTTTCGGGTAAGAATGGCCATGGAGTGGTTCAGATTTATCTTACCTATTGATGCCTTTAGATGGTAACACGATCTGTCCCAGAAGGCTCTATGTTAGGGCCAATACCTTTCATTATGTTACATTCATGATTTTCAAAATTCATTAAAAATGCATTTCAAACTGCCTCTTGCCCCACCCGTAAGTGCGATTTCTCCTTTAAATAGCATCAGCTGTTTGCTGTCTCCCCCTCTCTCCCCTCGAAGCCATTGGAGCATAACCTTTATCTATGAGGCATGATGTCAGCGTGCAGCCTACACTGTTTCTACGCTAATAAACCGCAGCACACTGACTACCCGATATTATTGAAAAGTTCAAAGATGCAGCAAGAATTACATCACTTTCTCAACATCAGTGTTTTCTTCTTCTGTTCCCCAATTTCAAAACAATAAAGTTTTCCCTTTATAAAATTGCATTCATTCTACCTACCGTACATTTGCATCTCATTCCCCCTTCGAAGACAGTTGTCATGGGAAGTATTTGCAGTAATACAGTACATTCGATATACTGAGAAAAACAACATAAATTGAGTAATTCACCATTTCGATCTGGTTCATTTTTTTCTGATCTATATATAACCTCTCATCATCGCCCAACTCTATCAAAAAGAATTGTGCACTTGTGTCCTTGATTGTTGTAAACGGTTGCAGTTATATAAAGGCCTACTGTCAACAGAATTATAGCAAATTTACAAACTGCCAAAATCGTATTTTTCCTTTTTTACATCGGAGGTTTGCTGTAAAAAAACAATATGCATGTCCTTCGATGTGTTAAAAATAGTTATGATCCTCATCCTAAATGATATACACACTAATAATTTAGTGAGATTAATGTACATAATATATAATCGGTGGCGGAGAGTTGTTACGCAATTCTATTCATAAGGGGGGAGGGGAGGGGCGACCTATTGTTAAAGTGTATAGTGTATAATAATAAAAGTTTTCAAGCATTGTAATATATATTTGTATCTTAAAGGGGAATGAAAGGCAACAAACATTACCCGATAATCATGTAGTTAATTGTCAGCCTGTTAAAAATATCTTGGAATTACTCCTATTTGATTATTTAAAAAGGAGAACAATATCTCAAAAAGTTGCAGTTTCCTTGCTATACATTATCCCATGTGGGCTGTTACATTTTCGTTAGAAAGTAATGTCAGCAGTCCTATTTGTGAGATACCCACTGACCTGTATACTAGCTACGATGACACTCATGATCTGTAGAATGCATGACACTGGATTTCATCATAATAGACCATTTTTGTAGTCATAAACATTCGAAGGAAGAGATTTTTTTCCTGTCATATAACCTATTGTGTCAAAATATTTGGTTCGGCTGTTTGATAGGTGAGGCAGTTCTTTTGTTAAGCAGAATTTGATATACACAAGTTGTTGCTTGGTCAGACAAAGGTTTGTCAATTATTCAAAGATGTGACAAAGGCCTACATACAACTGCTCCATACAACATCACCTGTGCGACAGTTGGGGTACCAAGATGGCTGCCATTTTGCATTGGTGGCTTTGGTTGTAGTATTGTTATTCATTATGCAACACTGTATCCATTATGTACAGGTAAATGGACATGTACTACTATGACATCACAGTTTTTCAAAATGGCAGCCCTCACGGGATAATATCTAACAAGGAATCTGCAAACTTTAAAGAGATTGTTCTCCTTAATGAGCAATGAAATAGGAGTATTTTCAAGATGTTTTGAACAGGCTGGCAACTTTTCACATAATTATCAGCTAATTTTTACCGTTCTCCTTTAAAACTAGTCAATGATTATGTGTGCTTGTCATTTGGCCTTATAAATAACAGCTCAGGTTTTCATAAATATATAATGTGTACGTAGTTGGTAAGTATATGCACAACCTAAAGGACAATGCAAACCGATGTGTTTGCCAATGTCGATCGTTTGTCAGCTGTTCTGGCCATCCACTACAACAGTTCGCTTATAATATATAGCCTACATTTAAGACGGTACGAGTTTTACCTCGTTGTAACCTGTGTATGCTTTTTATTTTCTTCTTCTCATTCTTCTTCTTCTTTCTCGCTTTCCCCCACTGGCCTAGATTAGGTCGAGTGGTTAAAACACTTCACTGCAAATACGAAGGGCGCGGGTTCGATCCCCGGTGCGGCACTTATGTCCTTAAGCAAGGCCTTTTTTATACCTACACTGCTTATTTTATCATACATGTAAATAAATGGTGTTTCGCATGTTTGAAGGACAATCGAACCTTGGTAATAAGAAGGTTTGTGTTTCGGTGAAAGTTTAAAAGAAATCGGACAAGGAATAAGAAAGTTATGGATGTTTGAAAAATGAGATCACTAAATATATGCGAATCTCAAACAGGCAATTTTGTGACTCGATTGCGATTGTGACCTATTGGCGGTCAACTCTCCCGTTCGTGGTACACAAAAATATCATAAATTTGCGGTTTTCTCCCAAGGGCCTTTTCCCCAGGGGCAGTACTCAACATATATTGTAGATGGCATATATGTTATATGTTATATGTCCTCATAAGAGAAGAAAGATCCTACTGAGAAATGCATTTTTAAAAATGAAATTTTAGTCACTTTATGTGTTGGAGCAAATGGGGGAGTTGCCCGCCACTAAATCACAGTGACATTACCAATTCGGCAAATATTAAATTCCCATATGTTTAGTGATTTCAACTTTCCAGAATTCGTAAATTTATTATTGCTTGTCCGATTTCATTCAAACTTTCACCCTTCTGCTTCTCTGACTTTTCCTCTTTCCTTCAGAACAACTTGCCATTAAAGTTGGATTTCCCTTTAATTATCAACGTATGTTTGTGATTTCTTAAAACAACAACAACAAAAAAAACAACAACAAAAAAACACACACACAGCATTACCTACAACGAAAATAATTATGTGAGAGTAGGACCACTATTGCATGCGTAGGACAAGTTACGCGGAGGATCATTGGTACGTGGGACCAATTGCGCACATGACTATTGTTTTCAAAGACACATGGTTTACCCAGGGTTACATTTCCCTGGTTCATCACTCCAAACGGTCTTACAAGCCATTACCACGGGCGTTTATGTTTCACATGGTTTACAATGACTCTCCTAGAGTCTCTGAAAACTTATCAGAGATTACCTCGACACAATATCAACTAAAAGGGAGGGTCTCATTCCCCTGAAGTGCTGACAAGCAACCCCCCCCCCCCGAAAAAAAAAATGGGAGTTGGTGATCAAGGCCCCCTCGAACACCCGATCCCCAGCCAACCTGGATCCGCTCCTGACACTCCTGACAAAATGAAATTAAATATACAAAGCAATCGGTGATGACATATATATGCGCAATTTATATTTTTCTTTTATTTTGTAAGGTGTAAAGAAAATGTACTAATTTAGTCATTCGATCACTGATAATGCAAATATATGTCTGGCCCAGAAGGAAAGCATATCGTGTTTAATGCATAACAAACACACACACACACACGCACACACGCACACACACACACACACACACACACACACACACACATAAAGTTCATACAATGATAAGGCTACGGGCGTAGGAGGCTGCACAATATATCCAGGAAAATTCACTGATGTATTATATTATCCTCTCTTTACATATTAAATTACTTCATAAATGACAATAACAATTATTCAGCACAGAAAAGGGTTATTCCATCGACGACCACACATTTATATTGTAGTTTAGTTTGGGTAAAATTTTATTGAATTCGTTTATACTTTCTTATAGTATTGCTTATCTGATATATCTATGCTCCTCTGATTGTATTTCAAATCATTTTGATTGTATATAGTTTTTTGTATTTTCAGGGCCCTATGAGATATCATTTTTTGTTGAATGGGCTACCCTGATGAAATGTCAGTATATATATATATACATTTTTTTTTTTAATATACTATATGGTTACGGACGTATCTAGATAAGTCGACACAATCCTATTAGCACACTTTCAGATCCATTGTCAAGTCTTACTGGAAATTACGAATGAAATGAAATAGTTCACCCCTCTGTCATGTCTACTGTCATGTTTGTTTATTCAAACAATTGGTATTTGATATAAATACAATTAGCACAGCTCTTTCAACAAGGACCAAGAGGCAATTATCATTATTATTTATTTTTTATTTTTTAATTATCAATATAAAATATGCACTCTATCAAGTCAAATTTCTAAGTATCTAAGTGAAGGGAAAATGAAATCTTGAGATAAACATGCTGGTATACAATTATACAACTATAAGCATGAAAGTGCACGCAATAAATCCTGTAATCGATATGCCGATATGAAGCCCAACGCTTCGAGGATTTCCCAAAGATATTGTCCAACGCACTGATTCCATAAACAATTGAAGGACATGATAATAATAATATTAATAAACCAAACACTCTCGAGCTTTGTACTATAATGGGTCAGTATAAGACACGTAGGTCAATGTAACAGAACTGGAACAAGTGTAAAAATATTTACTATTGTTTCTTAGCAAAGACGTATGGGGGGGGGGGGCTGGAGGCTGTAGCCTTCTCTCTCTCTCTCTCTCTCTCTATCTCTTATTTTAAACTATATTCCAGCAATCGTCAATGTAATTTCGACAATGCAGAAATGTAAAGATTGATATTCAGGCAAAATACTAGAGCCCCCCCCCCCCCACCCCATCGGCAACATTTTGCCAGCAGCCCCGCACGCCCCTGTGCGTGTCTTTTGAAATGAAAAGTTGATCAACATCCACCCTGCCCCCGCCGCCCCCCCCCCCCCCCCCATCGGCAACATTTTGCCGGCAGCCCCGAACGCCCCTGTATGTGTCTTTTGAAATGAAAAGTTGATCAACATCCACCCTGCCCCCCCCCCTCTTCTTGGCGATGTACTATTTGACAATCACATCGAATCACATTTATTCAAATGTGCGAAAATATCGAGGAGCCGTATTTTGAAAAAAAAATATATAGCTAAACGCTGTTGATTATCATAACAAACTGAAATTGCGCGGCAATGATACTTATTGGTGATTGTGCAGGTGCCTCATTTGACTATAGGTATAGGCGAACGCAGCCATGTTTGAGCAGATATTACCCAATGTATTGTCAAAATGTCGAGTTGCTGTGACAATCAACATTACACAACACACACAATAATGTCGTTTGCAGAATACCACCCCTGATTGCTGAGTAAACAAAACACACTTGATCAAGCTGATACCATGTGGCATACAAGAAAATGGAAAACAAAAACAAAACAAAATGTAAGAGAAAGTCATCTCCCACCCTGATCACTTTGGTTTCATTATACCAAGCGCCTCATAAAATGAAGGGGGGGGGGGGGTGAACAGTTTAGATGCATTTAATTTTGTTTGGGGGCAAAGTTCGTATCAAGTTTCATTGATTTTCATTCAACAAAATTCATTCGATCGTAAAATACTTCCATACACCTTCTCACTATGTAGGGATAAAACTTTCAATAACTTCCTTGTTTGAAACTAATTCCCGGGCCTTCAAAATTATGCATGTGACCGTTATTAATGTTGATTTTTCAGGAAGCTAAAAGGAATTATGTAGGGCTACCGACACTCCTAGTTAATTCTTGACAACCGCGAGCGCGTGACCAGGAAGTATGCAAATAAAATAAAAAAAGATAATAATTATAGTTTACTCCATGAAAATTTTGTAAACACCCAAACGAGTTAAAAGAGAAGGTTGGGTGCTGGTAAAAATGGGAATAATTTCTGGGCTTTTTCGTACTTTTTATTCACACGAGGAAGAGTATTAATAAAAAATACCAGGAAAGAAAGGGATTGCGGGTGAAGTTTACGACTTTCGACCAAATTCTCATGCCTCAGAGTTTGTGAAGTCCCATGTACTAATATCTGTGTCCTGTTGGCTTTTCACAGGTTGTCATTTCCTGAAATATATCATAAATGTGTCATAACTTCATTCATTTCAAAACTTCATAACACACACTCGTTCCCATGAACAACACATTCAACTGTTTCGAATAGTTCCCAGACGTATACTTTCACAGTGGATTTTGCGTAGAAAAGGTTGAGTTCTGGGAAAGATGAAAACAATTAATTTCTGAGCTTTCTTATTCTTTTCATATTAGTTTGGAAGAAATAGTAGAAACGAACCCTGAAAAGGATTGCTCCTCAGATATACCCTCATATTCGAAATATAACGAGAAATAGCTGAAGTGTTTGGGCCGAGAATTCATGCCTCATCTGTGTGCAGTCCAGTATTATCTATGCATGCAGTGCATGTGCTTTTCAGGGACATTTGGGTCAATTTCTAACCATTTTGATTATTCCCTACCTCACACTATACGCCAGTTCTTATGTAGATATTGCCAGCCTTTCTCGATTGCTTTGAGACAGTTCTTTCACAGTGCACTTACATGACCAAAACTCAATTTTATATTTAGTCCATGTAGCCACAACTGTCCTATACAAAACACCTGACTGCACTGCCGGCTAAAAGTGAGTGATTCCCTTTAATACAAATATTTATGTACTATGTCAAGTGCGGTTCTCACAAAGATTTAACTGGCATAGGAGGAAACGATAGTAATTCCCGTGATTATCTAGCTAGACCTAGATTATACTAATAGTAATAACGAAATGCTTGACGCAGGGCCTTCGACAGTTATCTCTGAAGATTAGGATATTACATTTATAATGAAGACACTGACGACACATAAAATAAATCACAATTGATTACAATTCGTCTAGGTTGTTTTGCAAAGGATTTGACGAGGACTTGGCATATTATGTTAACGAGGTTAAATGTTTTTGGGGAAAAACAAACATTATACAGTTTTAACCAATAATCTACAGCTTTTAGAGAGGAGTATATCCCGACAAAAATACAAGACCGTATTGTTTAACAACAATGTACATGTAGTGATAATGTGAAATCATTACAAAACAAGGAAGGGGTAATCATAAACACTGTGAACTTGAATAATTGAATAATGTGTGTACGGGAACACGCAGATGTACACAGAAAAGCACGATTTAATAATTGTATTCAATAATACTACAAATAAGATTCCACACTACACGCAAAAACTATTGTTACTTTTTGTCACTGGCATCATAATCTCGCTTCCCCGTCCCTTATAGTGCATCCCGTGACGTTATAAACATGCAGGCTTAGTAAGTTTATGCTTGGTATTAAAAAAGGATAAAAAGCCATAAAAATTATACAAATGACAAAGCCGAAGTTATCGCTAGCGCATATATACGCTCCCACGATCATGACGCTTTCAGAAGTTATACAAATCATCAAAGAAGAAACCCGAACTGAGGATTTTGAAGTATTTCTGGGAAAAGTGTGTGTGTGTGTGTGGGGGGGGGGGGGATCCTACATACTTGATATAGACCGTGACATTTCCATCCTACAGATATCCGCAAATGGTAAATGCTGCTTTGTAAGGTCATATGATGTACCCTTAATTGCACCCGAGGGGATAGACCCGATCGATATACGGGAACATGTTCCATCAAAACAATCTGTATGACTATGAGGAGGAACCCCAGCAATTGAGAATTCCATGACTGGGACGGCATTTTTGTTCATCACGTGAACTTGCCATAAATGCCATCTGATTGATGGCCATATACCTCATGATGAAATAATTTCAACATAATACATTTCATATTTTGTGACAAGGATCTATACTTTCAAAAAATACTTACTTTTCTATTCATTATCACTTGAATTACAATGAGTCATATCCGTTTTCTTCATTATTTAAAACGGAACTTGAAGGATACTGAACACCCTTGCGTCTCCGTTAGATTCCAGTGTTTCGACATGTCTTGAGAGCCAATAATGAGAGCCAATAATGAGAGCCAATAATGTCAGCTAGCCTGGCTTCAAAGCGTAATAATGTTTTCCGTAGTTCAGTACAATGCAATGTTTGCTAATCATTCATGAATGTGCATTGTTAATGACAAAATATGACCTCTCTATACACATATCACGGTGGTATTATTGCAATTATGCGTAAGATGCATCTATATACAGAAATTCTCATTCAAACTTTGGGGGGAAATACTGGATTCGGGAGAATAGGACCAAAGATCAATCGTTATTTTCAATATTTCAGCACGTGGCAAGTGTAATCGATGATTACATTTAACATGACTTTGTGTATGGTAAAATATCACTGTTATCATGATTTTAAAAATCCACCGAAAATCTCATTTCAATCGCTAATTTGCAATTTGTTTTTCGTTTCCCTCTGTGGGCATCTCCACAAGGCGTTATCTATTCGTCATCTCTCCGTTGATCATCTTTTATTGTGTTCCCTGGACGTGTCTAGTCTTGTCCCAAGGAAATGCAAGGCTTCACGCTGGAAGTGTACACAAACAACTGACCATGAACAATAACGCCTTCTACTCATACTGCTTCGCCAGGTGAGCCAACGGGAACAAAGGCAAATGTGTAAAAAAAAAAACGAACAAAGATAATTGTATGCAAATAACTAAAGTAATACAATGTTGGACCGTTATAGAAGCAATACAAAGCTTCCCAAAATAACAGGCTTGGGAACAGCCCAAAACAAGAGGTGCAATAGTGGAGCCAGCATGGACCAGTAAACATAAAGTTTGTGTTAGTTTTATGATGCAGACACCTAAAGCACATAGGTAACCTTTCCAAAAAGGGTTATGCTTTTCTCTTTTGGAAATGCAATTATTGTATGCATCAACATTTTCGGTACTTCGTAAAGACTTTTACTTCGAGTCACAAACTCATGAAACGAATGAAACAAGTTAGATTTTTTTTTTCAAAATGAATTTAAAACAAGAGGTAGCCTATGATTGCTTGATGCATAATAATGCATGACGTCTGCTCATCCTTACCTGAACGTTCATTGCATACTGTTATTTCCTGACAAGAAAGCATGCCAACCAACCAGATGTCTATAAAGTGTGGAAGCATGATTCGGAAACACTGTGGGAACAGTGTGGCCATTATCACAGTGTGTTCACACTATAATCAAAACTAATTAAATTTGTTTCCCCACACACTCTGTGCTCACACTGTGGCGTGTGCACATTATACACAGTGAATCTCTCTTTGGCAACAGTATGTAAAATGATGGCATGAGGTTTGAGCACAGAGTGAACACAGTATTGTGGGATAGTCTGTAGTATCATGTACGTAAGAGATCCAACACGCTACCCACTCTTTCACCAGAAGAGGATTCACAAAAGGTAACAAAGAAATATTTTCTCTTCGATTGAATAATTATGGGTCTGGGCCCAAAGAGACTACCACACAAATCCCTCTTTGGTTCAGGAGACTGGATGAAAAGGCTACCCTCGCTGAACTTTCGGGGCAGAAAATGTAAACACGTTTACCCAACCGAAAGAACAATGACATCCCAGCTGTTCACCCCTTTGTTGAAGTGTGAATGTCCCATCACATGGAAAAGGTATATTGCAACCCATTTCGAAAAGGGCATTCATACTTTACGAAATAGAAGTAGATGCCCTTGTGAGTCATAATCAGGATAAACAAAATGCTGCCTTCTTGAAGTTTCGCAATTTGTGGAAATATGCATTTGACAGAGCACTGCGGGAGATATGCCCACTAACATTTCAGGTTGAATCTGCATGATTAATCTTGTGAACTCGTAAGATAGGAAAGAACACCCCCCCCCCCCCCTACAAATACCAATTATGTTTTGGGATGGTAACAATGATATTCCAAGACAACAGAAAGGATTATCTGAAAACTCCCTTTTGACTTACAATTATAAACCAAATAACTGATGTTTTATTTTTAACAATGTTTTTGATTAACAGGTAAATACATAATTAAATAAGTGCCCACATTCCCAATAGTCGAAATGGACACAAACTTTGTCAGGAACGCACTGCAATGTTGCCGAAGGTCTGTGAATGATTATGGCAGGTATAGAATACTTTCGAGGGGAAGAGAACTACATACCTGGTTATACCGTGCAATAATGCAATAATCGAAGTCTCTATTTACTGTCAGTGTATTATTACTGAATACATATAAAAGAAAGGATACTTGACTTTATATGTGTTTCCAGAACGCATGCACACAGGGACATTACCTAGGGCAAAGCATGATTCAATGCATCATGTTCGTTCTAACCTGAAAAAACTCCTTATTTCTTGAACACAGGCTAGCCAGAGAAGTCACCATAATGACTCGAAACCATGCATGGCAGTCAACAAAGGCTCTCGATCATGGCGCGTGATATTCGAGGATTAAAAAGAAAATGTACTAGCCGAGTATGGTTTCTTGGTCCAAATATGTTGAAACCGTGCAATTATAGGATAAATGTAAATGTCATTTTTCACTATTTTACAACAATAATAACTTTGTCAAAAACGAATGGAGCATGTGGTGACTCACAATCTCCCATTCCTTGTATTTTGTTCACATCTATAGAATATCGGAGTCCAGCTTACAGACATTATGTATCGTCCTGTCGGGCCATCTTATTTTTCCTGGTTCATGTAGCTTGATCATTTTGTTTGGAAGCATGTACACACAAAATTACCATCATTATTATCATGAATCATATCTACACGACATTTTTAGAGATTTTCGCATGTAGTTCTTTGTTTCTTATTGTGCATGTCTAAAACTAGTATTATTGGACTATTTCCCCATTTGGTGCTTGTACTGCTGATACCTTAAGAGCATATACCCACAACTTACAATATTCAGTGAGAGTTGAGGGTTACATTTTATCACTAGTACATTAATTTGAACTTGTTATTATCTTATATTACATTTTTCTGGCGCTACTATTCACCAGATCGGTGTAGATACTGTGGATAGCTCCCATTCATGAATCACCTTGGTAGTGGCATAGGTATAGAAGCTACTAAGATATATTTCCTGTAAAGATGCATCATGGACATAATGGATGGATGCATGTCTACATACAAGTGTGTATATATATACACGTGCGTCTGGCTGACGAGGTCGAGGTATTCCAGTTATGTATGTGCCTCTGTATCAAGTATCAACTCGTAGACTGCATCACGTAGTCTATATCAATTCATGGACATCATTCACATTTCGATGAAAACGAGAGCATAACATATCGTTATAACATATACATGCATGTATTAGCATCATGCGCAGCTTTGCAAATTTGTTATACTACACTGCCACAGTAGGACGACGATGCAATGTTTACATTAAAAAAACAGAAAAGCTAATAAAATGATTCTATACACTAAATTCACAGGTCCATATTGATCAGTGAAAATTTGAGACTTATTATATACACTATTACATATGGAGGACAAAGAAATATTTAATGGTTAAACAAAAAGCAGAATATGTCAATAACAAAGGATAACATCATCATCAACGTGAACTTACCTCCGACAAAAATCATAACATACATCCGCAGAGATAAAAAGTTCGCTTTTTGAGAAGAAGTATCCGCCATGGTTCTGTTTTATATGCCAGCATATAAATGAATAAATCCCAGAGAGAAATAGAGCTCTATTGCACGATTCTGAGCTCAAAACCCGTCGATTTCGCACGGTTTATTGTGAAGTTTCATTGCAGGCCAGCATCTCTTTGTCGTAGCTTGCATGTGTTACCGTTCGTGTTGACGAATCAGCTGTGCAGATCGCGAAAGAAAACATAGAAATTACCGTCTGCGTCGGACATGCAGGGGGCCCCCATGCATTTCATACCGAACGTACACACACTGCTTGATACTCTGTAGTTAGTCAACGGGGACGTTATGTGTGTATGGATGAGCTCACGCCGATCAAAAAGGAAAAGACCTCGGTCGTTCTCCGTCGCTAATTGTTATGCGCAGTTCTGGCGAATTTCGTCCCTGAGAGCGCAAGACACGTGCCAAAGCATAATTGCGGAGTGACGTCATAGAGGTCATGTGATCCCCTGTTTCTAGGGGATTCCCCCGTATTTCAGACACTCGCTCGCCACTTGAACCTAATGTGTACATGTTCGCATGCCTCATAAATGGGTGTGTGATGATGGCCAATTTGGAAGGATGATATTAATGCATATTTTTTAGCCCCCTCCAAAAAAAAATACTGCTTCTTTCACTATCTCTCCATAGTGACGTACTAAGTACGCCGGCATAGCCCAGAATTCTGGCAGAATTGTGCCAACTTTTGTAAAGACTTTGCAAATACTAAAACTGTGGTGTACGTCAGTACTTCTGTCGTTCCGTAAGGTTGAAATGTATTGAGCTAAATGTGGTAACTACTTTATACGCCGTATATATCCCGGGGGTTTTATTTTTGCAAATCGCGTGTGAGTAGCGAATTTAACAACACACTGAAATATTGCCAACACAAGGAGCCAGTTGAATTTGTTGTCTCCTGGTTAGGTATTCACCACTTCGCTTTGCGAAAGTACATCCTCATTGCTGTTTGTAAGATTTGAGAATTTCCCAGTCGAGAATTAAACCACTCGCGAAATAGTCTGGTTAGTCCTATTCGCGAAAATTTATGGCTGTGAATTTTTTTTCGTATACAGTATATCACCGAGGTTTGGATTGATTGACCAAGTAGGAGTATCATTTGTGTAATTTTTGGATTCATTGCTTATAATTTACTTCTGGCCTATCTTCTTAAATCTTCATTTATTTAATGTGTTTTTGCACAGGTTCATTTTGATCAAAATATACATGATGTATAATATGGTTGATATGGCCATGAAATTCATCTGCAGTCCAGACAGCATCGACTTTCCTATTTATTCCTGTAGGCTAAACTTTTGGACATCACATCATTCTGTGGATCACTTTTTATGTGTGTTGTGTTGAAACACTCTTTAATGTGAAACAAAGCTGTTGTTCCACACCAGCAAAACTGTCTTGATTCCATAAAAATAAAAGTTAGAGATGATGCTTAAAACAAATAAAAGAATAATTGTGCACTTTTATCTAAAAGCCCCAAACTTGGTAAGTTGTTAAATGATTCATTTTGAATACTATAGATACGGAAGCACTTTCAACAACGACTTTATGGGGTAGTTTTTAAAGGAAATTGCAATGATAAATTTCCCCCGATAAATAACTCGTTCACCTATTATATTCTGACTCTATTGTAACGCACCATAACTACTCCCATTGTTAGCACAAGCGGCGGTACTCTAAAACAATAAGACCGATTCTATTTTTGTCGAATTGTACTAAGGGTATGTGCAGTAATGGTCCTAGGTACTGGGTATAGGTACATCGATGAAGGCAAGAGTTAAAGGGCAATCCAACAAATAAGATGATTTGTGTGAAAGCAGAAAAATAAGAAAAACAGGATAGTGAAAGTTTGAAAGAAATCGGACAAGGAATAAGAAAGTTATGGCTGTTTGAAAAATAAGATCACTACATCTATGCGAATCTCAAATTGGCAATTTGGTGATTTGATTGTGACATTTTTGTGGACAACTCTCCCATTTGTCGCACACAAAAATATCATTAATTTGCGGTTTTCTTCGAGGCGCTTTTACCCTCGGGGCAGTACTCAAAATATATTGGAGATAACATGTTTTTATAGGTCCTCATGAAAGAAAAAGATCCTACTGAGTAATACATTTTGAAAAAAAGTGACATTTTAGTCATTTTGTGTGTTGGAGCGAATGGGGGAGTTGTCCACAGCTACATCACAGTGACATTACCTATTCGGCCAATTTGAAATTCCCATATGTATAGAGATTACAACTTTCAAAAATTCATAACTTTCTTATTACTTGTTCGATTTCGTTCAATCTTTCACCAATCTGCTTCTCTGATTTTCCCTCTTTCTTTCAAAGCAACTTGCTATTAAGGTTGGATTTCCCTTTAAAGATGGTTCGACCAAGTATCTGTTGTTTATAAAAGCAACTCCTTTTTAGGCAAGAAGGCGTTTGTCTAAGGACTATACTATCACATATCACACCTAAAACATGGACAAGCACTTGTTCCTGCGTCCTGAGAAAAAAATGGGGCCTAATATTCGGGAAAAAATGGAGGCAATGGAAAGAAAGGAAAGGAGTGGGGAGAAGGAAGAAGACAAATTATGAAATGAAGAAGATATTATCGTAGCAGAAAATAAAAATAATAAGATGAACAATCAATGGAAAGGTATAAGGGGAGGAACGAAAAACAGGAAAGAAAAATAATAATCTGAAGAAGAAATAGTTGAACATAGAGATGAATAAGTGGCAGAAGATGTCTATCAAAAAGGAGATCAAGATGACGAAGGTAAATATGGAAGATGAAGAAAGGTGAAATTATAAGTCCACTCTATTCGTTTATAATTACATGCCTCGGATGAATGGCTATTATTGAAAACATATCAAAATTTAGACTAATAACATCATATTCTTTAAAGAGATATGTATTTTCTTGGGTCTAACGGGGCTATGCTGCTGCTCTGAGATTAGTCAGTCGATCTAGGTTATGAGTTTATCAACGCGCCACCGTGGGCGACAATAAACGATATGCATCTCGACAATCTGACGAAATATAAAGGGAACATCCCTATTAAGAAATTATTACGTTAAAATCACTATACCAACGATAGTGATAAATTAAACGTGTATAAAGACAACACACCACTATGGGCGACAGGAGTGGATGGGTGAGGACAAGGGGAAATACTTTTCTAACTTCACCAAAGAGCCCCACTTATCATTGCACGATTTTGGAAGTGCCGAATTCCTGATTGATACCGGAGGTACGCTGATATAGACAAAGGCCGGTGCCCCTTTTTCGAATTTCAGTAATTAAATAATTATGGATTAACCCCCCTATTTAGTGTATGTTTTGAATTCTATAACAACTGGCCATCCATGGCAATCTTGGTGTGGTTCCATATTTAGAATCACTCAATGAATATAATCAACAATATGACTCACTTCAACATACTATTTATATACCGCAAGACGATTGACTCATAATGTTGTTTCAAAATTGAAATTATAAGGGCCAATCATCATCTATTCATTTATTTATTTCTATATCTTATTGTTTTGACAAATCCATGATATTTACGAAAATCTGAATAATGATAATAATGATGATGATAATAATAATATTATTGATAATAATAATAATAATACTAATAATGATAATAATAATAATAATAATAATAATAATAATAATAATGATAATGATAATAATAATGATAATAATAATAATAATAATAATAATAATAATAATAATAATAATAATAAAAATTATTATGATAATAATAATAATAATAATAACAAAAATGATAATGATAATAATTATAAGTCTTGTTTACCCAGGGTAGCCTCATCATTAATCAATACTGTTATCCTTGATGGCCCTGCAAGCATATTATTACCCCCCCCCCCCCCCCCACGGCTTTAGCACGGCTGCCATAAGGCGCACGAGCATTCAAGGAATTTCTTCCTACCATAACCCATTGTCCGAATTGTCCGAACGCAGTGGCATATACACAGGGGACACATATCCCTCCTTCATTGATTGACGATGAGTGAAAACGAAAGAAAAGAGAAAAAAGAGAGGGAGAGGGGAAGATGACGTTGAAGGAAAATGCTACCCCACCCGATGGAATTGTTATCTAGCATGTCATCTACTAAGCCCGCACCCCCTCCCTCCCCTACCACCACCCCGTGACATCAGTGCCCCTCTAAATGGCTGAACCCAAGCTACACCAAGCACAGTTCAAAATTAATGTTAAAGAATAGTTTGCAATTTTTTCTCCGGTTCCGGCTACCTGTATCAAATGTACTCGCCCACAAAAGACTCGTTTTTTTTTTTTTTAATACCGTGCAACATATTGAACTCTACGCTAGTTCAGTGGTCCAACTCGCGTGTAGGGCTCACCATAAGTAATTCACGGCCCTATTCACTTAAGTGTTATAACGAAGGTTGTCTAAAAATCATATTTTCAAAACCCCTCGATCGAAATCGTTTAAATTCACAAAACAGAGACACAATATAAAAATCTCCCAAATGAAGTACCTCATTTGGACACTTTCTCGGCGTTAAAAAAAATATTTAGGCTGAAACAAGGCTAGCCGAAATTTCCGCCCATTCGCACATAGAAACAGTAGAAGTGCATCAGTGATAAAGTAAATCCTTTAAATATAGTAAAAGGCTAGCCAACTTCAGCTAAGGTGTTAAATTGGAAATAGTATGTCTATTAAACACCATTTACGCTTTTTAAATTTACTGAGGACAATGAATCGATTTCATATGAATATTTCTAATCAATTAGTTTCAAATCATTTTTGCTCCGCCTCACCGGCATGCGTTATTACCACAGAACTCCTAAAGACGTAGAAGGCTTGTGCGGGTGCGAAATTGTAGCCATCGCTCGCACGTGATCACGTGATATCCGCCATCTTGGTTAGTCCTTCGCTCTCCAGATTCATGCAGTTCGTCGCGTCAACGACATTCAGTATAAAATGTTTGATCCTTGGAATATAACACTAGAGTGATATAAAATCTTACTGAAATTGCTCGATTTTGTTAATGCTAGTATTGAAATAAACCAAGAAAAAAAAAAAAAAGAGGGAAATTTCTCTTGTAATACTTGAAATAAATTGCCAGGAGTGTTATCAAATAATGCTTCTGGCATTTCCATGCTTATTACAGAAGTGCAGTCATCATCCACTCTTGTTGCTCATTTTGATATTTTTTCTGTACTACATTTATTTACCATTTCAAACAATTTTGGTGACTGAAATGACAAGAAAACCAAATTTTGTGGCCATTTGCTAAACTTGCCATCGCCGTTCTCATGGCTTTGGCAAAATTATTAACTCTATTGAAAGCGGAAATTTACATTATTGTATTCATCTCCTGACTATGCAAGTCTTTTACATGTAAGAGTTTGATACGAGTTGTGCTCATTTCAGTATGTTGCAATATACATGTATAGCCCTCAAGAATTTTTTTTTTTACAGATCATTGTTATGATCCAGACATCTGTGTTTTGTTGAAGGTTGGTAGGATATAGATTCCCACTCTAAATAAGAACACTAAAAATACATCAAGCCCAACGAAGCGCTTGTCACAACTGCCAAATTGGCAAGACTTGATCACTTATCTTTGCCCAGCCGATCAAATTCGAGAGCCATGAATTAACTGCAAACAAGTCAGTACAGTTCTAATCTGATACAAAGAACTCGACAGCAAAGGATTTCGAAAAATCAACTTTAGGGCAATTTCAATACCCTGTTCGGATTACGTAATACATCATTGTAATGTTCGCTTATTTCAATAGGCAATGGACATGGTTATTGAAATTGCCTTAAGTTGATTTTTGGACTAATTCTTTGCCAAAATGGTATTTAACATGTGAAAGTTGCAGCAATATTTCTTATTGTACATATAAAAAACTGAATCACAGTTTATTGCACAAGTGCTGTACTTGTATTCAAAATCACCGGCAGTCCCCAAAATAGTGGTAGAAGTTGAGGTTCTTTGATGATTATGCTTTACTCCATAAAGTCCTGACTTAAATAAGGATTATCATCAAAGATGAGGAAACATGGCAGAAGCATGTTGAACAAACCCTTAAATCAAAACAAATTTGTAGGCCTTTTTATACCAGATGACACTGTACAAAAAGTATAACGTTATGCAAGTCATCTACATAATACAAAAGAGGAAGTATATATATTTTTAACGTGTAGGCCTACATGAAAATGTATTTTGCTTCTTCTTTTTTTTCCGAGGGGGTGTAAAGGATGACGGTGAACAAATGAACTCAGGCTGCCTTCTTGAAAGAGAACTAAAAATGATATTGACAGAAAAAAACTGTTTAATATTATCTTGAACTTGAGAGACAAAAATATAACCTTTGTGGCTTTATTGAAAGAGAACCAACCTCTTCCCCCTCCAAAAAAAAAAAATGTACATGATATTAGTTGACGTTACTTATGTATGAAAAGCAACTGAACTTCAGTGGAAAAGCCAACTTCAAAATTTCAAGTGAAGAAGGCACAAGACCATTTATTTTGATAGAGAAGATCCGATATAATATAAATAGGCATTGAGAAGCACACGGTCTGGTGGGCGGCCTTGAAAAGATCGAGGACTAAGCAATAATTATGGCGGCGTGTGCACTCGAGCGAATCCTCCAGCGGGTTTGACGGCTATACCGCGATCTGTGCATTGGGAATGGGTATGAGCCTTCTACGTCTTTAGGAGTTCTGTGGTTATTACGAGCGGATGAATTACTTATGACTTTGTGTGCCCTGTAGGGACTCTCTGCCACCGACCTCTACGACCGATTACCCCGTAGCGGTAGGGTCCGATTTTTTTATGGACGAGATTTTTACACGTCGGACTTTATAGGACCATCATAAAATCATGGAAAATTGCCCCGTAAACCTTTTTGGGGGAAGTGCTTCCATATAAGATATTGATCAGTATGAGTCACTTCACACATGTGCTAAACTTGGTAGATTTAGACAAAAGTTCACAATTGTTCAGCTATGCCGCCGTGCTATAAGTCAGTATGCTGAGAAGGTGTCGTGTGTGTAATGTAATGCATTTACTGCATAATGTGGGACATAATTTGACCCTGTTCATATTTATCAGTGCTATTGATTTCAGTTAATTTGATTTAATTATAATATATATCAATTTCCGTTTCGAAAAAAAAAAAAAAAGAACTAAAACTGGTAAGAATAATATATATTTTCAAGACCTTACCGGTTAGGATAATATATATTTTCAAGACCTTACCGTTCATAATCTATACTAATAACAAAGCAGTAATTAATATCATAGAAAGCGAAAAGCTATTTTATTGAATATATTGCTGAGTAAGAATTGTAAACAAAGTGCAGACAAAATAGCAATTCATAATAACCTGTGTAGGCCGCTGAAAAATAGGTGGTTTTCAAGTCCACATTTCACTATAGTAAGCTCGGAGATTAGATGTATTTAGTCTCAAAGAGTCAAATAAACGAATGAGTAAAAAGACTACTATTGATTTACTGTGGACATTAGGAACGAGAGAAAGGTGGAGTATGAGTGATACCAAGAAAGAAAGTGGGAAATGAAAGATGTACGAAGAGAGAAAAAAAAAATAAGATGGATAGTGGGCAAAGGAAGTTTTAAGTGACTACATTTTGAGCTTTATGAATTGCATATGGACAGAAATCGGACGATATTCTAAGTTTGATTGCTTTGCGGTAAAACCAAATCCAAATCCAAATCCAAATCCAAATCAGGGTATTTATAAAGCGCCAATATCTAGTTGCCTAATCAAAGGCGCTGTTGAGACTGAAAAACTTACTAAATGTCTGTTCATGATTCTAACTGGGAAAGACGAGAATATATGACTAGTTGTAAGCAATCTGAAATAGAAATGTCTTGAGTTGAGTTCTGAAAGTGGATAGCTGGTCACAGGAGCGAAGAATGTGAGGAAGACCTTTCCTCAACCTCGATACACAAGCAGTAATAATGATCGATCACCTAGAAGAGAGCGTGTTCGAGGACTCTCAGGCAGATATTTACCTGCAGATCTCAAATTAGTTCGAGTATTATAAGGGGTCAGCAAGTTTGAAATGTACACAGGCCTTTTGCAGATCCGTGCATTGCCTTCCATGTTAACAAAATAATTTTGTATTCAATTCTCTGTTTTACAGGAAGCCAGTGCAGTGCAATAAGTGTAGGGGTTATATTGTCAAACTTTCTCCCTCTTGATATTATACGGGCATGCTTGTATTTTAACCTATCAAGATAGATTCTTTAAAAAATACCGAAAACCTTTGATTCTTCCCTGTTCAAATGACCTCTTTCCAATAATAATGGCCTTGGCTTCCTTTTTCTGACCTCCTTTTATCATACAACGAATAAAGAAATGAATATTGATAATTCAAGTTGAAGCACTGACATGTACCTATTATATATATATATATATATATATATATAAATATATATATATATATATATATATATATATATATATATATATAATGTGATGATGTTGAGTCTACTTTTACCATTCGCTTTGGTTTGGGTGATATAAAACAAAGTGGGATGAATTCAAACGAAAGATGACGCAGGATACTCAGGAAATTTAAGCTTTCGTCTTTCGACTTCTTCAGAAATTTATTCTGAAACAGTTATAAAGAGAAGATACAATCACTAAGAAAGGCATGACAAAAACTAACGAAGAGAATAATTCACAAAATACAAAGAGAAGACACAATCATTCAAAAATTAACGGACTAATATTACTGTCAGTAGAAATATCATGTAAAAATACCGAAATTTCAAATGAATTATAATAAAGCCGACATACCTGTCGTAGACAGAAGTGATGCCAAGGTCTTGTTGAATTCCTTGAATAATGTTAATAGTTTTGATAGTTTTGAGTTGCTTGGATACCCACTGGTGTTAAAAAGCGTACTGCGCTTTGCCAATGCGCATGTGTTGCCATGGGTAATTTAATGAATATTCATTAAATACATGAAATGCACCAAGTGCATATATTTGAGAGTAAACAAGTCACCGAGTTAATACAACATTCTACTTATATATTATGTACTATACGAATTGTATGGTGAATATCATACACAAAATATCATACATCTTTAACGAAATAAAACAATTAGCTTCAAATTATGGGATATCACAGATATAATGCACTGGTAAATGAAACCGCCGTTCCATAATCTTTTGTAAGAAACACTGTCCAATACCTACTATAATTTGGTAAGAAAACAAACTAACTCTCTTCTGTCTATTTAATCTATTATGTACGTTTAATCTATTATGTATGTGACAATGATAATAGATTCTTTAAAAATAACTAAAAACAAAAGTCCGTAAGAGAGAAACAAGTGTATGTAATTGCCGAGTTCGCGACTTATTCCTCAATATTGATGCCGTTTGGTGTAAGCGTCTTAAGTTTGAGGATCCAGTTTGATTCGCGTTTCAGGATGACTGATTCTTGGTGTTTTCTAATTACTTCTATTCCTGTAAGTTGAATGTCATCTGCAGTATGAATAGGAAATCCCTATTGTTGCCCATTTCAGCACAAATGGGCATACTGCATGCCCGTATTATATCAAGAGGGAGAACGTTTGACCATATTATAACCCCTACACTTATTGCACTGCACTGGCTTCCTGTAAAACAGAGAATTGAATACAAAATTATTTTGTTAACATGGAAGGCAATGCACGGATCTGCCCTAGGCCTGTGTACATTTCAGACTTGCTGACCCCTTATAATCCTCGAACTAATTTGAGATCTGCAGGTAAATATCTGCTTGAGAGTCCTCGAACACGCTCTCTTCTAGGTGATCGATCATTATTTACTGCTTGTGCATCGAGGTTGTGGAACGGTCTTCCTCACATTCTTCGCTCCTGTGACCAGCTATCCACTTTCAGAACTCAACTCAAGACATTTCTATTTCAGATTGCTTACAACTAGTCATATATTCTCGTCTTTCCCAGTTAGAATCATGAACAGACATTTGGTAGTTTTTCAGTCTCAACAGCGCCTTTGATTAGGCAACTAGATATTGGCACTTTATAAATACCCTGATTTGGATTTGGATTTGGATTTGGATTTGGTTTTACCGCAAAGCAATCAAACTTAGAAAATCGTCCGATTTCTGTCCATATGCAATTCATAAAGCTCAAAATGTAGTCACTTAAAACTTCCTTTGCCCACTATCCATCTTATTTTTTTTTTCTCTCTTCGTACATCTTTCATTTCCCACTTTCTTTCTTGGTATCACTCATACTCCACCTTTCTCTCGTACCTAATGTCCACAGTAAATCAATAGTAGTCTTTTTACTCATTCGTTTATTTGATTCTTTGAGACTAAATACATCTAATCTCCGAGCTTACTATAGTGAAATGTGGACTTGAAAACCACCTATTTTTCAGCGGCCTACACAGGTTATTATGGATGGCTATTTTGTCTGCACTTTGTTTACAATTCTTACTCAACAATATATTCAATAAAATAGCTTTTCGTTTTCTATTATATTAATTACTGCTTTGTTATTAGTATAGGTTATAAACGGTAAGGTCTTGAAAATATAATTATATTATCCTAACCGGTAAGGTCTTGAAAATATATATTATTCTTACCAGTTTTAGTTCTTTCTTTTTTTTTCGAAACGGAAATTGATATATATTATAATTAAATCAAATTAACTAAAATCAATAACACTGATAAATATGAACAGGGTCAAATTATGTCCCACAGTATGCAGTAAATGCATTACATTACACACACGACACCTTCTCAGCATACTGACTTATAGCACGGCGGCATAGCTGAACAATTGTGCACTTTTGTCTAAAACTACCAAATTTAGCACATATGTGAAGTGACTCATACTGATCAATATCTTATATGGAAGCACTTCCCTCAAAACGGTTTACGGGGCAATTTTCCATGATTTTATGATGGTCCTGTAAAGTCCGACGTGTAAAAATCTCGTCCATAAAAAAATCGGACCCTACCGCTACGGGGTAATCGGTCGTAGAGGTCGGTGGCAGAGAGTCCCTACAGGGCACACATAAGTAATTCATCCGCTCGTAATGCATGCCGGTGAGGCGGAGCAAAGATTATTTGAAATTAATTGATTAGAAATATTCATATAAAATCGATTTATTGTCCTCAGTAAATTTAAAAAGCGTAAATGGTGTTTAATAGACATACTCTTTCCAATTTGACACCTTAGCTGAAGTTGGCTAGCCTTTTATTATTTTTAAAGGATTTATTTTATCACTGGTGCACTTCCACTGTTTCTATGTGCGAATGGGCGGAAGTTTCGGCTAGCCTTGTTTCAGCCTAAATATTTCTTTTGAACGCTGGGAAAGTGCCCAAATGAGGTACTTCATTTGGGAGATTTTTATATTTTGTCTCTGTTCTGTGAATTTAAACGATTTCTACCCGGGGGTTTTCAAAATATGATTTTTAGACAACCTTCGTTATAACACGTAAGTGAATGGGGCCGTGAATTACTTATGTGAGCCCTACAGGGCACACAAAGTCATAAGTAATTCATCCGCTCGTAATAATGCATGCCGGTGAGGCGGAGCAAAAATGATTTGAAACTAATTGATTAGAAATATTCATATAAAATCGATTCATTGTCCTCAGTAAATTTAAAAAGCGTAAATGGTGTTTAATAGACATACTATTTCCAATTTAACACCTTAGCTAAAGTTGGCTAGCCTTTTACTTTATTTAAAGGATTTACTTTATCACTGGTGCACTTCTACTATTCCTGTGAGTTGAATGTCATCTGCAGTTTGAATAGGAAATCCCTATTGCTGGCCATTTCAGCACAAATGGGCATACTGCAGATGACATTCAATTACTTCTATTCCTGTGAGTCACAGGAATAGAAGTAATTAGAAAACACCAAGAATCAGTCATCCTGAAACGCGAATCATACTGGATCCTCAAACTTAAGACGCTTACACCAAACGGCATCAATGTTGAGGAATAAGTCCCGAACTCGGCAATTACAGACACTTGTTTCTCTCTTACGGACTTTTGTTTTTAGTTATTTTTTATTTATTTATTATCATTGTCACATACATAATAGATTAAACATACATAATAGATTAAATAGACAGAAGAGAGTTAGTTTGTTTTCTTACCAAATTATAGTAGGTATTGGACAGTGTTTCTTACAGAAGATTATGGAACGGCGGTTTCATTTACCAGTGCATTATAGCTGTGATATCCCATAATTTAAAGCTAATTGTTTTATTTCGTTAAAGATGTATGATATTTTGTGTATGATATTCACCATACAATTCGTATAGTACAAATAGTATATAAGTAGAATGTTGTATGAACTCGGTGACTTGTTTACTCTCAAATATATGCACTTGGTGCATTTCATGTATTTAATGAATATTCATGATATTACCCATGGCAACACATGCGCATTGGCAAAGCGCAGTACGCTTTTTAACACCAGTGGGTATCCAAGCAACTCAAAACTATCAAAACTATTAACATTATTCAAGGAATTCAACAAGACCATGGCATCACTTCTGTCTACGACAGGTATGTCGGCTTTATTATAATTCATTTGAAATTTCGGTATTTTTACATGATATTTCTACTGACAGTAATATTAGTTCGTCAATTTTTGAATGACTGTGGCTTCTCTTTGTATTTTGTGAATTATTCTCTTCGTTAGTTTTTGTCATGCCTTTCTTAGTGATTGTATCTTCTCTTTATAACTGTTTCAGAATAAATTTCTGAAGAAGTCGAAAGACGAAAGCTTAAATTTCCCGAGTGTCCTGCGTCATCTTTGGTTTGAATTCATCCCACTATATATATATATATATATATATATATATATATATTCAGCCGCGTTATATACGGCATATTGTGTTGCCTTGGCGGATTTGGCTATTTCGGCGCGATAGTCTGTACCGTACTATATGTAGTGTCGTGTTTGCCTAAGTTGTTGCTAAAATATGGTGGAAATACTAAAAAAAAAAAAAATATTTGAGTGATACCACTGGTATAACGTAAAGATTGCAAATAATTATGCATTATGTCTTGTTGGTTTATGCACGCTTGGGCTAAAACCACTTGGTCTAATTTCCAGATGGGCTACCTTCATTCGGGCTAAACCCTTTTGGTCCACTCTTTATTTGGTCTAATTTGCACTTGGTCTAATAACCAGAAGGTCTAATGACCACTTGGGCTAATTATCACTTTGTCTAATTACCATTTAGTCTATTTACCATTTCGTCTACTGTATTTTGTTGTCACTTGGTCTAATACCAGTTCGTCTAATGTCAGTTTGTCTAATTCCCAGTCAGTCTAAAACTAGTTGGTCTACAGGCATTTCGTCTAAAATCCACTTGGTCTAGTATCCATTTGGTCTACATGTCATTTATATGGTCTAATGTGCAGTTGGTCTAACTTTCATTAAGTCCATTTTCCATTTAGTCTAATTGTCAGTTGGTCTAAATGCCAATTTGTCTAAACATCTCTTTGTCTAATTATCACTAAGGCTAATTGCCTGTTGGGCTATTCCCTTTTCGTCTACGCACCTACCAACAACACTATATGCGTCATTTTGTTGGCCATGGACAGGTTGTGGCCAGAGCTTTTTGAAAGGGCCTAGAGAGACCGGGAAGGGGGGGGGGGGGGTTGCTGTTATGAATCGACTCTATCCTGAGCTGAGGTCAAAAACAAAAACAAAACAATACCGATATCTGTAATAAACCTAGATACGCCACTGCCTTAAAAGAAGAAAAAGAAGGCAGTGAACAATTATAAAAAGCGGCATTTTTGAGGGTAGCAGGAGACACTTTTCGGCACGGTGCTTGGAAAGGTGAGGTGGGGGGGGGGGGGCATTGTTCCCCCTGCCAACGAACAAAATTATTTTACGTTTTAGATGAACAAATAATAATAATAATAATAATAATAATAATAATAATAATAATAATAATAATAATAATAGTTGCATACTCTTCTTACTTCTTCTTCTTCTTTTTTCGTTTTTCTTCTCCTTCTTTTTGGTCACTTGAAAAATCAAAGGAGGCAATCGCCCGCTGCCCCCCCCCCCCCCTGTACGCCGCCCCTGAAAATAGCAGTTTGCATAGCTCAAAAGAATCAGAGAAGCTTAATGGCAGAATATTTAGTTCTTGGTATGGCAACAGTGTGACACCTTTGAGCAGGAACTTAGCGAGAGCTGGGGACACAGTGCCCAAAAGTTTAATAATATTGCAGAAATTAAGATATCCCTCGCACTCACTTATTGTAACTCATGGCAGTAACATAAAGTCCTCTCTATCTCTTTCATTGAGAGATTGTGCTTGAAATTAAACGCTTTTGCGGCATCTTCGTCATGAAATCACTGTATGATGCAAGCACCATGCATGACCTTCAACAAGAACATAGTATTTTTGGTCGCTCGCTTGCAAGTTAGGAGTGGAGCAGAATTGCATATTATGCAAAAATTAGAAAATATATCCTTAAAATTTAATGTGTGTTAAATACAATATAGGGGTACAGCAACGTATCAAAACGCCATTTTCCATTCTTGTCTTCACCCTTTATATTTAAGTTTCCCCTTTTCCAAAAAAGGTACCCAGTTCGTTGAAACCCCAAGTCTGTGCGTTTAATTGCCCCTCATATGAAAATACCCTGGCACCGCCCCTAGCTTTTATTTACCACTTGCACAAACATTTGTACATCGGATATCAAATAAGAAACACGAATAACAGAATATCAACCCAATAAACATAATTTGAAGTGCAATACAAAATCAATTTCATCTACTTAAGTCATGAAAGGAAGAGGAGACCTATAAATGTTTTAATTACTAAACAATAATACTAAATAATTGATTTTGATAAATTAAATAATTAATATATATAATGTAGGGATATTGATTGATCTTGATATAAGCAGCAGTAAGGTGAATAACTCTTTTAATGCACATTTAAGTAGATGACTTCTTTGAAGTTTCATTTTTTTAAAGTTTCATTTCCCTGTCCTTTCTCATCTTGCTACTAAATGGCCAGAAGAATAAACAGTAATTAGACCAAATGGTCATTCGACTATACGAAAATTAGACCAAATGATAAGTAGCCTAACTGGTTATTAGACGAATTGGATATTAGACCAAATGGTCATTAGACCATATGACAGTTAGACTAAATGATAAGTAACCCAACTGGTTATTAGACTAAATGGAATTGGACCAAATGATAGGTAGACCATATGGTATTAGCCAAAGTAGGTGTAGCCCAAATGGATATTAGACTATGTGGCTTGTAGACAAAATGACTATTGGACTATTTGGAAATAGACGAAGTGAAAATTAGCCGAAGTGAAAATTAGCCCAAATGGGTTTTAGACTAAATGGGGTTAGCCAAACTGGGTATTAGACGAATTGGTTATTAGGCCAAATGGAAATTAGACGAAATGGTAAGTAGACAAAGTGGTTGTAGACAAAATGAAGTTAGACCACGTGGAGTTCGACGAACTGATAATTAGACCAAGTGGTGGTAGACCAAGCGACAGTGTACCGTCTTGTTCTAGGTGATGATAATCATGGTAACCAACGGTATGCAAGCAGTGTATCATATTTTGTATTTTGCTTTTCTGTATCAGACTGACACTACAGTTTTGTTTTCAAGTCTTATAAGGCAATACATTATTTAAAACTATCAAAACAGGAGACCGTTTCATCAAGTGTTTTTTAAGGGGTTTTTTCAGACAAATTTGCTCTCAGCCAGTTGCATGCAAGGATTTCAGTAGCTTATAACAGTTTTCGGTAAAAATCACTGACAAAACACTTGATGAAACGCTCCCCTAGTTATTGACATCATTATTATACGGACTATTTGTTTATTTTTGAAATCTTTCGTGTCTTTTTTTTTTTCTTTTTGTTCTTGATTTCATCTCAGACTTTAAAAAAACTTTGGATAATGTTTTATATTTATACTTTGATATGCCGGGATTGTAAGAAAGTGAGCAATTTTGTTTAGAGCTGTAACTTTCTTAGGAACATATATATGTTTGGGGGACTCTCGTAGTGGAAAATTGTGGAGAGGGGGGGATTATAGAGTAGGAGAGTGAGAATTAAAAAAAGAGAGAAAAGGATGGGGAGGGGGAGAGAATATATCGTGATTATCAAGATGGTGATGGTGATGATGATGGTAATGATGATGATAATAATAATAATATCAATAATGATAATGATAGTAATAATAATAATAGCAATAATAATAATAATAATAATAATAATAATAATAATAATAATAATAATAATAATAATAATAATAATAAGTATGATAATACTACTACTCATAATAAACATAATAATACTACTACTAATAATAAATAAACATAATAATAATAGGAATAATGATAATAATTACAATGATAATAAAAGCTATAATAATCATCAAAATAATAATATTACTACTACTACTACTAATAATAAGGATGAAAAAGTGTAACTCCTGGAATCGGCTGTTTCAATCGCCCCATTTTCAATCTCTCCCCTTTTGACTCTCTTACATAATTTTCGGCTCATTTATTTCATTCATTTCATGTTTACCTAGGTTCCCCTCGAAATCTATGTGTCTGCCTTTCCTGCTCTTGCTGTCTCCTTTTTCCTTTATCCTTAATTCTCTCTTCATCTCTCACTCTTTCTCTCTCTCTCTTCTTATCTATTATATCCCTCTCTAACTCATAGATGTACTCTCCCTTTCTCTATTCCCATTATTATACTTACTGCACTCCCCCCTCCCCACCCTCCTTCCCCACCCCCTTCTCCCCCTCTTTTTAGGCACTCCTCTCTTTACATTATTAATACTCAGGAAAGCGGCAGTTAAAAGACATGGCTGATGGAAAAGTGGAGATCATCACATTCCCACCTGGTGTGTGTGTGTGGGGGGGGGGGGGGGCACATGTCTGACAAATCTCTGACAAAGACGGAGAACAAACAAAAAAGGAGAGTTAGCAAATTGTGTTCATAAATTTATTTTTATTGTGTCTCATCTCCTATCCTCTTCCCCTCAACCTCTTCTACATAGATGTTCACTATAGAATAAATAAGTATCTGTAACGGATATAGTGTACGTGCGGAGCCGTAGAAAGCAATATGAGACTGTCTACTGGCACTACACATCAAAATCTCAACATGAAGTGAAAGTGTTTTTAACACTTTGATTTCTCAAATTACTGATGAAAGACGAGTACTTCCTCTAAACTCACACTGGCTTGTTTAGTTATACATTATTTTGCTTTTTGGGATATTGTCAGTCACCCCCTCATCGTCGACTGCCAGAGAGGGGCAATATTCACAATATCAATCCGTTCTTATAAGCATACCATTGCAGAGACAATTAATTGTTGGCACATAAACAAATGAACATAATACTATTGCGCATGTATGATTTTGATAATCAATCTTTCATCAAAATCACTGATTTTGAATTTCCATCGCAACAGTGCCTTTGATCTCAAACAAAACAATATTTTTAATGGAAGGGATCCGTAAATAATTTCGTGAGAAATGCATATTTATATGCATCTTTATTTTGTGCCCAAGCTCATATTAAGCCTTTACTTATTTCGTTTTGTTAGTATCGTTATCCTCTTCGAAAAATATTTTTTTCGTATGTATATTAAAAGACAATCCAACAGTAGAATTTGAGAAGAGGCAAAAGTATCAAGTAATTTCAACACTCAACAAATTGAGATTGCATTAGTCCAGATAAGGAGTGGCTGAAAAGGAAAACTAAAAAATTAAAACAAAAAGATAAAGTGAAATAATTTGAGAGGTGAAAGAAAACGTCTAAAGAAGATACGAGCCCTCAGCCCTCACTCAACAGCTCTCTTCTCTCGCACGTCATCCACTAAAACTTTTTTTTTTTGGGGGGGGAGGGAGTTACTCTGACAGAAGGTACATTTACATTTAATTGTTGGTATAAATGTTGCACATTAGAACGAGGCGAAATTGCCAAATGGGGAAGTTTGTGTTTGATAAGCTGTTTTATTTTCTTAATCTATTCATTTATAGGTTTTTATCTAATAATGATTGCTTCAGAATTCGGTTATCCAACTGCTATCACATAGGGCCCTTGGTAAAAAAAAACAAAAAACAAACAAACAAAAACAAAAAAACAAACAAAAAAAATCAATGCAAAAAAAAAAAAACAAAAAAAAAACAAACAAATAGAACAGTATACAGGAGAAGTGAGGCACATAAACCTATACAGTGGTATGAAATACGTATGCATCTGAATCTTCAAATTTCTTCCCTTAGTCAAAAGAATCACTAGGAGTTAAAAAAAGAAGACGTGTCGATTGATATAAACAGAGCATACTGGAATCAAGTTTATTTTCAAATCAGATATGGTAATGTAAAGCCTCGAACTTTCCATCATAGTGGCCTTCACTTTAAAAAAATGAAATAAATAAATCACATTCATACTTCCTCGAACTTTGTATGTTTCTTTCGCTTTCAACCCATGCCCTCATTTCTTACGGTGAGGAATGTCTTAATTGCCCTTTGACTATGCTTCATCGGTTTCAGAAAGTTTGACGGAATTGTCATATCTCACAATAGGAAAAACAGTTACAGATTTAGTCTCATCTCGTGGGAGAAATTTCAAGTTTCTATTCTTCAGTCCGATCAATACCTTCTTCTGAGGTATCATAGGTATTAATCTGCTATACGCTTCCAACACTTCTTCAGTTGAGCGCAAATAATGACGTTCGACGTTATCTTCGTCTGTTTCCATAAAGCAGTAATTGTCGCGAATGTAGGTCATCTTACCATTCGTGTAGATCATGGCGAACATCCCTTCTTCGAACATTTTCAGGTTGGGGCGCGGACGAACGTTAAAGACGTACGACATTGGTTCCTTGAAGTAGTCCAGGTCACGATCGGTATCGATATCCATCTCCGATATCAGTCTCCAATTGGTTGGGTGGTCGTGGTCATCGAGGAGACTGATGTCAGGGTCACTGTCACGAATAACGTGCCATCGTTGAAGGTAGTTACCTTGCGAGCGTTGGAATCTGTACGTCAAAACAGAGTCCTGGTACTGCGGGCTCTCCTTCTGAAAGTCAAGTGGAATGGGATAAAACGTCGGATCAGATGCCCCCACTTCTACCAAATGCCGCCAACATTTGACCCCTGTATCAAGAACCACGTTGGTCACGTGATAACGGTCATGGCCCATGAAAGTTCCGCCAATAAGATGGACGTTGTACCCCAAAGCAGTCAAGAGTCTATTAGAAAGGACAACATACAGAAGAAATTGAACATGTACAGATGTAAAAGAACTATTTAAAAAATATATCAATTAAGCATCACTATAATCATGAATACAATTTCTGAATAGACGGCTCAATGCACCCGTACGTGCACGAAACTCAAGTCCATATCGGGTTCAGTGTTTGTTGTTGTTGTTGTTGGTTTTTTTTTAATGTTACCCTTCATTTTCTTCATACTTTTTAACATTGTACCTTCTATAAGGCCTGGTATTTTGAATTCATTTACTTATTATATACACACAAGCACACACATATATATATGTATATATATATATATATATATATATAATTGTGATCAGTCTCAGTGTTTTACGTTTGCGGTTCTCCGTCATATTATATGTGTGACGGCATGGCTGGCAGACATACCACTACCCATACGATCGGACAAGGAATCATTAACAGTACTACAAGCAGTAGCAGTACGAACAGCACCATCAACAATAACGATGCGACAAATGACGACAGATCTTCGCTATTACGCAACACCCAAAGGAAAGCTGAATCTCTCCATCGTCTTCGGGGACACCAACAGTACTTATCACTATCACACAGAGAAATATTTACTTAATATTTCATTAAGTAAACTTCATTTTGTAAAAAAATTACTTAATATATGTAAAAGTGTCTCAAAGGAATATTTTTATGTAGTATTTTACTAAATATTTGTAATAAATTACATTTCGCATATAATGTGTCATGCAAATGTAAAATTTACTTAACACTATTTGTAATAAGTAAAATGCATTTTGCCAAAAGAAAAAAAAAAATGCCTATTATGTAAAATGTGTTAAGTACACGTAATTTTTTAAAGGGAATTTTATCATGCAGAATGTTATAAGTCGACATTAAGTAAAATGTTCTGTAAACTCTTGTGTATAAAATACATTTTACGAATGTCAGTTGACATTTACATGATTTTGATACACAGTTATATAAAACTGGCTGAACAAATCTTGCAAAATAACGCTGTAAGATATTTCTTAATAAAGATTTTGCAATATTGCAATTTTCGTTAGGTTTATTTAACATATACAATGTAATTTGTCGTCATTAAGTAAAATGTTTTGGAAACGGTTTTGTAAAAAAACACATTTTATGGTTATGATTATGTAAACTTCGATCACTAACGCTGTAATCCTCATAAAATGTTTTGCAAAATTGCTCGGCCAAGTCATGAGGCCTATTCACAATAGGCCCTATAGGCCTATATTTTCAATGTGAAATTTATGAAAAATGTAGTGAACACTGAGTTGCTTTGCCCAGCCCTCCCCCCCCAAAAAAAAAAAATAGCAAAAAACAAAGAAAAAAAAAAGAAAAGAAAATCAACATTGGTTACCTATTATGTAAAATGTGTTAAGTAGAATTGATCTTTTCCCTGTAAATCTAGCGCAATGTAATAGACGTCATTAAGTAAAGTGATTTGTAAGCTGTTTTATCATAAGTAGGCGTATATTTCATGTATAATTACCAAATGACCCTAAATCTACCTTTATGTAAACTTGACCGTATTAGCCAATTAGGCCCATGTCATATTAGCCTATATTTTCTATTATTCAAACTGCGTTTTGTATTTTTGACACAAGATATGCACAAGTTTTGTAACTGATTAACTTTCATTTATATACCTAATTAATTTCCCCCGTGTCGTGCACATTGTGTCGTGTTCTGTAAGGTATGTGTTTGTTTTGAATAGAAAATAGGACTATCTATTGAATTACTGTCGTGCTTAATGTGACAAATTCCAATTATTTTTTTTTCTTCTTTTCATTTTTGTAATTTTTTTTCTAACGAAATGTAATAAGTGGCAAGCGATATTATCAGGGCCGGGCATGCACAGCCGGGCATACTCACGGTGCACGTGCTTGTGCTATATGCACGGCACATAATGGTACACGCGCGCGGTCGACGTACGTGTACGTACGTTACAAATACAATTAATCAAAATGGCGACTTGACAGAACTTATTGAAAGAGTGGGGCCTAGAAGACCTCTCTGGAACTTTCGAGGGTAAGTTTGTAGCACTTTACTTTGTTCTTAAACATGTAGTTCAATAGATATCATGCGTGAAATAGGATGAGCTCATCATAAACTCAAAGCTAACAAAAGCATAAGCCTTTCTCAGACTCGGTTTCGAAGTTACGGCTCTAAATTTGTTAGATCCAACTGTTAGTGTTACTGTTATACTGCCATGACTGTACATAGTCATATAGTAGGTCTAGCCGGACTAGCCCTAGATCTAATTGCATTGAGGCATTTCCGTTGCCATGCAACCATAAAAAGCAAGGTATGTTTTTCAATGTTGATTAAGTTTCAACATGTCTTAATGATTTCCATTATTGAAAAGTTGCTGTTTAAATGAATAGTCTAAGTTAGGTCTAACTTTGTTTATGAATTTATCTAAAACAAAAAATAGCGCCATCTTGTGATGAGTAAGGATTTTTCATGTGGTAATTTGCCTGTTTCATGTTAGTTTGAACCATCAAATGCATTAAATGTGTTAATTTATGATATGGGATAGCTTCTTCAATCAATTTAAGATTAAGTGATAAAATATCAAATAATGAGGTAATTAATTCCAATTTTTAAATTATTGACTCAGTACTTGTCAGTCACAAGTGCTCAGTCATACTCAGACATAGGCCCTTGCCCACTCATACACATATGAGATCATAATCATAATGTGGGACTGTGTCACATTCACTGTTGCAATAGTCAAAACCGACAACAAAATTGCTACATGTAGATTACCTAATTTTGGGACTGTTCAACTCTTACATGCTACAAATTCAAGATTTCTGACTTCAGAGTTGAAAGTGAAATTTTGAATAATTATTTTCCTCTCAGTCTCATGCATGTATATGGTCTAGAATAGATCATATTCATATACATAGCCTGCTAACACGCACAAAAGCTTTTGAAGGCTATTCAATTATGCAGTACAAGGTTATCTTCAGATAAGCTTGTACATGTATAAGTATACTTGTCATAGACTACTTGTAATTTGCATTCTCCCCCATTGTAATATTTTTTTGTAACTGGGCCCCCATACTAAGTAGCTCAGAAGTCATTAATATGAATATGAAGCTCCTTATTTTCTATTTCATATTTTTTTTTTTAATACACACTCTATGTGTTTCTGTATCAACAGAGAATAGAATCAATGATGACAGTTTTTTGCTGTTGGAGAGCAAGGAAATTAAAGAGATTATTCCAAAGATGGGACCAAGGCTAAAATTTGTCAACAAATTCTCTGCACAGGTATGATTACTTTTTAGGCTATTTACTAATTATGTATTTTTACATGTATGCTTATATGGATGCCCTGTATTAAATCAATATCCTTCATATTGTACATATATCATTTTTAAACATTACCTAAACCAACATTAAAGGAGAATGAAACTCTGGGGAACAATCAATTTTAATGAAAAGAGAGGATAGAGAGAAACAATTTTTTTTTTAAATCCATCAAAATCGATTACCAAGGCATAGGATGGTTCAGGTTGTGAATGGGTGGTGTACCGATAAAGTCATTCAAAAGTAGGTCAGGAGTAACAAAATAAACAATAAATTTTAATGATGCACATAATTATATCATCACATTAACCTTAGTCAATTTGAAATGTTACATTTTCTGTTTATTATAGAGCATGCTTCCTGCTCCCAGAGTTGCTCCCAGGAAGGAGGGAAGGCGGAGGTATAGTGGCACAAGCAGAAAGAGGCTCATCATTTGTTGATATGCAATGTGTAAGTAGTTCTTAAACAGTCATAATCAAGTGCTAATTTGGGGTGATTCTAGATATTGTGATAACTCTAATAATTCTTAATTCTCTGGCATTGTTCAATCCAGCAAATGTAATGCTAGAATAGCAAGGTGTTTTTTTTTTTCAGGCTCCTCATGAAGATTTCTATATAGTCAAGATATATGATTGCATCATGACTCCTTACAGTTTTTGCATTATTTTCATTTTTGTCATTTGATACTGTTTCCTTCAATCTGTCGGTTTTCAAGACATTACTCCTTTGTTGTCATTTCATTTTCATTCTACTTTCTCAGGAGTCCACAAATCTTTCTCAGGAGTCCACAAATACCTTCAGTCGATGAGAGGAGCAGACAGGCTACAGCCATATTGTCATCGAAGGAAAGCAGGTTTCAGCTGGAACTCTCGATGCTGTTGATCTGTGTTTCAAAGCCTGCTATGCATACAATCTCGAGTACCAGTCACATTGCTACGAGGAACTTGGGAATTTATTCACAGCATTGTGTATGAAATGCCAGGCCCGGTAAAATGTCCAATTGTCAGAGAATTCAGGGCTTTCCAGAAAACCCTAATGACAAATAGACATTCCAACTAACCGAGAACATGATCACTTTAAAGGGAAGTCCAGTCCAAAAATTACTTGGTTTTGATAGAAGAAGAAAAATCAGACAAACAGATCCCCCAAAAAACAAACAAAAAAAAGGAAAATCGGACAACTAATAAGAAAATTATTAATATTCTAGTGGCATGAAAAACTGGGGAAACAATGAAAATCACTAGACAAATTGACAAATAAGTCATGAGTTTGTGATATCATAGGTACACAGTTCACCAACTACTTAGTTAATACATGTGTTCATAACACAAATTTTCATTTTTTGTTCAGGAATATGATCTCCTCGTGACTTGAACCAACTCATATTTAAAGTAATGTTTTTGCATGTATACTCTAATCCAGAGTAAATAATTTTCTGTAAAAATCATGAAAATATGAATATTTATACAAAATACATACAAAAATGAGTGATTGTGGAAATGTAATATTTGGAAACAATATTAATGTTTTGAAGTTCTTGAAATATTTTGTAAAGGTTTATACAAGCAGAAACATATTACTATAGATGTAACGTGGTTCAAGTTATGTAAAAGCTCATATTCTTCGACAAAATTTGAGAATTTGTATTATGAATATAAACAAAAGAATTGGTGAGTTGTGTACCTATGACATCACAAACCAGTGACTGAGTTGCCAATTTGTCTAGTGATTTTCATTGTTTCTCTAGTTTTTCATGCCACTAAGAAATCCATGACTTTCTTATTAGTTGTTCGATTTTCCTCAAATTTTTTTCATCTGTAGGTCTGATTTTTCTACTTCTGTTAAAACCCAAGTTATTTTTGGACTGGACTTCTCCTTTAAGAGCCATTCATTAAACATTTTTAACTCAGTGTGATCATTGCTATTTCAGACTAACACATGACATGCCCGGAATTCATGGGTATACTATCTAGAAGGTTGCTTAAAGGAAGGGACTTTATTTAATTACATGTATATTCTAATTACTTTTGTTTTCATTTAAGATATTAGAAAGGTGTAAGTTAATAACATTTTCACACAAGAATCTTAATAATCAGTGTTATTTGATCATAGTCATTAGAATGAAGAAACATCAAACTAATTATTTTCAAATTATTTTGGTAATTTAGACGATTAGGAACTTGGTACAATGACATCTTGTGTCTACAAGTTGATATTAGATAATGAAATTAAAACAAACATAATCTTCCTGATTGAGGTTCTGAATAATAATGTGAATACTACAATCAAAATTTCAGGGCATTGTAAGCCTTCTATTTGGAGTAAAGGTCAAGTCGGCTTCAAATCGTAGACAATCGCACGACTGATGTGACGTCACCAGGATTCAGAGCCGATTTGTCCTTTTCTCCTACAAGAAAGCTTGCGACCGCCCCAAAATTTCGATTTTATTATTCATATGACTATTCAGAAACCCAATCATGTAGATTTTACATGTTTGAATGTTTACATCAAATTCTATTGGAAATTCTTCCAAAATCGGATCTACTCAGATCATATAGTGTGTCGAGAATGCATGGTTCTCTAGAGGCTTTCTTTGAAGTCCCTGATTACAAGGGGGAAAACAAAACTTAATCTCAATGCTTGGTTGTTTTATTTTGACCTATAATTTGCTGTTTAATGTAGGTATTGGAAAACTAAATATAGGCATTGCCATTTATTGAGAACATGTTTTTATTAGTAGTTGGGAACTCTTAATTTCATCATTGCCATTTTCAGACTGACTGTAACATATAGTTTGACTTACCAGTAGATGGCTCATGGCCTTCTAGTGAGCTTTGTGTGAATTCATTACAATGGAGGAACCTTTAATTAATCGTATTCTAATGTAATAATTTTGGTTGCTTTGATTAATACACTGGATAGATGCAATGTAAACTTGTTGCACAAAACTTAAGTTTAAGAACCTTTCAGTAATGCTTGTGAACTCAATTTGATCATTGCTTTTCAAAATTCATGATTTTAATTACAAGCCATGCCAAAAACTCATGGCTCTCTAGAGACGTTGTTTGAAGCCTATCATTAGAATGAGAGAACCTTCGATTAATCATATTCCAATCATTTTGGTTGTTCCTTTTTATACATTGGAAATGTAGACATTGGCAGATATTACTGTTATAGGTCTTTGAGATAATGTTCAATTCAGGCTCTAAGATATGCCAAGAATTCATGACTCTCTCAAGGCTCTTTTTCAAATCCTAATTAAAATGAAAGTACATGTACCTTTAATTAATCATTTTCTAATTATTTTGATTACTTCTATTCATATATTGGAAAGGTGTATTTATTTATTTATTTATTTATTTATTGTGGTATAAAGAGACATTGTACATGGCAGCCTTGCGGCTGAATTGAATACAATTTACATTAATGACACAAGCATACTGCACAAAAAACAATAGTATTAAAAAGACATTAAAAATAGTACATTCATAACGATTCAATAGGTACACCTTATTCAAAGAATATCGATGGTGGGATAAAGAAAGTGGGTAGTGGATGTGAAAAAAATATAAAGTTTTTATAATATGACTTATATAATGTTGAATAAATTAATATGATCAGTGCTAAAAGAAATAGTCTGGTTTGCATGCTTCAAAATAGGCCTATTGTCCAATCATAATGGGTAATGGGTGCAAGGTATTGTATTTGGAAAAAAAAAAAGTTTTACTTTCCATTATTAACAGATAGAGATGATTGGCATGATTGGTAATGCAATATTGAAATCAATAGAATCCATATAAAAAAATAACATGTACCGCTAGTATACAATTAAATTTTTCATTTTTCATTTAAGCACATCTAAAAGCTAGCAATTTACTTTACGTATAATTATGCTTAACATTTAAGAACGAGAGATTGTCATTACATTATTCAATTCATCTTTGAATTGAGTAGTCTCACAATGAAGGGCAGTGCGCTCTTTCTGTAGCGCTCATTTTTGCATTTCATTTCTGAATAGTCATTAGCGTTGCGCAAGTCACGAGAAGTACGAGAAGCTCGCGTAGGAGGGAGCCAGTGATGGAAGGGGGACGTTTCCTTTGTGAGGTTACTCGCAAATTTCATTGTCAACCTTTCCCTCCTCTCCTCCAGTGTGGGAAGGTCAAGGACAGTGAGGGCATCATCGTAACTCGTGTATCTTTGGCCAAGCATGGCCAAAGATAAGGGGAAAAAAGGGGAAAAAAGATCCAACAGTTGTTAACACTTTAAGTCTATAAGATACTTGGATGGGGGGGGGGGGGGGACAAACACCATAGGGGCACACACTTTTGAGGGGTTAAGATCTTTTGGTCAAAAATGTCAATTGTCGTGAATAATGCTGGAAAAAAAAAGTTTTCAGGTCTGGTCTCTGCATAATGTAAAAATTTAGGAATGATAAAATATTTAAAATTTACTAATTACAGCCTGTAATTCATACATGTATGGCATGCCAGAAAATCATTGCTCTGTGTAGAGGGCTCTGTGTAAAGTCCGAGCTCCCTTAAGTGCAATTATTTGGTTGTTTGGATACTTTGATTGCCCTTCCCGAGAATTAAAAAGGTGGAATGCAGCTTTTCACCTCTGTTGTGAAACGTGATAAAACATTCAAGCTAGATCATTTGAATTATTAAAGAGCCATGTAAATAATCATTATATGGAGACCATTAAATTGTTTTTTATTACATTTTACAAACCTTTTGAAGAAATTTTTCAATTTCATGTTCCTTTTAATTTATAAGAGTCATCATTGATCATATTTCAGCTTTTGTGTTTTACCATAAAAAGTTAAGATGCAACTTGGTAAATTATTGTTAGGTACAGTTTGTCTTTTCTACCTGATATTTTATTATCAAGGAACGTCATTTGTTAAAATAAACACTGAACAATGTACAGTACTTTGTTTCTTTGTCAAATATTTGATTTATTTGTGCATGTGACACATTTTTCTAACATTATCATGATTATTATCATAATGGTTAAGATGTATTACATCGGATTCTATGTCTTCCATATATATATATATATATATATATTTATATATATATACATATGTATATATATATATATATATATATATATATATATATACATATTTCGGTTTCGAAAAATAATCTCCAAAGCTTTGTAAGTTCTTATTTCCCACAACATATTCTATAATTTATGTTAAAATTTTATGTTTGGTAAAAATTGCACAAAAGTTCTGAAATTTTTATCTAACATAGCATTTTACATAATATTTGTGGAATTGTTTGTTAGGTAAAATTTACATATAAATTTGAAGTACCTATATTTAACATGACATTTTACATAATTATTGTCGAATATTTGGTAAAACATTTTGTTAAGTAATATTTACACACAAAAAATGGAGTTCATATTGAACATAATGATTTACATAATATTTGGGAAATATACTGTCATGTAAAATTTACAAAAAAGTTATGGAGTTCCTATTTAACATAATTTTTTACATAATTTTTGTAAAAATTTCTCTGTGTGATATACAGGGATAAAGATTTGGTTCCAAAGGGATTACTTCTGAAGAAGACACAGTCATTCAAGTGCGGTGATGCTTGCCAACGTCAATGGAATTCAACTCTTTGGAAAGCCTCATGCGAACTCCGGGATGTCACAATCAACAATCTAGCCGAGCAAATCTCAGACAAAGAAGGCGAAGTCACTCACCTGAAAAGTATTCTATTCGATAGATCCTCCCCGCAGCAATACCACTATTCGATGAACTCTATGCAGAGCGAGATCAACAGAAAGTTTGCAAACCTCCATAAATACAAAGAACGCAAACTTAAGAGGGATGAAAGCTTCTGCAAGGATTTTAAGAACAGAAGCTCGAGCTTTGAAGACGGCCCGCCGGTAGTTAGTCGTTATCAGCCACAAAAGAGAGGGAACAGAAGGTACAACAGGAATAAATACAAAAAACGACGGAAGCAGCTTTGCAACAAGAATACAACATCCACTGAACCGTCAGCGGCCGAAACAGATGACAACGACCGCCAGCCGACAATAGTAGTCAACCTATCGGACTATGAACTGTCAGAAGCAGAAACTACACTCCTCTCAAAAGGCTTATCTTTCTGTCCTACACCTGCACAGACTGACCATTCGCAGTTGCAAGCAGATTTCACCGAACTCAAACGAAAAATGTATGTGAGGGCGCACTTTTCAGCAAAACAGTCACAGACAGATCAAACCACCCCAACCACAAACCATCCTAGACAAGACCCCAACGACATCCCGGATCCTCCTCTTTCCCAGAGCACATTGTCACAAGACGACTCTAACCAGAACAGGCAGGCATTTCCGTACCCAGTTAGAAGTAAATGGATCCCCACTATCAATAACCCTCGCCTACAAATATTCTTGGAAAACGTTGAGAAAGACACAAAAGATGCAGTAGCCAAATACGAAAAAAACAAATTCAAAGACAACTTATCCTCCTCTGAACGTAAAGCACTTGACAGACTCAGAAAGAACCCCAACATTGTCATAAAACCAGCAGACAAAGGATCAGCAGTTGTAGTCATGTCCTCTAAAGACTATATTGCTGAAGGGGTACGCCAACTCTCCGACGAAACTACATACAAAAAACTTGACTTGGACCCGACACAAAAACACCTACTCCAGGTCAAACAAGCTATTGACCTACTTGACGAAGACAAGAAAATCAAAAAAACCTTGGTCCCTGCCAACGTATCCTGTCCCAACATGTACTTCCTCCCCAAAATCCACAAACCTAACAACCCTGGAAGGCCTATTGTGTCAGGATGCTCATGTCCAACAGTACAGATATCAAAATATCTAGACTATCACCTCCGTCCGTTAGTCGAAAAACTCCCATCCTACCTTCAAGACACAACAGACTTCCTCAATCATGTGGAAAGTCTGAACAGATCCCATGCCCCATTCCCAGAACGCACCATACTGGTAACGGCAGACGTCACGTCTCTTTACACAAAAATCCCCCATGGCGAAGGCATGACAGCCTGTAAAAATGCACTCAACACAAGAAACACACAACATCCACCAACAGATCAACTCATGCGCCTCCTAGAACTAGTTCTAACACTCAACAACTTCCAGTTCCAGAATCAACATTACCTACAAATCGAAGGGACTGCCATGGGCACACCAGTCGCACCTTCTTACGCCAACATCTTCATGGGCGAGCTTGAGAACAACATTCTTAACTCGAGACACCATGCTATCATCGCGGGGTCATGGAAACGCTTCATAGATGATATTCAGTTCATTTGGTCTGGCTCTCCACGACTCCTCTCAAAATTCCAAGATACAATCAACAGAAAACATCACACGATCAAATACACTTTCAACTACTCTAACTCGGAAGTCAGCTTTCTTGACACACTACTTCAACTCAAAGATGGAACACTCCAAACAGAACTGTACAACAAACCTACAGATAAACATACGTATCTTCTCCCCACATCCTGCCACCCCAAACACACATTTCACAGTATCCCTTTCAGTCAAGCCACCCGCATCAGACGAATTTGTTCGAATCAGGACAGAGCAACCTACCATCTCAACAAACTAGAAGCACATCTAATACATCATCAATACAACACAAACATGGTTAATCAGCAAGTACACAAGGCCACCACCATACCCCGAGACCAACTCCTCACCAAAAAGGAGAAGAAGGCCTCCACTAATGTGCATTTCTCTATCACATATACACCCAGCACATCAGCAGTGCCCAAAATCATCCACAAGCACTATCAACTTATCCAACAATGCCAGACACTACAAACCATCTTCCCTACAGCTCCTATGACATCGTTCCGCCGCAGCAAATCACTCCGCGACTTACTTGTCAACGCCAAAGCACCGAACATCAAGACAAACAACAACAACAACAGCAACAACGACAACAATCACGTCATCAACAGCAACAATAATCACGCCAACAACAGCAACAATAATCACGCCAACAACACACAAATCCCGCTAACAGACACAGACAACCCTACGCCACAGCTAGGATTCTACAAATGCAACGCCAAAAAATGCTCACTTCATCAACATATTCAAGATACAACCACGTTCACAAGTACCTCCACAGGACAGAAGTTCAAAATACGCGATCACATCAATTGTAAATCATCGTGGGTAATATACCTCCTTACATGTACTAAATGCAATATGCAGTACGTCGGAAAGACAGAGACTACGCTATACACACGCCTAAATAACACCAGATCAGAAGTTACCAACTACAACAAAAACAAGCCGAACATCAAGATTTTACCATACACTACACATTTCAACCTACCGGGACGCTCAGTTCACAACATCAACATCACTGGCATTGAAATAGTAAAAACAAAACAACACGACACTATCATGAAAAGAGAATCTCATTGGATCTCCAAACTACAAACCCTAAGACCACGTGGTATAAACGCAGACCAATGACCCTCCGTCTTCACGCCTAAGTAAACACTGACCCCCAGACACTTTAATTCACCTCACTTCACTAACAAACACATACTATTCACTAGCTACACACAGTCTTAATACTTGTACCCAAATCGGGAAGGTAATTTACCACTTCTTACATATTCTTGTATATTGATAATTGCAGTACGATTAATTTCTGCCATGTCTACTTTATTTATATGTTTCTGTCGCCTAAATGCTTATCGTTTCATAACTTGTGTTCTATCTTGGTTATGTATTTAATATTCTCATTTTGTATGTGTGCTGTACTGTCGTTACTATTACTATTATTACTTATTATTGATTCCAGATCCTGATGAAGGGTAGGTGCCCGAAAGCTTGGTCATAATCATTGTGGTATATATAGTCTTGCAACGGCCCTCTCCGTAAACCACTTTTTTGGATCACACACACACACACACACATATATATATATATATATATATATTCTTTCTTTCATCTTTTTAAAAATTGTTGTTGTTGTGGGGGGGGGGGTATAAGTACCAGCTGTACACAAAATGTTTTAGGTGATTAGTACATTTAACACTAAACATCCTCCACACAAAATAGGTATCAGTTCACATATTCCACGTCTCTTTGTTTGTAATGTAAATACAAATCCTTTCAATCAGAAATAAGCCTATTTGCTTCCATTTACACGAAGATTATCACTACAAAATAATTTATACTTTTAAAAACAAACCCTCCGGGTTCTTGATATTCCAATAGTACTAATATCAGCGGGAAATTAAAAAAAGGGAAATGGTGATGATGATGGTATTGGTGACGAATATGATTAAACAAAGAAAAAAATAAAGAATAGAAAATAAAGAAAAGAAGTGGGTATAAGGTAAATGAAGAATATGATAAAAGTAGGATAAGGGGAAATAAATGAAGGAATAAAACCAAAAAAAAACAAACAAAAAAACAAAACAAACAAAAAAAAAGGATATGGAAAGAGAAAGGAATTCAAAATACATATACTATCAAATTGCTACATGCAATTTGTAAGCCGGTAATTTACCGTTAAGATTATATATCACGATCTAAGAAGACAGAAATAAATTCTTTACCTGTTTGTAAAAATGTTAAGCTCATAACATACTCCTCCTTGCCCGGTAAGCATTGCCTGTTTTATTTCATCAAACGAAGGAATTCTTCTCTCAGCAAAATGAATGGCATAGGTGTTAGTGACATTCTGGAACGGCACTCGAAAGTGAGACCGCAACGTGATTTCTCGTAGTAATCCGAATGGATTGCGGCGGAGCTTCGTGTGTGCCGAATCGATACCGAGTGTATCCCGAAGATAGTGAAAGGCCTCCTCCGATGACAAGCGAAGTTCATTTAGAATAGGTGTGTTAGAAGGTCGCCTCATTGTATTCCGTTTGTGCGTTTTCTGTTTAATCATTTTTGAAACTGCAGAGGACGTTGTTTTTTCGAGACAGATATTGATTTGCTTCGCTAGAAAGTAACGTTGTGTGGTAAAGTGTGACGTTGAGTAACGTGATCCCGAAGCCATAGCAATCAAACGCAAACCCGTTTTTGATCCGCTGGAAAACATACTTGACGAGTATTGAACGCACTCTCGTCGTACACTGAATTCACTCCACTGTGTAAGCCGTACGGAGATGAAAAGTACATAAAAGTACACTATACCAGTCTAAAATCGGCCAAGTTTATCAACAGAAATTCTGATTCGAGAGCCAGAAAGGAAATCCCCCGGAAGTCCAGCTGCCAAGCGTCGAGCTAATACTCGAAACAGGTACTAACGTTATGTTTCTCCAGTGCCACTTGACAAAGAACTGTAAAGCTGCATTGAATTGGGGGAAAATGATAATGACCTCTCACGCCGAACCACCCTTGGAAAAATGTTATACTTGCATTGTATTGTCAAAGCTAGCCCTGTAAACAGACATCCTGTAGGAAGTATTAAAGTATTATACATACACCAGTTCTGGATGTCTGCAAATACAGACAAAATGTAGACTGTACGTTGAAACCTAGTAAGTTAGGTAGGTAGACCAGGTAGCCCTACGTGGTTTTACCCAGTGGCGTATCTACGAGGGGGCAGAGGGGGCACGTGCCCCGGGCGGCACTTGAAGGGGGCGCGAAATAGCTAAATCCTGAACATACAAACAAGGGAGCAAAGCGACCTAGCTTTATAAAATTTTCGCATTTCACACCCTATAAAACACCATTTCTTGCACATTTTATCCTTGACTGGGGCGGAAATAACCCTTAAAGGCCATATATTTTCTTGTATTTCTCCCCCTTTTGGTGTTTTATAGGGTTTGAAAGGCGAAAATTTTATAAAGCTAGGTCGCTTTGCTCCCTTGTTTGTATGTTCAGGATTTCGCTATTTCGCGCACCTAATGGCGTTTTCAAAGTGTTAACCATTAATTGACTCTAGCTGCTTTTCCCGCCCCCCCCCCCCCCGCATGAGATAGAAGTTTGTTAAATTTTGAGCCCAATATGGGATATAAGGGCATAAAAAGTACTTTCAAAGTATAGAACATTCGAAAGAAATCTTAGATTGGCGTTGTGCATGTTGTGATTGCCTTGCTAAATTCCTCAAATATATTTCTTCAGGGTTTTCATTAATTTTTCTCCCCCAAAATAGGAATGTTCAAAATATCAACAACAACAAATCTATTGCTTGGCGCTGTATTCCCTTGTTTTTTTTTTTTGTTTTTTTTTTTTGTTTTTGTTTTTGTTCTCTCTCTCTCTCTCTCTCTAAAGGTAAAATACATTTAAAAAATTCAATTTGAGGGGTGAAAAGAAATGACTACTACTACTACTACTACTACTACTACTACTACTACTACTACTACTACTACTACTACTACTACTACTACTACTACTACTACTACTACAACTACTAATACTACTTTTTCTACTACTACTACTACTACTACTACTACTACTACTACTACTATTACGAATTCTACTAAACAAATGAACAAATAAATAAATATATAAATAAATGAATAATAATAATAACAGAAACAAATAAACATTATACAAATATACTCGGCCTGAAATAATCTAGTTGGATTTATGGCAAGGAGATCGAAGCGACTACAGTCGTCTATTTATCTAAGGGCGGTAGCCCCGACTGTAAAAAGATGATTGACGGCAGTCGCTCTTGGGTTAAAAGAAGCAGTAAAGTGCCTTCCTTAAAGTAGAATTTCATTGATTTTGAATATTGATTTAATTTTCATTATTGCATAGGTGAAGCATAGATTGAACAAGGTTCATCAAAATTCAACGCTTGGAAACATTCGAAGTAATGATTATTATCAATTATAAAATGATATAACACAGCCCCGCTATAGCACCTATAGAGCTCTTTGAACGCTGCTGAGATATGTGACGTCATACCGGGGAGCAATCCTTCCAAAGCAGACGATGCCCCATAACATCTTACACATTTTCAGTGCCTGTTTTGTCATCTCATCTTCACTTATTTCTCTTACTTCGCTAGCGTCAGTATAAATGTTTATTTGTTGCCTCACTCTAAATTTCCTGCATGGTATTATTTTGATGAAAAATGCAGCGTTAAAAAAATAAAGGAATCAGTCGCTTGTAAACAAAATAAGATGCCATTGTATTTTCAGCTGCATGCACCGCGGCATG